>VZTR01023288.1:888227-912697 GCA_013400775.1 Chaetops frenatus | reverse complement strand
AAAAAAAAAAAAAAAAAAAAACCCAGAGGAGAATCATATGCCTGCAAATTAGCATAGGGTTTTTTCCTCTTTAGAGGAATGCCTGAGTGCATGGATGCCGAGAGGATGTGACTCACAAGGAATGAGAACAAGTTGTTCCTCAGCCTCTTGATATAGTGCCTGGGATATCAAATCAAGTCCCAAGCCCTGCTTTGAAACTCCCTTAGAGGACCAATTATTAATTGGACGTGAACTACTTTTAATGAAGGAAGGCCACCTCTTTTGCTGTTGTNATGTTTTTATGGGAAAAAAAAAAAAAAAAAAAAAAAGAAAAAGTAGTTTGAAATGAGCAGTAACAATCCAGGGCATGCAGCCATAACCCAGTAGAGATGTTTCCCGAGTGCAGGATTCCTGTGGAGGATACAGGCAGCACGTGGCATCTCCCACAGGGCTCAGCACATCAGTCCTGTGGTGCTGCTGTGTTGGTATTTTGTACAGAGAATTTCCCCCTCAGGACCCTCAGGTATTTTGCCACCTTTATGCCCAGGAAAGACCAGATCCACCTGGTGATTCCTCTGTGCAGTGCATGTGAAGAATGAATAACCAGCTGGCCCTCAATTCCCCTTTCATCGGTGGCAGTTTTTTCCCCACGCTGGCTGTGCTGTCCTGTCCATTTCACCTCAGCTCATTAACCTTCCCTCATTAGCGCAGCGTGGAGGTCCTGGCACCATCCCACTGGGGAGTGGGGTCATGCATTTGGGACTCATTCCTGTGCAGCTGCTCTATTTAGTGGCTTTAACCAGACCTTGTCTTGGGTTGGTTTTGCTTCAGTGCCAAGGTGGAAGCTTTTAGGAGACTCCTCCTTGCACCCTGCACTGTGCAGGCCAAGCACTGACCACCACCAGCTGGAATTGGGCACTGAAAGGTTGTCAAGTAATTCTTGGGTAATTATTACTCTTTCTTAGAAAGCAGATTTTGCTGGTTTTTTTTTTTTCTTCTCCCCCCTTGTTAACCAGCCAAAGAATGGCTTATGAAAACTAACATTTAGAACATCACTTTGCTGGGAATAACAAGGACCAATTTAAATTAGAACACTGCTTGGAAAGAGGAAAAAACCCACAACTTGGCCTTTGCCTTGTACATTTTACTTCGTTTCAGAAATGATAAACAAGCTACCTGGCTATTTAAATAATCTTTCACTCTAATAAATAAGTCACTTCCACAGCCTCATTATTTACCATTGACGGGAGTGTTTTGCTGTGCAAAATCTCAGAGCTCTTTTTACCCCTTGTTCTATCTGGAAACCCTCACACCAGTTGATTTTCTGTCTTTGGTTTTATGATTTAGCAAGTTTAATATTCTGCCCTATGCTTTCTGTGCCCTGGCTGAGTTGCTACAGAGTAGCTAAGCAAGGCTACATTAATAATTTGCTTCTCAGTAATTTTCCTCCGAGCAAAAAGTTCTAAAACAATTATTTTTCGGCTAAAGGTCTTGGAAACTTCATTCGATTATTCAGCAAGCAAAGACCTGGTCTCAGGGTTGACTGCATCCACTTTGTTCTGCCTGTTCTCTACAAGTTTTTGTAGCTACACTTTCACAGCTGCCCCTGAACACCTTTCAGTGTGTATTACACTGCACTGTTAATATCTGGTGTGTATTTTTCTTCTCACCTGCTCCTCCTTGGAAGGGGAGGTGTGAGCTGCTGTGTTGCTAGGTGGTTTTTTGGTTGACTTATGCAATAGGAACATTTCCCTGAGTTTGTTCCCCCCAAGTGAATGGTTTTGAAAAGGAGATGTTGAAGGGTCTGTCATTCCTGTGTCAAACTGAAGCAGCCCAGCATCCCCCTATGTGGGATTAATATTCCTTAGAACAGTTTTTTGGATTTTTTTTCCAAACAATGAAGCCCTCAAACATGGGTTGTAATCTTCAGGCACCTTGGGCTGAGGTGGGTTGCAGGGAGGGTGGGGCTGGGATGTGCCAGGAGAGAGCAGTGCTGGGGGGTTGCTGCCTGCTGGGTGGGCTCTCCAAGGCACCACAGCTGTGCCAGGGAACCCCTCTGCTCTTTATTCTGGTTATTTGGAGAAAATTGTCATAGGACCACGCTGATACAGGTATTTACCCTCTGGTCTAATTAGGCTGGTGGACACTGGGCAGTACAGCTTCACAGCCTGGGGTAGGTGGTCAGTTGGGATTCAAGGAGTTTGAATCTTTTGGGAATATTGGTGTTAGAGTTTGAATCTTGGCTGGGGCTAAAGTCATCATTTGCACCCTTGAGGGGGCCAGGGAGGAACTTTTGTGTGTGCAGACACTTGAAGCCTGGGATTTCTTGAGTCTGTAACACCATGGAACTCTTTTCCAGACAGCAGAACCCCTGAATCCTATTTCATTTTGGTCACAAAGGAAATTGGTCCAACCAATTTCATTATTTCCTCACTGACAGTTAAATAGACCTCATATTAATTGTGGCAGTGCTTCAAATTTTCCTTTTCTATATGCTGTATCATTCTTTCATGCCAGTTATTCTTTGTTTGGTCTGCCTCACTGCAGGAATTTATTAAGAATCCTTACAGCCCAGATTTAGACATGCTTAGGCATGATGATTTTTCATTTATTGTTATAGAATGAACATTGCAGAGCAAGCAGGAGGCTAACCATTTAACACCAAGTGTCTTATTAATCAGCTTTTGTTTATTTAATTTAATAAGCAGCTTTTGATAGCTGTGAGAGTCTGGTTGTATATTTAATTAGATCAGCACTTACTGCTTGGGTCTGTGGAACATCTGACTTCAGCTTTCCTGATCCTTTGCTCCTGTATAATGGCCTTTGGATCTTAACAAGTTGATTTCTCTTTTTTTTTTTTTTTTTTCCTTTTTCACTTGCAAATGCAATGAGTATTTTCTCATTAGGATAATTTCAGCTTATTCTCGATTTTGGGGGGTGTGTGTGGGGATACAAAAGCCAGGGAAGCACTTGCCTTGTAGCCTTAAGCACAGAGAAGCAAGTGCTGGGAATCCCTGTCTTTGAAGCCTGTCTGGTCCATTGGGAAGGGATGGAACCTTCTTGCCTTGACTTGAATAAGTCCCAAAGTACTTTAAAACCACAACTGTGTGGAGTGAGGGCCAGAATCCTCCTCTGAGACCACTCTCCCACAGTCCTCTGATGATATCTGCTCTGAGTTTTCTCATACAATTGTTTTCAGAGCCATTTAAAACTTCTCCCAGCATGCAAAATGCTGCATTGCTGTAGCTGGCACCTCAAAACTTGTTTCCTTGGGGCTCTGGGGTGCAGCAGATGATTGTCACTCTGGGCTCCTCCAAATTCCCTGGGTCACTAATCAGACCTGCAGGGCAACAGGGCTCTGGGAAGCCTTGCTTTATTTTCATTTGCATTTCATGTAATCATTCATTATTTATTAAGTAATTAATCTGGTTTTATTTTTTCTGAACTAGAAGAATGCCATATGGTTTTGTCCTCCATTAGTTCAATCATGTCACATTAACAGGATGGGTTTGCATGTGCAGCCTGGAGTTCCAAGAGGCCTTGGGCAGTTTTCTCATGGATCTGGTAGCTGAAGCTGAAGCTGAACCTGACTGTATTTAGAAAAACCTCAAGAATTCTCCTTAATAGCCAGTGCAACAGGATTCAGTAAGATCTTGATAAATTGAGGAAAAAGTATTACTGAAATAAATTCACATATATGTGAGCTCCATGATATTCTTTTTCAAGCAAAAAAATACCAAAAAAAAAATCTTCTATTACTCACAATAATAATATTTTTGCAGTTTTGCAGCACTACATTGACATGAAGACCATGTATTAAATTTACTATACATATATATGTATATATGGGCCTAATTTTATTCTCAATGCTGTGGGCTACAATACTTTTTTATGAAAGAATATTCAGGATTAAGTCTCTTAACTTCACAACTCCTCACATAAATTATTTAAATACTGCGGGGGCTGGGAGAGGAGTCTTAGAAAACCAGATAATTTTAATTGTTTTGGTGAAATATATATTGACAGCATTAATGTTTAACTATTTGATAAACCCTTTGGGAAAAAAAAATTACTGTTTGCTGTAATTGGCAGATCCTAAAGCACACTGAGGAATACAGGGATGGACAGGACTGCAGAGTGACCCCTGGCCTTGGCTGCAGCCCCTATCACACTATTCCTACCCCTAAACAAGAAGATAAGTGAAGGACAGCTGTTCAGTGCTGAAAAGCTCAAGAAATCCCAACCCAAAACAATAATAACAACAATAAAACCCATCAAATCTCTTACACAATTTGTTACAGTGGCTATTAAAACCACCTAACACCCAAAATTCCACACTTGGCAGAAAGCCAGGGGCAAGGTTGGGTTTGTTTTGCAAAAACATGGGTATATAAGTAATTAACAAAGCAAGTTTTTAAACCCAATTTGAAAGAAAAGAAGGGAGGGAATTTTGAAGCACATAATCCAGCTTCTCTTTCAGTTTATTACCATGCTTTCATTGGGTTTTAGGGGCTGCTGAGTAGTTCAGTTGTCATTAGGATCTTAATTCTCTTAGGTACTTATTAAGCACTAAATTGCTTGCTTGTGCCAGTTCTTAGTAACACATTGCCCTGGAATGAAAAGAGGAAGAGTTCAGATTGACACCTGAGTTATTCTCCCTATTGTGTTATCTGGAAGAAGAGTAAAATCATCATTTTACAATATTTTCCTCTCTCTGCCCTACAATCAGCACATAAGACACTTTTACCACTGATGGAGATGCTTCATGTCAATGGGAGAACTGAAGTTTCTAGTCCCCTGATTTTTTTTTACCCTTCCAGGAACTGACATCCATATTTGATGTCCAGCTCCCTCTGTTTCCAGATACCCAAAGAAAAAGACCACAGTGCTCAGGGGCAGTGGAATGTTCCTTTATCCATTAACAATGGGGCCTGGACACGTTTCCAAACAGGATCTGAAACAAAGCCTTGAAGCACAGTTGTGGGAGCCTGAGCTCCTCACTGTCAGTGAAAAGGGTCGCAGTGTGGAAGCAGCCATGGAAAGTTATTTTCATATGCCCACCAGCACCATGAATGGGCCATCTCTCACCTGTTATGCCCATAGAGCCTGTGTGGACATCTAAAACCCATTTCTGCTGCAAAGAATGTCAAAAGGTCCGTAGGTTAATTATCTGTGAATCATTACAGCTCCTTGGGGAGCCATAAGCACAAACCCAAATGCTGCTGTGTGCATTAGGCACAGCAAGTACAGCAGTCAGTGTTTTTCGGCACAGGAAAATGCCAAATTGGGAACCTTTCCCACTGCAGAGCCTCGGGAACCTCGGCTTTCCCAAAAAAACAAGTGGCCACTTGCAAATTAACCCGAGATGGCTCTGTGTTCCAATGGAAGAGCTGTTAGGCAGGAGTGTCAACGAGTGCTCTTGGACAGAAAAACTCCTGAATTAAAGATGTCAAATGGAGTCCCCGGGGAGGGGAGGGAATCAAAAGCTCACGTTTGTTGAGGAAATCAGCTTTGTCCAGCAAAAGGTGACACCAAGCTCCCTGCATGGGATAACAGGCAGGAAATGATCCTGGAAAGAACCAGGACTTGTTATCCTTTGGTGACCAGATGTGGTGTTGGCATGAAGGAGCTGTTAAAGGGCAGAGGAAAGAGACTCCTTTTAAGCGAGAAATGAGTCATTTGAGGAATGAGTTGCTTGCTTTTTTCTTATTTAATTGCTTTTCTCTCTCTCTCTCTCTCTCTCTATTAGTTAGATACCAGTTCTGAAAAATGTGCTCTTTGGGCTTCTGGGAATTTGTCAGCAATATTTCAAGTTTGTTTGCCTATTGTTTTTACAGACTTATCAGCAGAAAATCATGGGAGAGGGAAAATTAGAAAATCTCTAATTGTGTGTAAATCATCAGTTCATTTCCATGTATATTTCACAATCTCATTTCCACAACACTAAATGCATGTA
The DNA here is from genome assembly GCA_013400775.1 of Chaetops frenatus. Classification (NCBI taxonomy): domain Eukaryota; kingdom Metazoa; phylum Chordata; class Aves; order Passeriformes; family Picathartidae; genus Chaetops; species Chaetops frenatus. Next base: position 906,762 of record VZTR01023288.1, on the reverse strand, counting down.
TGTGCTTTATTTTCATCGTTTTTATTTATTGGAAAGCTATGTTATCAATAGAAAAGTGCTTTTTAAATGCAGTCTTGCTGGAATTGTAATGTCACATTTCTGGCACTCTCTGTTATGCCAGTGGAGTATTTGCTGCTGCCAATTCCAAAAAATTAAGTAATAGGCTACTTTTTCCTGCCTTATTCCTGTCTTGGGCTTTTTCCCCAGATCTGTATGGAACTCCTGTGAGAGCTTTGCTGAACAGCCCCAATGCAAAACCCTCAAACTGCCTCCTCTCCTCTGGTGATACCCCCAGAGTCACACCTCACATCTCCCCAAGGGCTGATCCAGGCTTTGTTCTTCCCTCTTTGCTTTTTTTTTTCATCCATCCCTTGTCTCGTTTATCTTACTCTTTAAAAACATTGCATTTGTCACATCTTGCTGTTGTTTCCCCCTTTTCCACATCCCTTACTGCCTTCTCAAAGGCAAACCTTTGTGTTTCACCCACCCTGGCTCCCTCTCTGTCCCAGGGATAACCACCCTCCTCATCTCCTTTTTCCAGTTTCTGTCCAGATTGGTGGCTGGCAAACAGGTTTACACTAATTTACCCAAACTAGATCAAATGAATTTGCAGCTATTTTTGTTCCTAGCGGCTTATTTCAGTTTACATCAAAACTGCTCTTACACTCTGCCATGGTGAAGCAGCACAGGGAAAACTCTTTTTTCCCCCCCATGTTGAAGAAGCCACCCAAGGCGTTTTGCTGACTGATCCCTGCTGGTTTTTGGATAAGGAGATGTGGGAGGTTGTGGACAGGCTCTGAGGGCTGTGTTTCAACCCACAGCCTCTCCATTATCCAGTGCTTCTGCCCCCAGGTTGGTTTCAGGTGAAAGAGGCACTTCCACCCCAACCATCTGCTCTGGTCTCACCACACTTTTTCTCTTCTTTGTCCCTAAATGGAGTTTGCACCATTTGGACCATATCTCTCTGAGAGGACTGAATTTGTAAATGATGGATTTTCAGCTTGGTTTTCTCACAATTTCCCTCTTTTAGGAAGAGCACGGAATCAGCAGAGCAGTCCCCTCATGGAGGTTAATTGGGTCACCCTTCTCAGCACCTCTCCTGACCCATCTTTTCCACCTCAATTTGTGTGCCTGAGCTGGGCTGGCTTCCTCAGTATCTGTGCAAACATTACAACATTTTATGAAAATAGCAGTGGATAATTTTGTTAGTTCCTTCTCACTGGGGTTTCATTGCCTGTATTTTAAGCATAGCTCATTAAGACTGTAGTTATATATTTTTTTTAGCTCTTATCATTTAGTTTTCAACTTAGATACCATCCTACTGTTTATTTTTTTAACTTTGGTGTCCTACTGCTCTAATAGAGTTTATTCCTGAGTTTCTGGGAACTGCAGAGGGTTTGAGTCTGTCAAGAACTAGGTCCTTACTCTTTTTCTCAGTCTGATTTTCCTGATATTTACGTCTGTCAATGGAACACAATGCCTTTATTTATAATGATAAAAGATACATTTGTACCCCCACCTCAGCTTTGGTTTATTTGTAGCTTGAGAAGATGATGGTTGTTTCTCACATCCCTCAGTCTGACATAGAAGACAACCATTGTTTTGTCTTTAATTCTGGTTTTGAGGAGAATATAGAAGACAGCTCTGGGGCAGGTGCTGGTTTGGAGAGGGATGGGTCACCCCAGCCAGCCCCCTGCTTGCAGAATCCCATGAATGGGCTCAAAGCCTCCTGCAGCAAGCAGTAAACACTCACTGCTTCACTGCTCTGGTCTGCTGATCTTACTGCACCCAGGGGTTTAAAATAGGTAGTGTTGCCTTCAGCTTAATTAATTAAATTTTCTAATTGTGTTCTCTTTTTACTGCTGTAGAAGGTGATAACTGGTGACTTAATCGTGATAATTCAAGAAAAGAAAATCAACTTGTCCTTATTACTGGGTTGTGGAGTTTGTTTTTTCAAGGTTTCCTTCAATATAATACCTGAAACACTAAATTGCTTAAGACTGGGGAAATTTCTGTCCAATACAGCACAGGAAAGATGCTGAGGATCCTGGGTGTTTGGGTCAGACCTGGCTTGGTAACAGCCCTGCAGCTACTGCTGGACTTCAGCTCACTGCTGGGAACCCATTTACTCACACTCCTTTTAGGGTTAAATTGCAGCATGAGGACCACAGGTCTGGTAAGACTGATCCCAGTTGGAAATTACTCTATTGTTACTCTGAAATGGATGTTGGACAAGAGAAATAGGCCCATCAAGTGTGTTCTGATCACAGAGCGTGCACCACAAACCAAACTTTGTGTTTGCCTTGCAGAAGAAAACACAACAGAAAGATCCATTTGAAGGTCACCACATCTCTAAGTATTGTCCCCATTTTCCAGAGAAGTTTCATGAATGGTAATTTGGGAATGGGCCACTGGGAGTTTGGGGATATTTGGCAGTGACTGGAGCCAAGGGGCTTCAGGGCTTTTCTGCATGGGCAGGTTAACTGGTATAATTACTCCTGAGCAATCACACAGCTCTAATTGTACCTGCATAAATACCCCATGGTCCCCAGAACGAGGACTCTTTCCTTTTTGTTTATTGTGCTCCCATGGTGACAGGTTTTGGCTAAAAGGCAGCAATCTTTGGCAGGGGTGAGCTCTCCTCCCAGAGCTGTGGAGCTCAGGCTGTGCCAGGGGTTTTCCATCCTCTGCTGTCCCCACAGCCACGTGGATTTCTGTCCCAGCACCGTGGTAAAAGGATGAGATGAGGGCTGTGCTGCATGGCCCAGGAGGGTTATTTTGTCCATGGGATGTATCTGTTATCCCCCTGTTTCTGCAGGGTGACAGAAAGGAGCTGTCCAGCAGGGATGTGTCTTTTTTTTTGGTAGCACAGATCCTGAAAAGAGCACCATGTGCTTTCAGCAGGATGACATGGCAGGGGGCCATGGGACTCTTCTGAGGGATGCAGGAGGCACATCCCCAGTGAGCAGTGCCTTCAGAGCTGGGAGGGGAACACTCCCAGCCTCAGAGCTTTGCTTTGAGGTGGTGAGATGAAGAGTAGAGGAGGCAGTGCAGGTGAGGGGGGAATTAATTTGCTGGAACTTCTGTGCAAAGTGCAGTTTGAAGCATTAGGAGTCCTTGTGCAACCACTGCTGTTTGAAGAGACAAATCTCTAATTTTGGAGTTGTGTGTGTTCAGGACAAAAAAAAAAAAATGTTGATCCTTTCTGCAAGTCAGCATCAATAGCCAGCTGGAACCCATATAAAAATGTTTCTCTTTGAATTTGCAAATATTTTTGATTAAATAAAAAAGAGGGAAGTCATTTTGTTTTAAGTACACATTCTGCAGTATTTCTGATACTATGGGAAAGAGCACACTATGCACTTACAAATTACTGCTCAGTAATTAACTTCTTTGATCCTTAAAGTGAAAACAGCCCACCTGTGCTACAAGGTGGCTTGCAGAGTCTTCAGAAAAAAGGCTTTTGCTGAAAAAGCCTATTCTCTCTGCTGTGTTATGCAAACAAGTGATTTTTTTTTTTTTCATTTAGAAGGAGTGAAGTATGAGTTCTTTTTCTTTTCCTGGCTTGCTAAAAATATGTGATAACAAGTTGACTTCTGTGGGAGTTCTGCATGGGTAAAATCTGAAGGATCAGTCCCCATATTGTATGTGATTTTGCCCTAGTAATTATTCTTCACTTGAACAGCTTCTCCATGGCAACTGCTTCAAGAAAGTCTCATATCTTCACCTATTTTTAAGAAAAGACTTATTAAGATGTATGTTTTAAATTTTTTCACCCTAAAAAGAGAAACAGAAAAGGAATCAGACACAAGCAGAAACATATGGAGTTTGGCCCAAAAAGCCCTTTTTTCCATGCACATCCTTACCTTTTCTCTGTCCTAGGGGTAAAAAGAGAAAGAAAAACTTAGAGCAATTAAAAATAAATTCACTACCTTGCCTTTCCCCATCCCCTTCCTGAGCCTCTGAGACATTAGAATGCTGACTTGATCAATCATCCCACATCCACCCTGGCAGTTTCTTAACACAAACTTTCTTCTTCCCTCTATTTTCCAGCCACAGTCTGCTTTCAGTCTGGCAGTTAATTGTGCCCCTGCTCCAGTCCCACAGTTGTGTTCTTGTCAGAAGGCTCAGCTGAAGGTCAGGACCTATTGGTTTGTAGCCTCTTGCTATAAAGCAAAGGGAGCAAATTATTCTGTGGCTGGGTATTCTCTTCCTTACTGGACTCAACTGGGTCACTGGCGGTGCCTCTATGTGCATTTCTGCTCCTAAAACAGGAAATTCTCTAATGTTTTGCCAGAGACTAGAACACACATCTGTTGTCAAGTCAGGAAAAAGCATCCATTTACTTTAAACTTATTTTCTGTTTTCATTTTTGTATGGCAATTGTGCTCTCTAATAAAACTCCAAGAGCAAGGGAGTATCTCTTTCCAGTTTTCTGTTTCTGGAGGTCACTGTCTTCTGAAACAACACATCCTTTAGAAAGGTTTATTTCTTTGATTCATTTCCGAATGTGGAGTTATTGTTGTATGCTGGGTGTTGCATTTTGTGTTCAGATCCTTATGCTGTGACAGATTTTAAAAGCTAATAGGGTAAAATGGAGTCCCTCTCCTTTGTGCTGAACCCATGGATATGGAAATTTACCTGCCCTGGTGACATGATTTTTGTCACACTCCTGACTGACATCCTTACTGGCAAATTTTCACCCATGGCTTTCTTAAACTTATATATATATACAAATATATATATACAACCATGTTACATGTGTTTCACCTGAAATGCCACATAACATGTTATCTCATTGGCTTCAGCAGGGTTACACTCCTGGGAGAGCTGTGTTATCATTTCTAAGGTCGTCTCTGAAAGTTTTTGCAGGTTATGTCTGATTTTAAGATCACTTCTCTTGTGATGATCATCAACCACTGATGTTTTCTTTCTGTTTTTTAACACAACCAGTCTGACTGGTTTAAGGGGTGTGTGAATTTGGCACTTGGGGATATGGTTTGAAGGTGAGCATGGCAGTGCTGGGTTAACAGTCGGACTCTGATGATCTCAGAGGTCTTTTCCACCTTAGGGATTCCATGACTGACACACTCTGAGTTTTACCTTCTGTACCTGCTCACCCTGTGGTTATGTGCTGCTCCCATCCTCCCTGCAAAGCACCTTGCTTTTAGGGATCTAGTCTATATTATGACCCAATAAAGAGCTTTATCTGCAGAACTGAGATGGCAACAAACTGTGGCAGAAGCTAGGAAGAGTTTGCTGGAGGATGAGAACATAATAAAGCAGCTTTCTCATTTAACCTGATTTATCACTGTACCCTGAGCCACAACACTCATGCAAGTCAGCAGGTGCTGCTCAGTTTTGTTCTTTTCTTTGCAACTCTCAGTGTCAAAAAGAGAACTCATCAGGCAGGGTCCCCGAGTCCACTGGTGCACCATAAAACACTGCCTGGTGCTGTTTTCTGACAGCCACAGCAGAGAGAGAGGTTAATAAAGCTAAACCAGTATTTTTCACTCAAAATGCTGACAGCCATTTTGCAATTGCCATCTTGGCTCTGACATCTTGGGAAACAGCTTAATAATTAATGTTTCAGTGGAGATTTTCACTGTCTGCCAGTTCTGGGGAGCACCAAAAGAACACCCAGACTCACTGGATGGAGCAGAGGTACCTCAGGTGGGCTGGACATCAGGCACTGGAGAGCAGCTGTCATGTTTGATACGGTGCCATCAGGTGGAAGAAACTCCAGCAGAATCTTAAACAGGATGCATCCATTAAGTTTTCATTATATATGTTTGGCTTGAACAGTTACAACAAGGATTTAATTGTCTTTTGTTGACATTTAAAGAATTAAGCCAGCAATTAGAAAATGAAATAAGCATAACTAGATGTGAGAAATATAGGGTTGTTTTTTAAAATGTCTTGGCTGTAATAATTGTTAAATAGTGATTAATGGTATGCTGTCACTCAGGTTAGGAGAATAATTTTACTCTAAAAAGCTGCAAGACAAAATTTCTTGCTACCCTCGGTTCTGCACTACCTGTTTTGTCACTTAGTCTAATTCCAGAGTAATTAATTAATTCCAAAGTGCTGTCTTTGAAAAACAAATAGCCCTGGCTTCCTGCTGAAAATGATAGATATCACTCCACAGGGAGGCTGAAAAATAAACAATAGTTTATATATATCACAGAAAGCTGGACTTTTTAAGTGAGAAGTATCTAAATTCTTCAAGCACTCTCTGATTAGTGATTTCATATGTAAAATCTGTGAGTAAAAATGGGTGTGATCTGGTACAATTTTTCAATGGTTGTGCAAGTCTTTTGGTCAAAACAACCCAAAAATTACACAGGGTTCTCTGCAACGTTCACCTTATTGCTAAGCTTTTCATATTGATAAGCAGAAAACAAACCTTAATGGCTTAATGTGGTTCTGTGGACCAATGTGAAATGAATATTGGTGTCTTGTGGAGCACCAGGGACAGGTGGGGCAGCACGTGGGATCCTTGCTGGGCTGGAGGGATCCTTGGGGTCCATGGGATGCTGTTGCTGACAGTGCAGGATTTCCTGTGTGGGCAACACATTTCAGCAAAAAACCAGCTTCCCAACGTGGCAAAGACAGAAACCTCTCTGCAACAGCAATAAAATGATTGATGGTGCTGTTTTTCATTACAGCTAAGCCTTAAAACACCCATTTATCCCATTTGACTGTCCCATGCAGATTTTAGACAAAGTGACATCTTCTCCATGGGTCTCCTGAGCTTGCTGCTCTCCCTGAGGCAGGGCTCCTCAGTGCTTGTGTTTTCCTCAGGACACCCATCTCTTTGCCTGTGTAAGTAGGATAGTGAATAAAGTATTCTTTTGTGGGGAATTCAGCAAGTTTATTGTTTCATTTATTGCTGCATTTGGATTTTGAGCAAAGCGTGAGGCAGAGGGGCCTGAAATGAATGTTGGAGGGAAGGGTAAATATTGCACAGTCTGCATCACTGGCTGAGCTACACTGATCTGGGCAGGGTCCTGAGGAGCAGGGGACATGGAATTATGGACAGCTTGTGCACAGGATTAATGTCATAGGTTTAGACCTGACAGCAGCTTGGATAGTGCTTTCTAAGGCTTTTTATGACTTTGCAACTTTAACACTCATCTCAGCCCTTTTGTTTATGAAAGAATATATTTAGACACCTTTCAGCAAGTTTTCTAACATAAATTCTTCTAATCAAAATCTTTTCCATCCAAACTAGACCTGATGTCCCACTGTATTATGTGAATTATCCTTCCTGATTTCAGCTGACCCCAGGGTGTGGGTATCCAAATAAAGAAAGGATTGGGCATCAGATCAGAGCAGGGCACAAGGGAGAAGGAGAACAGGGCAAAACATCCATGGGCTGGAGGCCAAGAGGAAAGCTGGCATCCCTGCCTGTCTCTCAGATAACAATACACACCTCCTGTTCTCCAGGTGTCTGGGGGTCAGTTTTCCCTGCTCTCCTCTCAGAGCTGTTCATATTTGAAACACACATCTACCTGAAAGGTGGTATTAAGATAATATCATAGAATCTCAGAATTGTTGGTATTGGAAGGGACCTTTAAAGGTCATCTTGTCATAATATGGTACATGTGTCTCTGTCAGCTGTTCAACAGCAAGGGATATCACAAAGGAGGTGGCTAAAGCCATTTTTGTACCATACCAGGTCATCTTGTTGTCAGAATTACCATGTAGCAAACCAGGTATTAGGTCTCTCCTCTTCCTGCTCTTATTACAAATTAATGACACCAGGGCACCAGACTAGATGGGAAAAACTCAGGAGTCCAGCTTAAATTTTAAGTCTTTAAAAGAAATCGACCAAAAAAAAAAAAAAAAAAAAAAAAANNAAAAAAAAAAAAAGGAAAGTAGAGCTTTATAAGTGTTAATATCTTCTAAACTTAAAAATGCCTCCTGAATGTGGTAAAGTTAACACATGTTCCTGTCAAATTCCATTTCTGGAAGGTGTATGAGCAGATTACAGCTTAATGTTTTTCTCCAGGTATGTTTGTTTAAACTCCATCACAATGCAATTATATAAAGTCTGCTGCCTACCTATGGCATTTTGTTTTTTGTATTTGTATCTCATGCCTAGATTTAGGCAGCATATAAATTAAATTCTGTCATATATTAAGCAGTTAAAACTGATCCTAATTTTCAAGTGTCTATTAAAATGCAAAAGGAGTCATGGCATTTATCTTGCAGACTCATGCTTATGAGATATAAATGTAAAGAAATTTGATTTGCTGGGCTGGAGTTTCAGGTCATGCTGAATTTATGCTTGTGCAGACTTTTCTGAAGGAAAGAGCCTTTGCTCATATCTTACAAGGGATGTGAGGTAATGGACTTTTACACTGAGACGTTTGTACTTCCAGAAAAGCTTTTACTGACCAAGAGCAATGCCCAGCCACTCCTGCGGTTTAGATAAAATTAATTGGTAAAGAGGCATTCCACATTTACTGAAAATGGAAATACAGTGCTTTGATAACTTTAGGGACTTCTTTCCTTCCTGGAACTGACCATTTGAACATGCTGAGGAGGAGATACAGTCCTGTTGGTGCATTGGAATCAGTCTCAGGGAAATACATTAGCAGGCAGGGTATGTAGTTGTGGATGTGGGCTAAATCAGATGGCTGTGATTATAGATATGGAAGAGAAATCCATGATGTGAATTCTACACATATCTGTGTGTGCAAAGTAAATCTTGACAAAATAACAGCGAAAGGATTAGTGTATGCTGTGAAGTCAGAGTTGAAAAATAGTCCTGTGAGCTGCCCCCTTTTTAGTTAATGAAGACATAGGAATTTTTGTAACATACAGAAAATCAGGACTCTGTAATATGTTCATTATCCTCCCATTAAAGATTATCCTGGACATAGAAATGGAATATAAGTTAGCTTTATGGGGGAAATATCGACTAGACAGGCTGCCAACATGGAGATTGATTTCATTATTCAGAAAGGCAGAATATTAGGATACATGAGCGTTTCTTTTTTTAACAGAGATGCTATGCTGTCAGCAGTGAAATATTACTGCAGGAGAGTTTTCTTTTTATACACAGTGGTAAGAAGCATGGCTTCCTTTCTCGGCACTTCAGCCACAGATGCTATCGGCGAGACCATCTGTGGTGACAGATTTGTGTTATATCACTTGGAAACTCAGAGAAGCTGGTGAAGCCTCCTACTACAGGATATAAGTAGCTCCTGCTAAGGCTGGGATGTATTACAGGGCTGTCTTTCTTCGGGGGGCAGAGCAGTGGGAGGATTGTGTGGATAGAGGCTCACAATAGCTTTCAGTCACCTCCCCACCAAGTCTTGAAGTGCTGGTGTGGATCTTGGGGGCAACATCTACACAGAGCTCCTTCCTCTGGGTCCCACAGGGGGTAGGTCTGGACTGTCCTTGCTCTTTGTGGGTCACTTGTCTGATCTGGGGATGTTCAGGGGGGACACTAACTCCATCCTCAGAAGGAGTCTGTGTAAGTGGTAATACCAGGCTGTCATGTGGCCCCCATCTGCTCTGGGGCAATGACTCTGCAGAAAGGACCATTCCCCTCAAAATATCTCCTCAATGTTACATTGTCCTGAAGATGGTGACCCTTCAGCTCACAGTGGGCTTCTTCCTGCCCAGTTGTAATTTTTTTCTTCTCCTAATCTTCAGGATGATTTTAATTGGTGTTCCGGGGTTGGATGGGGGTTGGAACACCCTGATCTAGTGGAAGGTGCCCCTGGCTGAGACAGTGGGGCTGGAAGTAGATGATCTGTCGAGTTGCTTTGAACCCAAACCACTGTGTGATTCCCTGACTCCCAGGATGGCAAGCTCTGATGAACACTGTGACCCTGGTGACCTTGACACCATTTGGGCACTGCTGGGACTAAAACCATGGCACCACACAGGGCCAGCTGCCCACACCTGGGACAGGTTTTCAGCCATGAGTGGGCAATAAAGGGATGCTGATGGCACAGAGCATCACACAGCATCTCTGTGCAGTGAGACGTGGTACAAGCTGCTGTTTTGGCAAAAGCATTGCAGAAATCTGGGTTGAGCCAAGAGTGGAAACCTCCAGTCTTCACATCTGTGACTGTTGAAAGTATTTGGAGATGTTTTAGGTGGGAAAGATATTCATGTCTGCTAAGCATAAAAAAATCAAGTGGGTTTAGACTGAGAAGCAGTTTTTGCCACTAATAACATTGCAATAGTCTTGCCCTGTGTTCAGAACCAGTAGGGCATGTTCAGATACCAAATGAGCACAGTTAATTCAACACTGGAAGCTCTCCATGTATCTTGAACTGAGATGTACTGAGATGTTCCTCAGCCCCTCGTTCCTCATCTCAAATTCTAACGAGTAACAAAAGAGCTCAAAGAGCTGAGCACCTTTACAGGAGCTGACATTCCATGATCTCAAGTTCCCCACCTACAGAACAGTAGAGATCATCCATTTGGTCATGTCAAGAAATGGCCATGACTTCTTTCTGTAACAGAACCCATAAAACAACCAAAAATAAAAACTATGGCATTTTACAAAATCTAAGTGATAACAAACACCTACTTGTCAGTATAAATTTGTAAAATTGTCCTTCCGTTCTTTTAAAATAAAATCCTACTGATAGCTTATTCTTTAAAGGCAACAAAGAGACTTTCCAACAGATGATCTGAGGAAATTGTTTTTTATCTTTGTCTTTGGAAATTTAGACTTGCTGCATTTCCTCCACAATAACTTTGCAGAGGGAAATCATAGCAGTGTTTTTCTGGGTTCTTTTCCTGCATGCAGCACAGCCACCTAAAATTTTCCAGTTGGTAAGATAAATATTGAAAGAGTCATCAAATGAACAGCTCTTCTTTTGTGAAGTCAAGTATTTCCTAAAGGATAAATTGTCAATCAGTTAAGTCCCTAGCTGGAAGATACAGCAGATATATCTGGTGTGTGGTAGTGTGTCTCCTCTTTATTCTTTCCTTTACTCTTCCTCCTTTCATTCTTCTGTGTTTGGACTGTTGTTTTACAAAGACAGAGTCATGCAGCCAGAGTAGCTGGACTGATTGCAGAGGTTGCTTCATGTTTGGCATCTGTGGTTGCCACATGGCCTCTGAGCAAATTCTCCACTCAGGCACTCTTCTTCTTTGCTTTTAAAAATGTGGACAGGCCATCCATTTATAATCACCCATTTTAAAGCAGGACAGAACCAGCAACAAAGACTGCTGCATTTAACTAATTTAATTTTTTTTTTACATACCAAAAGTATTGTCTGCAATGAATGTGTTTTTAAAAGGAGAAGGAACTGTGGCTGGTTTTATTTCAGTATCAGTGGTGGCCCTTTAACTGGACTCTTTTCCAAGAGGTGTTTGTCAGGAAGGTTGTGGTTTGTGTACACATGATAGGATCAAGCTAAGCTGATGATCTGCAGTTTTAATAATTATTTTCTCTTGTTTATTGTTTGTTTGGGGTTTTTTCAATCTTCAGTAGAATCATTTGATGCAGCCCTCCAAAGTTCTGCCTTAGCAGGTTGCTGGTGCCTGTGTTTGTTTCTCTGCCATTGGCAGGGTCCTGAATGCTGGGGGATTTCAGGAGCTCTGTGTTTCTCTCCAGAGCTGAGCACTGGCCCCTACTAAACACACACACACAGATATTGTCCCCTCTTTGTACAGCCAAGGTGATCAGTGCTGGAATCCAGCTGCTCCTCATCTCTCTGGCTGTTGACTGGATAATTTACAGCCCAGGTAAACGATGCTGTGAGGGTGTTACAAACAACTAAAGAAGCAGGGAGGGGAACCAGGAGCTCCTGCAAACTGGACTGCATCCCCCAGCTGGGTGTGCTGCCTTTGGGGATATTCTGGTTAAATTCCTGCTCAGAGGAGGCTGCTCAGGAGCCTCTCCAGGCAAGGTCTGAATGACACAGTCTGCATGAGGTCCTAACAAACCTCATGAAATGAGGTTTAAATGTAGGCAGGAGTTATTGCAATAGAAACGGCCCTGGCAAAGAAAAAAAAAAAAAAAGGAGAGATGATCACTTGCCACAAGTATAAACCAAAATCTTTGACACTTTGACACAAATTCCATTCTTTGTTATGTGCTTGTCATGTCCTTGAAGCCTGGAAATCCACCCCATGGATAACTGGGGTCAGAACCCATTTCTGCAGCAGACATATGATGACTCTTCTGTAGAGAATAATACTTTATTAACAATATGTTTAAGTTATGTCAGCTATCAGCCATTCATGAGCTTTTATTGGCAGCTAAATAGAACCTGAATGATTTGAGCTTTTGGCTGTCATTCAGGGGGGCATTTGCTTTCAGGTCTGCCTTAACCTGCAAGTATGTAATTTGTTTCATTTATGGTGCTGCATAGGAAATGAACCTGGGTCTCTGGTGCTCAAAGGCAAATGCAGTAATCATCTGCATGACTTGATTCCTTATTCCAGCAATATGAATATTGTCAATTATGGATGAATTATGGGTGCTACTGATACCTGTAATTTGGTTCTGCAGTTTTGTAAACACATGCAGCTGCATTTAATTGTATTTTACTAGTCATGTAATTCATTAAGGTGCACCTGCAGTCACCTAAGATACAGATATTAATGAACTGAAACGCTGTCTTTCATTGCCTACTATTTATATTGACATTCCTTACAACTGTTTGTTTTTAATCACATATCTGTGTATCTGAGATGCCAATATTAAAAAAAATTAAATGATTGTGAAATAAACAGAGAGCATAGCTAGGTGCTACATTTTTAACTTCTGAAAGTACTTGCTAAATAATTAATTTAAACAATTGCTTTTCCATGCAAAGCCCAAGACTGGGGGAAAGCTGTGGAATCGATTTTTGCAGCAGTTATTGTGGCAAAGATGAATCATTAGCTAACTGATTCCAGGGATGTGAGCTGCTGAAGCCCTTACTCTGTATTTCCATGCTCCAGTGGTGATGGATGTTGTTCAGCTCTGCCCAAAAACAGTACCTTTACCTTTTAACTTCCACTCCAATCTCTTGGAGATGTTATCTCCAGATTCTGGAACACGCTTATGAAATAGGCATTTTATTTTGCACAAATATGTGTTTAATATTCACAGCCTGTTCCTTCTCTGCAGCTGCTGGATGTTCCTTTCATTTGGATTAAAGCAAAACCCAAGTAGATTTATTAGCCATGGAATCAGTCCTTGCTTCAGTGCATTTTGGAGAACGTGCAAGTGGAGCACTGAGATTCAAACCGTACCCCAAATTTGAATTTTTCCTTCCTTCAGCGTTTCTCATTTGGCCTATTATTATCAGGTAAAAAATGCTTTTATGGCAGAATCTTGTGCCTTCAGCAGGTCTGGGGCAAACTCTGGCTCCATAGGGAATTGCCATAACTTCGCAGAGGATAAAGATGGAAAAGGAAGTGGCAGAGGGAGCTTCAGTTGCTTTCTGCATCCCTGGGAAGGTTGCTGTGTGGCTGCTGTCTGTATGGGAGCACACGGGGAAGAGTGATGAGCCCATTAGCTGTGAGCTGCTTAGGGAAACACAAACCTCTCCATCAGGCCAGCAGACGTGCTCTGATCTCCTCCCAGTGCTGCTCTCAGCCTGCTCCTGCTCCCTCCATTAGCTGCTTCTTGTCTCTGACAAAGTACCACAGTCAGGGACCTCCTTCCCCTCGTTACTTTCTCCTTGAACAGAGTTTTGTTTCCTTCATCTGCTCTACTTTTCCTCAAAGGGCTCCTCCCGTTTAATGACACCGTTACAGATATAAAAGAAGCCACACCACTAAAGTCAAATAGCATAGTAACTAAACAGAATAAAGTTACTGAGTCCAGGAAAGATGTAGGCTTGCTTACCTGAGGTTACAAATGTCGTAGTTCCCATCCCTGAATCAAAGGTATTGTATTTCTCCAGAAAAATCTCTTTTCCAAAAGAACCTGGTGGTGGATTGAGGATCATTCCTGGAAACAACTTTAACTTGTATATTTTCTTTTCAGTTAGAAATTATTTTGGTCAGGAAAGTTTTCCAAAGCTTATTAGAATACTCTTCCTGCCTGACAGAAAGTTGTTCCCCTGCCCTGCAATATAGGTCCTGGGACAAAAATAGAGTGAATCCTTTCCATACATCTTGACGTTTTCAAGAATGTGTAAAATTTCTGTTGCAGGTTGGGGGGGAAGGGTGTTAGTTCCGCATTTCAGACGTTTCTGTCATCTCTGTGTATGTGTGTATGATGACATTATTTCAGGAAATGTTTTCTGGCCGGATGAGATTTTGTGATAGATGCTTTTGCAGTAACAATATTTGTCACCTAATGGGCTAATCCCATCGTTCAGATGGGGTACATTGTGGCTTGGCACCATTTAACAGCACAGTGATAGTTATTGTAAGAGCAGGCTAAATATTCTTCAGCCTATCTAGGATATTAAGTTCTACCAAGCATCACACCTCCATTTCTGGAGGTGCTTTACAGACAGTTTCCAGCTAGGAAAATGTCAAGCAAGAAGAGGAATTGGAACCTGAATAGCAGGACTTGCATAAGAAGACATGGGCTTTTCAGATGGAAGAGGCAGATATCAGGACAGATGCCTTCAATTAGATGGAATTAAAGATTTATGTTGTAAATAACTAGGATAAAAAAAAAAAACACACGAAAGGATAATCTGATTATGTCTGTTCTGACATCTGTGCAAGTGTTGAGTTGTCCAAAGGCAGGAACATTTGCATGGGAACAATCTAAGTGTGTTCTTCTTATGCTGGAGTCTGAAAACAGGTGAAAAAGTTAATTGCATTTTTCTTCTCTTTCTTTCTTATGCCTAAACATTGCAGACCACTGAAGGAACAAGAAATGGGAAAAGAAAAACGACCTGCTGTTTTTGGGGGGAGAGCTGGGAGATGAGGAAAGGTTGTTAGGAATTTCCTGTACATCACATTGGGGATGGCCTTATTTACTAGGGAATTCTGTTCAGAAACCTGAGTTAATAGAGCAACTTGACTGTTTTGTGATTCTATTCTACTGACTGTATTGAAATTAGATATTAAAGAACAATTGAAACGCAGAAAAATGTTAACAGTAGGGTACATTTTGCAATCACTTTGTTCAAGCTGTGCTTTCCGAGGAAGTATGGAACAGACGAAGCATAGTTCCATTAAATTAATGTGTTGGCTGAGGCATTTCAAAGTCCTCCTTCTGTGTAATAACAGGATTTGTGAGGAAAATGAGGTGCCCAAGTCACACAAGTTGGTTCATTTACCAGGCCTTGCACTTTAGCCAGCTCCAATCAGGGTTATTTTCTTCCTTAGACTCAGATAAAATCTCCTCCAAAGTTTGGCTTTCACTGGACTTTGGAGTTCTTGGCACTACGGATATCTTACCCACTTCACTGTGTGAGGAAATGTGATTTAGCCTTCATCTCTGCCCACGCTCTTCACTTGAAATTTCCTTTAAATGGGAGGCTCTTCCAAGCCACATAGGTACCTGGCTTTGAGATAAAACATCTCAGTCATTAAATGGGTCCTTGTCTTGCAGCATTTCATGCAGCGTTGGGAATGGCTCAATTAGTTTTGAGTTTGCAAACACATTGATTTTCTGCTCCTTTTCCCTCTGCCAAGAAATGGACCCTGGTTATGACAGCACCTATAAGAAAATTCCACACACAGAAACGAGCTTCAGAAATAAATGGCTTTATTACAAACTCACAGAGTTGTATGGCTGCATTTGCTTTGATCATTGATTTGTACAGAGTGAAGTGGCAGAAGAGAGGAGAGGTGTATCCAACTCTCAGCTGACCACTAAGTGCCACATCTAATTGATTCTTTTGTGCCAAGTGGAAATTGAGTTTTCTTGGCTTAGAAAAAGGTGTCTGTTTCTGGAGTTTGCTGCCATTAAAACACTCCTCTTTATGCTCATCATTGCTATTGCTGTGTAGCATTGTCATTTACTTTTTGCTGCTGATTTCTAAGCACACTGAATTAATGAAATTAAGTTTATAACCTTAATGCTTATTTGTATAATTGGTTCTTGCTCCACTGAACATTTATCCTTATACCTCGTGTCTTTTATGGCTGAACTCCACTCCAGCACTTCACTGATGAAGGCTTATCTAGACTGTGGAATTGCTCCACACAAAATACGAGTCAGTCAGTGTTTGGTTTCCTGCAGTTTGTATTAAGGGCTATTATCCTAAACTTGGCTTGGCTTGAATAAGGAAAGAAATATGATTATTCTTGACAACAATACAAGTCCAAGGGGTACAAAAATAAAATAATTTTCTCTTTTTTAAGCAATATTGGCAACTTCAGGATGCTACAAGACGTGCCTTTTGTCAACTTTCAGCTTCCCAGTCTCCGCTGCTGATTTCTGAAAGGCTCTCAGAGCAGAGCTCACAGTGGAAAGCACACAGCAGCTGTGTATTAAACACAGCTTTAATTTGACAAGGAGTGTGGGATAGTTTATAGTTTAATTGGTTTGTGGCTCCATCAGTCTAGAGAAGGTAGGAAGAGGGGATATAAACCTCCCTCTGTTCTGCAGCTTGCCTGAGCCCCCGCTCCCAGTGAGAGACCAGGAGAGGGTGGGCAGCTCCCAGGGCTGGGTAACACCTTGGCTCAGCTCTCCCACGCCCTGGGTCAAAATAGCTGAGCCAGCACCTGCGTGTGGGGAGGGAATAATTTAGTCCTGCTCCAGGCCAGCAGTAACTCAGCACCCTTTCCCTCCCACGGGGAGTAGGTGCTGGTGATTCAGAGATGTCTCTGAGTCAGGTGGCCTCCCGGGGCTCTCGTGGGACGCTCGCTCCTGGTTTAGAGTGTGGAGATGCAGGAGAGTGGATCCTCACCAAAATATCACTGCAAGGGGCTGATTGCATCCAGTCTGAGAGGAGGTGCAAGGAACTGCTTTGTTTTTTGGTTCAAAGAATCACAGAATGGTTTGGGTTGGAAGGGACTTCAAAGCTCATCTGGTTCCACCCCCTGCCATGGGCAGGGACATCTCCCACTGTCTCAGGCTGCTCCAAGCCCCGTCCAGCCTGGCCTTGAGCACTGCCAGGGATGGGACAGCCACAGCTTCTCTGGGCAGCCTGTGCCAGGGCCTCACCATCCTCACAATAAACAATTTCTTCCTAATATCTACTCTAAACCTACTGTCTGCTAATTTGAAGCCATTCCCCCTTGTCCTGTCACTCCAGGCCCTTGTGAATAGTTCCTCTCCATCTTTCTTGCAGGCCCTTTTCAGGTGCTTTTGGTCACCCCAAAGCCTTCTCTTTTCCAGGCTGAACTTCTCAGTTTTCTCAGCCTTTCATTCCTTCTAGACAGTGTCCTATCCCTGAGGTGTTAAAGAATGGTTTAACATCCTGAGGCTGAAATTCATATCCTTTCTTCCCAGCTGGTTGTTTTCTAAAGAATGTGCTATAATGCACAGGAATGTGATCATAGTAAAAAGCCTGTGTGCCTGCAGAGATGTCATGTGTCTTCTCGTGCCTGTATTTCAAAAGGCAACACTTCCAGACATAAAGGAGGAATCTGAAATAGTTGAGGTGGTAGAAATTTTCTTGCAAATCACTTTCCAAAGAAAAATATATTTCTTCATAAATCTGAAAATGCCCATCACTAAAAATGTCAGCTTAATGCAAATTAAAGTGGAAAAGGATATTGGAAGTTTTCTCTGGTACATCCCTGAAGGCACTCCTGAAGGACTGTAATGTTGCCTTCACTGCCTGTCTGCTGCAGGGAAGGGAACATGCAAGAATTTTCCCCCAAGGCAGCAATTTCAGCCATGCTTAGATGGAGAGGGTTTTTTTTCGGTTGGTTTTTATTTTCCTAGTAACTCTTACTGGAAAGCAGATGGAATTATGTTTCTTTATAGAGTGATTTTCTTAAGTAACTTTTTTCTCCTTCTACTTTCTGACCTACTAAGCACCCTGGCCAAAAGAGAAAAGTCTGGTCAACAGCTCTTTCCTGAAGGTGTTGTGGATTACTCTGTTACCACCAGGCTTCCAAAGCCTTTTTCCTAGTCCAGGCACAAGCAGAAGTGTCAGGGTTGCAGAGCTGCAGCAGGAGCTGCTGTGGGTGAAGAACTTGTTCCTCTGAGTGTTGCTTTCTGGTTGGGGTTGTTTCTTGACTTTTTCTGAGATTTTTGCAAAAGTCAGTGACATCCTCTTATTTCTGATACTTTCTGCTCCAAGACTAGCAAACATGCAGGAATAAGATGACGTGTTTAGAATCCANGCTATAAATATCCCTGCTGGCTCCGAGTAGAGTGTAGTTTTTCTCTGGGAGTGTTTACTCAATCAGTTTTTCCTGACTGTCCCCGAGCCAAGGCTCTGCAGAGGAAGGACTGGNCTTCTTTCCCATTCACTGGGCCCAGGTATTCCTAGACAGCCAGTGCTGTCTCTCTCAAAGCAGCAGTGTTACTGCTTCTTGTAAATACACTACTTGTGAACACTTTATTAGCTAAAATGAAAGTGTGATCAAAACCCTTCCTTAGGCAGGAGTGAAAGCAAATGAAAGAACAGGAGAGATTCAGGATTTTGTTCTCTTAGCAGTAAGTGACTCAGACTTGTATAAGGTAACTTTTATTCTG
>VZTR01023288.1:857497-887958 GCA_013400775.1 Chaetops frenatus | reverse complement strand
CATCTGGAGAATAAAAGCTGTAGCTCAGCTATTACAGCCATTCAAACAAACCTGGCTATAAATATCCCTGCTGGCTCCGAGTAGAGTGTAGTTTTTCTCTGGGAGTGTTTACTCAATCAGTTTTTCCTGACTGTCCCCGAGCCAAGGCTCTGCAGAGGAAGGACTGGTCTCCAGAGAAACTCTTTCCCCCAGACCTGGAAGGCTTCTGTCTCTTCCCAACACTCCTGAAAAGTTGTGGTGAGAATTACAGCCACCCTCCTCCCCCAGCGTCTCAGAAAGAGTGCTTTGCACATCTGGAATGGAGTAACTGCTGGTTGTTGCTGGTACAGGGGTGGGGAACCAGTGGTGGTCCCACAGGTGGTTGTTGCAGCACTGCTGGTTTCCCAGGTGCATGGTTGACCCATGCAGCCCCTTTCTGTGCTGTTTGATGGATATCTCCAAATTCTCTTACCCAAGGAAATAATTTTTATCCTCTTCTGTTACCTGTAATGAATCCTGTCGTTCTAATCTTCAAATTCAGGTTGAGCATCAGACTAAAAGTTCATGGTAATGTAATTGTTTCATACGAGATCATTCCACTTCATAAAAAGTGTGTTCTGATGGTCTGGAAATAGTGTTATAGAGCAGAAATACCTCAGAAACACTAATGCACCATCGCTAGAATTGTGTTATCTAAAAAATACTTGAAGTGCCTTTCTACTCTGCACTGTGTCCAGAATCAAAATGAGGAAAGAAAAATTTTTAAGATAAATTGGTTTGTGAAAAATTTATGTGCACTTTACTAGTGCAGGCAGGATGTAATCTGCTTTGTATTGAATCTGCTTGGGAAAAAAAAAGCCGCAATGATAATGAGATTTTTTAAAGGCACTTTTAAATTCATGCTGGCAAAAGACAAATAGTCATGACTTTTAATTTCTATAAACTTAACAGCTGGGGACAAAATAAAGCGTTATTAACTTAAGGGGTGTAAGGAAGTTGCTTTTGCTTCAAGGACAAAATAAGTTATTCTATTCTCAGTGTTATTCATCTCAGCTGTCTGTCTGATCTTTCTGCTGGTGCAGCCAGGCCAGTGAGTGGGTTTATTTATACTGCTTTTACTGTTAGCAGTGAGAGAAGGGGGGGCTGTAGGCATCTTGGTGGTGTCTGTATTCCTTGTCCTTGGTAATGCCTGTGAAAACACTGATTATTGAGGAATGGTGCTTCAGGGGCAAGTTGCTCTGCTCCTAAATGGGAGATTTCTTGTATTCAAAATGGAAACTCTATTGCCAAATAGTGAGGAGCTTCTTGACCTTATTTTATTGTTTGGAAAAATATTTGTCTCTTCTACCATGACAGTCATTAATGATAAAGATGTTTGTCCTTGTCAGACTGAGTTCTTACCTTATTGCCTTGAGGACAACTTACTGTTTATCAGAGGATAAATAGCAGTTATTTTTATTAATCACTGTACCTATTGCATTGCAACTAAGAATCAATCTGTTTGGTTTTGTCTTTCTTTTTTTTTTTTTTTTTTTCATTTTGATTATAAATTTAGTGGTAATCCAAAGATTTCCACAATTTCTCTGTACCCTTATGTGTCTGCTCTTTCTTTTACCTGTTGAATTCAATTGGACTTGTATTGGTGATTTATTTTTTTGCTGTGAATATCTTTGGTTGCCACTTGCAGACTCCACCTGTATTTTCCTGGAAGAAACCATGGAAGAAGTTGGAGAATATATTGTGTTAATATAAACCACAAGTTCATGTTTACATACTGAGGAGTTTCCCCTGAGTCCCCAGGCTTTGCTAACTGATTTGTCATGGAGGTGAGGGGCACAACCTCTGTGTTTAGGAAATCAATAGCAGTTGCCATTTCCATTAAGGAGTCTTGGCTGGAGTTGTTCTGTCTTACATCTTACATTGCTGTCAGGATATGCTTTCACTTGCTCATGGCCCCAAGCTAAAATGGGGACAGACTAAAAAAGGTAGAGATTTTTTTTCTTCAAGTAAGCATATCATGTCTGTAGGATTGGGAAGGACTGATCTGAAGATGGCTGGAGCAGAGTGGGAATCCAGGAAAACTGGTGTGAGCAAATATTAAAAGTGTATTTATACATGCTCAGCCAAACCAGAACAGGAAAGGAATAAAAAAATATATAGTTTGACCTAGTGTAGAAAAATGAGCAGAAGTGCCAAAAATTCAGAAAGATTGATCCCTCTGCAGGGAAGATGTCTTTGTGCACTATTAGAGTAGCAAACTAATACCTCTCAATAGCTACTGACTGCTGTCTGATGGCATCCCCAGACACCTAAAAGAAGGACCAATCTTTGAAATAACTGTAGGTAGGTTTAGGAGAAAGTGTATCATTGCCATTGCCAAATTATGGCTTCTGCAAGGGCTTGCTTGGGCTAAAGCCCCTTATTTGTACCTGTTGCTGTTCTTTTTCAATACTTCTGACCACCAGGACATGTTTTGTTACCTTTGGAGCCCAGGAATGCACAAGTGCTCCAGTGTGATGGTGTTATTACAAAATGAACCTGCATCTCTGTAAATTCTGATAAGGAAATGGACTGAATCCAACCATAAACACTTCTGAAGTCAGTGTGGAAAATTGCAAAACACATCTTCCATGATTTTGGATTGGCACTCACCATTTCCTCTAGCCAAGGTGCCATTTAAAAGAGATTAAAGCACACAGGGCAAGGATAAACTCTCCTTCTCCTCCCAGGGTGCTACTCAGAGCTTACCTGCCTAATACCAGTGTTAGTACCCTCTTCTCTCAGTGAAATATTAACTTGATTAGACCCAGAGGAGGAACTAGAGAGATGCTCATGAGGGGTGCAGCATCAGCACCAAGGCTGCAGGAGTCTTGGCCATGGATTCTTGTCTACAGCATCCAACACCCTCCTAAAGGTAGGAAAAGATTTATCTCCCAAGGCAGTGCTAAGTTCACAGCAGCCACAGTGGTGTGGAAGTGGCCTTGTAGAAAATTCACCAGCCCAGCTTGTTTTTCATCATCTTTCTGCCTGGAAGAGCCACTGTTCCATTGCTTGGTCTCAGGCACTCTCTGGTGTAATCCAAATACTCTGCTTTGCACATTGGCCATCAGCAGAAAGGTGCCACTGCTGAATGCTGTACTCATAGATAGGAAAATCTGAGGGAGGATCCATTTCTATCAAAATTATTAAAGGGACATCTGATAGCACTGTTTCACTTCAGGCTTATTTAATACTCTCCATTTTATCCTTCATTTTCAGGGATTTATAATTTCCCTATAAAAATTCATTCAACCTTGAAACTTGGCATCCATCGTTTCACTTCACGAGATATTTTTAAAGATACAAGAGCAGAAATATTTCTATTCTGGAGATGGCTGAAACGGATATTAACTTTCAATCCTGCTGCACAGCACATTGAAAAGTTGAAAAAAACTGCTGAAAATTACTGCTAAGAAAAAAAAAAAAAAAAAGCCTTTGCAGCAATATATCTTGGATTGTCCATTGAAATTTTGGTCTGTTGAGCATGATCTGGAACATTTTGGGTGCTGTTGTCCGGTTTCAGAGAGAGCTGCTGGGATGCAGATCCCTCTGCACTGTCCTTTGTGCAGGAGCTGGAGCCACGTGCTCTTCCTTAGCAGGGCCATGTCCCAGGAAGGGCTTTACAGACAGGGGTGATGTCCAAACACAGCATGTCCTGAAAACAATGTGAACTGGGAATTTTAGCAAGTGGGCTTCAGCTTTGAGGGGTGGCAAGTCCTGTTATTTGCATGAATGCCTGGCAGCTTTAATAGTTTGGCAGTGGGCACAGTGGCACTGAGATTGTGTGCTCTGGAGAATTACTGGGAAAAAAACCCTTTCTGTTTAGTGTTGGAACAAATTCCTTAAGGTCATTGAAGGATCCCTATCATCAGAGCTCATGTGGACAGGCTAAGCAAGGCATGTGTCAGCAGTGTCTCAGGTACAGAGGGAGACTTGGACTCTCTCACATGTCCTCCAGCCCATTTTTCACACATTTTTCATGATAAAATTTGCTCTGTGCTTTGTCATTAGTGCTGCTTGTCCCTCTCCCCATTCACCAGGTGGGCACTTCACAGGTGCCTTAAAGTGGGCCCTTATTTCTTAGAGCAAAGTAAAAGTTTCTTGGTCTCAGTGGAGGTCTCCATTTTCCTGTCCTTTTTTTCCTAACATATCTGAGCCTGGTGTCTTCTTGATTTCATTGGCATTTAAACTGCTTGACATCTTTAGCCCTCAAGGATGCTCTGAGCTGTAAAGGCTCCTTGCTGAAACTGCTGTTCTGGAGTTGGAGGTGATGCACGATTGGTTGGCTGCTTCATGCACTAAAGAAATCAAGCAGCGTGTAGCTTCTCCCATTAAAAATTAACACCCTGCAGTAGGCAGTAAAGACCTTCAGTGTTTTGTTGTTAAGGAGCAAATAATGGAAAAACACCACCTTTTTGTTAAAGTAGGAGGGATGCTTCAAATTAAGAGCTGTCTCCTCTTATGTAGTTATTCCTCCTTGAAACTGGAGACTGGAGGAGGATTTCAGGGAATGTGTGGCTGAACGTGTGGTTTGCTTGGCTGCTGTTCCACAGTTGATATCCCTGCTGCTTTTACCTGCTATGGCCAGTGTGTGCAATGTGTTAAGAGATGGCTAAGTACCTGTTAGAGCTGATAGGATCTGGATATCCGTTCACATACTCTGTGCTCATGTAAAGTTTCACACGGCTGCAGATGGCTAATTCAAAAAGAGGCCTGTGGGAAATTTGGCATAGAGATATATTTGCTAATGCAAATAACAATAATTGATGTGGGAAGGAGTGAAAGGATCATTTAAATGGAGCACTCATTCCAAAACTTCCCAGACATCTGCGAATATCCTGGGTTAAGGGGCTGAGCTCGTGCTGGGGGATTTGATATTTGTTTGGGGTTATGTCAAGGTGAACTGTGGGATGTCCATGCTCACATCTCTTTTGCACACTCAGCCTGCACAGGAGGGTTTGCCTGGTGTGTGGGGTTGGTTCTGCTGCCCTGCTGTAGCTGTCTGAAGCTGTTCTGCACCCTGCACAGCAGGGATCATTTGAAGCCTGGGCAGTGCCTGCAGAGTGGGATGTGCTGAGCAGAGCAGGCTGGTGGAAAGCAGGCATGTTTCCTCTGTCTGCCTCAAACAGCAGAATGGTTTTGGCAAGGACCACGGGGAGAGATGAGAGGGGGCATTCTGTCCAGCCAACTGGCACTGCTCACATCTACCTCCCCTCTGCCTCCCTGCTACATGGTCCCTCTTTCTGTGGCACCATCTAAATGCTAAATAGCAGGGCTGCTGTGTGCCTGGAGCTGTGCAGCACTCCTCTGTTCCACTCTCTGCAGTTACCAGATGAGAAGGAAAAGTAGTTATTAAGTAATGGAAGATTTAGGAGAGCTCTGAAGCGCTGTCATGCAAATAAGAGGGAAAAATATGATGTTATAAGAATGAAGCATTTGTCTTGAGAAGGTCTCTTGAGTAATAGAAAATGAAGCCTATCTATTGAACAGCATTGCAGCAGAGGGGTCCTTCAGCTCATCTGGCTTGTGACAGGATGTAAAAGCTGGTGCTCACAGTCTCTGTCTAATTGGGAGTAATTGCAGTAAACGAGAGATGTACTAAGACCATTTAGGATAAATGCTATTAATGAGGAACACCTATTAACATTGATATGATGATTGCTGGGTATTGGTGCACAGTTGCTAGTCTTAATTTTAATTTCACATAGAAATTATCTACTTGCAGCCACTCAGTTGTCCAGTTCAGTGCAAAGACAGTTAGCTAAGAACCTGAATTCAGGCTCCCCTGGTTGCTTTACCCCCATTTCACTGTGCTTCTCTGTAAATCCTGTCCATAGCCTCCAACACATCCTTTATGGAAAGAAAAGAGCAATGTCACTTTGAGGCAGATCCACAGGGTTTAGACCAACTTTCCATTTCCTCAGTTAATTACCAACATAATCTCTAGATAATCTCTTCTCAAGTCTATGAAGATTGGCTGCCTTTGAATTCAGAGGACACTTGGTCTTTTTGGATCGTAGCCATAGATTAAACTTCTTCAAAGTGGAGATAGCTGTACTTTCCTGCTGTTGATTGAAACATGCCACTGAACACTTCTGAAGTTGGATAACCCCTCCAGAAACACAAACAATTGCTGGCACCCCGTGTCCTCCCAGCTCAGAGGTGCCAAATCCCATTATAACTCATTTCTGTGCAGACAGTCAATCATAGCCTTGTTGTTCAGTGTGCAAGAGAATTTTCCACTTACTAGGAATATTTTATCAATAAGAAATCACACAACCTGAAAGAGTTGTTTGCACCAAATTTGCAAAATCACGTCTGTAATTGTGGTGCTATGTGTTGTTATTGCATCAACCTAAACAGGGGAATTTTCTGCCCGTGTTTTCTAAACTCTCCTCATCCTGACTGAGTTCTCAGATCTGCCATGAAAGGAGAGCTCTCCCATCTGCAGCAGATGTGCCCCTGTGCCTGCACTCCTCTGCTATGTCCAGTCCCAGGAATAGTGGCTCTGCAGAGCACCTCCCTGCAGAAACCTCCTAAGGTTTCTCTGATCTCACCCCTGGGAACTTTGCCGAGGATCAGAAAACTTTCAGAGGAAAATTAAACAACAAGCAGTAAAACTTATTTAAGTGAACAGATTTCCTTTATCCTGGCATGCTTCCCTTCTGTATCACCCACATCACCTCCCCAGTTTTGTGCAGTCATAGTTAATCTAAGGAGCCATTTTCCTACTCTGTGCATGGCAGGGAGTGCAGAATCCTCTGTGTCTCTTAGGAACCACATCAAACCTTCAGGCTCATGCCAGGCTGTTCCTCTGGAGCCTCCAAGACCATTCCTGGCCCTGTTCTTGTGGCTCTGCACTTCTGACAGACTGACTAAAAAGTGCTGAGGTCTGAGAGCATGAATCCATTTTGTGTTCACTATCAATTCCTTAATGTATGTTTTCCTGTAGGGCATAAATTTAAATTAATTTTTTCTTTTTAATTGGTCTTGCACTTCTAAACTATTTCACATCAAACAAAAATGCAGATACCTGCACAGTCATGTTGGTGGCATTTGTCTTTGGTTTTAAGACTGTGTCTGTAGCAGCAAGCCTGCCATTTAGCTTGCTGATATTTGTTTACAAACTGCCCATATCTGAATGTAACACAGCAAATGTCTCTTTGGTTTCAACACCAGATATGACCCATCGTTCAGATATCCATACAGTAATTTCCCATGAGCTCAGAGGAAATCATTCCATCTCCCACTGAGCATCCAGCACCATTTTCTATTGTATTTGTATTTTCTTTTCTTGTGATATTGCATTTCTCCCCCTCCCCAGACACATATAGTCATTCCAGTTTCTGGTAATAAGTTTTTGATCAGGTTTTCTTTGTACTCTTCAGCTTTTGAAAGCTCACCATTGGGGTAAATTTCCCTTTCATCTTCATGTAGTCTTCTCCTCCCCTTTTTCTCTGAAAACAACTGAAATTGGTAAGGAAGAAAGTTGCAGTGTAAACACAATTTGCTTGTTTAGTTTGAAATTGTAAATCTCCTTTTATAAAAATTCTCTGTACAGTGAAGGGAAAAAACCAACCAAACAAAACCCCAACAGTTATTTTTATCTTTTGACGTTAAAATCTGAAATTTCTACTTCTGAAGAAAAAGACAACTCTCTCATTCACCAGCTGCATGTTCTTTTACAAATGTCAGGCTTAGTATTGAATGAATGCATGGAAATATAACTGCAGACCTAAATACGTGCCACAAAGGCATCTGAAATGATGGAATTAGGGTTGACACCCTTTGGGTAGAGGGAATGATGCAAGATTCATTTCTGCCCTACCTAGGCCTGATATTTTGGACAGTATCTGTAAAATACAACAGCTGAAGAATTTGCTAATCAAATCCTGCTCTCTGCCAAAGTACTAAAGATGTCACTATGGCTCAAATGTTTATAACTCTGGGAGATGTGGGCAAAAAATAGCTTTCAGGGAATGGCAGTGATTTTGGTTTAAGATAAGAAACTTGGACTTGGCTTCCTAATATGAAATGAATAGAAAATGACCTTAAATGCAGCTTCTGAAGCCACTGGGCAAACAGCCAGCAGTGTGTGTTATGGTTTGGTTCCACACGCACTGTGACAAGAACCAGGGGTGGTGGGGCACTTATGGAGGGGATGCACTGACTGCACTGGCCAGGAATCTGTTTCCATTGCATGATTTTGAATTCATCTCATTGCTCCTAGCACTGAGTTCAGCCAGGTGAACAAAGGGCAGGGAATCATGGAATCCTAGAATGGTTTGTATTGGAAGGGATCTTAAGACCATCCAGACCATTTCCTCTGCCATGAGCAGGGACTGGCTGCTCAAAGCCCTCCAACCTGACCTCAGGCACTCCCAGGGATGGGGAATCCTCTGTAACACTCATCCTCCTGCCTGTTGGGTTTGTCTCAGGGTGGGCAGGGTGTGACTCCAGTGGTCTCTCTGTCACAGTCACTGGTACTGCTCAACCTCCTCACACCCTCCTGCACCTCTGGCACTAAGGAGGGGATTTTCTCCACCAGGAGAACTGTGCCCACTGCTGCTGGATGGAGCTGGAGCAAGGGCAGGGCACAGGCTGCAGCTGGCACGGGGTGGGCAGCGTGTTCCCCCTGAGCTCTGGCCGGGCAGCTCTGCCAGCCGTGGTGGGTGCAGGGACAGAGAGTCCGTGGCTTTGTCCCGGGTGGGTACCAAAGCTCCCAGTCGAGCTGGCAGGGCTCCAGTGCCATTCTGTGCCACCTGCCCTGGTGTGACAGCATTCCTGGTCACCAAGGGCTTCCCAGGGCCTTCCTATGGAGGTGTGAGAGGGTTTGGCTGCTGCTGCTGCTGCTGCTGCTGGTCCCACCCAGGTGCTGCCAGCTGCAGGCACCCACGGCCTCTCCCGGCTCTCCCAGGGGTTCTCCCAGTTTGGGAAAGGTCCCTGCACACCCCTGCACTGGAGCACTCTGCTGAGAGCTGCGCCAGCACCAGGGCTGCTCTCCTCAGCAGCAGCATGCCAGTACAAAATGGATAGAAAAGCCCTGAACATTTACCCTTGNCTGCTGCTGCTGCTGCTGCTGCTGCTGCTGCTGCTGCTGCTGCTGCTGCTGCTGCTGCTGCTGCTGGTCCCACCCAGGTCCTGCCAGCTGCAGGCACCCACTGCCTCTCCCGGCTCTCCCAGGGGTTCTCCCAGTTTGGGAAAGGTCCCTGCACACCCCTGCACTGGAGCACTCTGCTGAGAGCTGCGCCAGCACCAGGGCTGCTCTCCTCAGCAGCAGCATGCCAGTACAAAATGGATAGAAAAGCCCTGAACATTTACCCTTGGCGTGTGTCCCCTCTCCCCTGGCACTGCCATGGAGTGACCTGCGGCCTGGGAGAATCCCTGTGACGCTGGGACAGGGACACAGCTCTGCATTTGCTCTCCTTTCCTGCCACATTTCATTTCTCCTTTCATTTTGCCAGGGCTATGAGCAGCATCCAGAAATCCTGGGAGCTGGGCCTGTTGTGTTAAGGACTGGTCTTTGTGTGTCCAGAGAGAGCAAAGGCTGCAGCACAGGAAAGGCTTTTGGCTCAGCTCAGCAGGTGAGCTCTGCTGGCACTGCTGCAGCCCTGCCAAATGCCACCAGATAAAACCCTAATCCAGAGTCAGGTGTAAGGCCAGATGTTTCAGGCAGCAGTGTCAGCTGCCTTCTGTTTTCTGAAATGAGGACTGTGAGAAATCTCAAAGCTGCAGTCTCACAAGAGTGACATGAGTGGATTTAGTGAGATTTTTGGAAAGCAGTGAGCATGTATAAAGGTCTAAAAAAAAAAAAAAATTCATATTTTCTTGTGCTGAGTTTGTTCACTGTAAAACCTCCCCAATCTTATCTGTTTTGTTACACAAATCACAGTCAAACATAGAAAGTATTTTTTACCTCTACATCTGTGAGCATGTACACCAAACATTTAAAAAAACATTAGTTACCATTTGGGGTAATTAATTTCTTAAAGGAAAAAAGACCCTCCTGAATTTCCAGACCAAATGGGATCAGATCCTGTAAAATTATAAGGTGAGCCAGATCCAAGCTGATGTAAACTGGTGTAGTCTCAATGAAACCAAAAGAGCAGTTCAGACCACAACCAACTAAAAATACAGTATGTTTAATAAGAAAGTTTCATAAATAAACTCTTTATTCCTTTTACTGTTAAAATATATACTGTGGCAGGGTATTTTCAGGCAGTAAAAATAAGCAGCTCCCATAATTGTTAAAAGTATAGAAAAGACTAGGGCACTGCTAAAAGGTGTTATTTTTTTTACTGAATGTGGTTTATTACTTGCATAATTGGCACAAAATAGAAAGCAGTTCACAAAAATGGTATTGTTTGTACTTCTGTAATTAAGATTGTATCAGTATTTCAAGGGCATAATAGCCAGCTAGAGGAACACATGCAATTACAGCATTAATTCCTCAGGAAGCAGATCTTTAGCCAGTTTTTGTGGGGAAAACACTGCTTTTGGTCAGAGACCAGGTAGAGGAGTCCAGAGAAAACCATTCTGGGTTCCAGCCTGGCATCAGGTGTTCTGCATTCCTCACATAATTAAAGCCTAACGTGGAAGGGATGCCTTAACAGACTTAACAAGCAGAAATGCAAATATTAGACCGACTTAGTATGTTCCACTTTTGCAATTTATTAATTGCTGTAAATATGCAAAGGTATGCAATTAAAAGAGCAAATGAGTATTTTTAATTAGGATGGAATGGTAGCACATTTCATCCAAGTAGGACACAGTGTGCTCCTTAGCTGTGTATATGTTTTTGCCAATTAGTCAGCACGGAATTCTCATCTGAACAATTGAGCCTTCTATAATTGCCAAACGAGCACTGGAGCACCAGAGTCCAAAAAACCAACATTTATATTACCCTGTAACACAACGGGCTACTTTTGGCCTTCTCTGCACCTGGGGAAAGGGGTATAATTCATTGGCAAAGCCTGCCTGTGGGAATGTGGTGTTTTGGGGGCTGCCCTGCTCAGTGCCACGAGCAGTGCCCAGGGCAGAGCTGCTCCCTGTCCCTCCCGTGTGGTCACTGGGATGGGTCATGCAGCAGGTGGCAGGTGTCCCTGTGACAGACACTGAGGGCTGGATCCTGGCTTTCCTGGCAGTCCCAGCAGCCTGCCACAGCCAGGATATCCTCAGTGGCTGAACACCACACAGACATCTCACCAGCACTTTCCTAGAAAGCATTCACAAACAGGCCTGAGTTGGAACTACAATGGAAACATAACTCTAGGTTAAATTAGTTTTGATCAGATCTCCTCCACAGGGATGTGTTTTTGTGGATGCACATGCAGGAGAGGGGTTATTCCACAGGATGCCCTGTGTGGGATGTGCCAGGGCTGTGTGGCCACTTGGACCATGGCAAGTGACCTGCTGGCAGGCTGGGACAGCTGAGCTCTGTGCTGGGGTCCAGCCCTCAGGCACTGATACCAAATCCCTCTCTCAGGTAATGGCTGAGCAAACTGCTTTGCTGTGCAGCCAGGAGTATCCCAGGGAGTACTCCCCATCTTGGATGAGGGGGCACTTGGAGCAGGTGGAATTCCTTATAATTGCTGTGCAATGCTCAGCCCCATGGCAAGGTCTGTGTTTGCTGATTTAGCAAAACTGGTAATTTTACGACTAGATCTCTTCCATTTTTTATTTTATTTCTCTGGTGAGTGGAATAGGATAAGAAGGGGAAGAAATCCTGGTCTTGGTTAATTTCGTTCCATACATTTCCTGTATGGAAAAGGATGCACAAACTGGAGCCACCAATTTATCAGTCATGACACCATTTTGTACTGATATGGGGTTGGCAGGAAGAAGAGTTTAGTCTGGTTGTCATGAGGAGCTGGAAATCTGAAACAGCTTTGGAAAGCCCTTGAATAGGCAATGGAGCACAAGAAGGATGAGGAGAGGAGTGGTGGAGTGCACAGCAAAGATCCACAGCCCAAGGGCTCACAGGAGCTGCTCGGAACAAAAAGGTGCCTCTGGTTCTGTAGTGCTCTGATGGGTTTGGGCCTGTTCTTCCCTTGCTTTTGGATAAAGTTTCCTTGAATTTACAATCTGTGTTGTGGAATCACTGAGTTTAGGGACTTTATTTGGGGAAAGGAAAAGCCATTTTTCCTTTGTATAACAATTCAAATGAACTTAGACGTAGGCTGTACTTAAAGAACTGACTGGCAGTTTCTGTGACAGATGAAATAGAAGATTCTGGGGTTGCAGAATAAAATAATATAATTCAGACAGTAGCAGGCAGTCTCCTGCCCTGAGTCCTGNCAGCCCTCAGGCACTGATACCAAATCCCTCTCTCAGGTAATGGCTGAGCAAACTGCTTTGCTGTGCAGCCAGGAGTATCCCAGGGAGTACTCCCCATCTTGGATGAGGGGGCACTTGGAGCAGGTGGAATTCCTCATAATTGTTGTGCAATGCTCAGCCCCATGGCAAGGTCTGTGTTTGCTGATTTAGCAAAACTGGTAATTTTACAACTAGATCTCTTCCATTTTTTTATTTTATTTCTCTGGTGAGTGGAATAGGATAAGAAGGGGAAGAAATCCTGGTCTTGGTTAATTTTGTTCCATACATTTCCTGCATGGAAAAGGATGCTACCAGCACAAACTGGAGCTACCAATTTATCAGTCATGACACCATTTTGTACTGATATGGGGTTGGCAGGAAGAAGAGTTTAGTCTGCTTGTCATGAGGAGCTGGAAATCTGAAACAGCTTTGGAAAGCCCTTGAATAGGCAATGGAGCACAAGAAGGATGAGGAGAGGAGTGGTGGAGTGCACAGCAAAGATCCCCAGCCCAAGGGCTCACAGGAGCTGCTCGGAACAAAAAGGTGCCTCTGGTTCTGTAGTGCTCTGATGGGTTTGGGGCTGTTCTTCCCTTGCTTTTGGATAAAGTTTCCTTGAATTTAGACTCTGTGTTGTGGAATCACTGAGTTTAGGGACTTTATTTGTGGAAAGGAAAAGCCATTTTTCCTTTGTATAACAATTCAAATGAACTTAGACTTAGGCTGTACTTAAAGAACTGACTGGCAGTTTCTGTGACAGATGAAATAGAACATTCTGGGGTTGCAGAATAAAATAATATAATTCAGACAGTAGCAGGCAGTCTCCTGCCCTGAGTCCTGACCCCTCAACAGATATTCTTCCCATAACCTCCTGAAATATTCCCAGAGCCTCTTTCATGGTGAAAGGTATCTTGCTTAGTGCTTCTCCTATGCTCAGAAGGCACAGGCCTGTAGCTATAAATAATTACTGACTACTCACACTGTCTTGCACCAAGTTCGGGTTTGAGCTTTCATTCAGACACCTCTGTGCCTGTTACTGCTTGCTGTACCTGGGAAAAGTTGTATTTTTTACATTCAGCCCACTTGCTCCAAGTTAAAGTCATTCTGTCATCTGGTTGAGATGCTCAGACAGGGGATTAAGTTCCAGGCTTTTTTTGGTGATTTGGGGTTTTCTTCCCATCTTGCCTCTTTTCCTGAAGATAGTTACTAAAACCTTGATTTTTTTCCTAAAAGAAAGGAGTCAGTCACCTCCCTGCAGGTCACCAGGGTGTGAGTGTTTAACTCCCTCGTTCTCCAGGGTGAAACACAACCAAAGGACTGAGCTCTGCCCTACAATTGCCCTTCCCAGCTTTCCCCAGGAATTAGGATGTCCCTTGCACCCAGGTGAGGCAGGGGTGGGTAACATCTACAGGCCTCTTCCCAGGGAAATCCTCCAAGTGCTGGCAGCTGCCCCAAAGTGGGACATTCCCTGTCACACCACCTTTGCTGGAAGCCAAGGCTGGGGTGGCCCAGCCATGAGGGATCCTCTCTGCTGGGCTCACTGGGGGAAGGGCTCCATCCACTCCAGCCTGGGCTCCATCGAGGCCACTCACTGATGGCAAAAAACCCCCAGCTTTTACAGATGTAAAAGCTTCACACAAACCCATGGGGCTGCACCTCTGTCTCCTTTTCAAAGAACAATTACATTTGGTGATAACAACAAATGCCTTCTGCAGCATGGCTGAGTGTGATGTGTAGAGCTGTGTGCTCACACATTGAGCTTCAGTGGAATGAACAATCTCCCCCAGCTTTCAACAACCCTCAAGGAGTTTTGCATCAGGTTCTTTGAAGCTTTTTTGTTTTGTTTTGTTTTTTTTTGGTTTTTTTTTTTTTTTTTTTTTTTTGCCAGACCTACTACCAAAATGCTTTACATCACTCAAGCTCAGCAGATGCTGAGCTTCATATTTTGAGTGAGGGTAACTTTCCTGATGTATGGAAGGTGTTTAGTCCTTTCATTTGACCTTAGCTTTAGCTTGCTCATATTTGTCACTGGAGAGAAAGGTGATTAGGAAGATCTATGGCCCCCAGTACTGATTGCAGACAGCAGATATGCAGCACTGTCAGAGTGGGCAATTGCTGATAGAACTGTTTCGAGTTCAGCACACTTTGGTTCTCAGGCTCACACCTCTGTCAGCTCTATTTGAGTATCTCCTAGCACAATTTCAACATTTACTTCCTGCAGAATGGAGAACATCTGGGATTTATGTGGCTGCTCACAGGAGTAAAGAAAAAAAAAAGTGAAGTGTTTCTGGGGCTTTGCCTACAAAAGCTTCAACTTTCTGAGCAGAACTAAATGGTGTTTGGCAGTGCTGTAGTAGAAAATTAGAGATAAAATGGTATAAAGACTCCTTTTAATACCAAAAGAACTTGCATTCTGCAGAATTTGGCATAGCAACAACCTCCATTCCCAGAACTCTCCCTGTGTATTTGAAAATAATGAAGTGAGAGCAAATTTGGTTTGTGGAGTACATTATATGTGCCAACAAGGCTTGTTTGTGTGTGTCTGAGATAAATGGGAGTGTGCCTGTGTGTATGGGGGGTAATTGTTATCTCTGAGTGCTGTGAGATCCCCTTCCTCCCCAAATTCACATCACTGCTGAATGCTGTGAATAACAAAATCCTGGGTACTGCCATTTCTACCTCTAGACTCAGTTTCCAGGTAAGAGGTTAATGCTAGCTAAGATTGGAATGGTATTCTCTTCCTGCTACTTTTGAGGCATTTGGGAATATTTTTATATCCTTTTTTGCTTTTAATTGCCACTGTCCCTGCTTCATCCTCTCCCTTGTTGCCACTTAGTCCTTGCTGAACTGAGGAAATGGCTTTTACATGGTGTTCTGTAACTGTTGAGATCTTTGATTATAAAAGGTGCCTGCTGTTTCTGCTGCCTTCTGTAACTGTAATTTGCTCAGGGAAGGAATGGTGAAGGCTACACTGAGGGGGTGGCTGGAGCCTTAGGAAAGCCCCCAGCATGAAAATGCTGCTCTCCTTTGCACTGGGGGAGGCTCTGTGTCTCTTCTGGCCCCTCAAAGGGGGCTATTTTTGTCAACAAAATAGGCCTTCCCTACAGTGCCACGGCTTTGTTATCCCAGAGGAAGTTAGCTGAATTTCAGGACAGCACACAGGACAGTGTCTTCCTGTCCCTTGGATGCTGTGATAATTTATGCTCTATTGACAGCCTGAATCCTGTCTGACACTTCACATTCAGTACAGCCAGAGCCTGACGTGCTGCAGTAATTCCTCTGCACTTCCACTCCTGCACTGCCATTCTTCATTCCTTCAGTCCTGAGTCCTTACCTAGCTCATGAGAAGTTATTAGCACTGGGCTATGCCTGAGACAGATCATCTGTGTGAGGTAAAGTTGCTCAATGCAAGAGTTCTTGCAAAAAAGTCACAGCACACTGCTGCTAACTCAGAACTGCTGCTACTGTCAACTTACAAATTCTCCATTCTCCTACCTATCCCAGCACCTCTGTGCATAGCTCTGGGTAACCCATGTCAGAAGATTGCTTATTTTTCTTTTTCGTCCTATAAATTTTTCAAATGTTTTATACAACTACACAGTAATTATTTTATCCAGAATTCCTGCATGTCTCACTGACATGTGTCAAGGCCAGGGCACTGCAGGTAGGCAGCAAATCAAACTGACCCTTTAAATGTTGACAATATGGTTTGTGCTCTGTGTATTTATTGCTAAACCATAAGGCAAGCCCTGGACTTCATGAAATATTTGGATTTGCTTTGCATGTCTGGAAAGTCAGTCATGTATGAAAGTGCTGGGTGTACAGCACGTGCACAGAGCATCTGTGTTGTACATCCACATTAGGAGTGATGCCTCCCAGGGGCATCTGTGTGTGCAAGAAATGCACAGGCTGATGCAGAGCAGGATGCTTGGTTTTCCAGGAAATCTTGCTTGGAGCATATTTTGTGTGGCTCCATAGCAGTGTGGATCCCCCACGCTGGGCCATTCTTTCAGAGTGCTCTTTCCTGAAGGGAAAGCAGCCCCATCTGAAATTGGACTGGTCACCAGGAGGTGATGAAGTGTTCATTGTTGGGGGGAAAGAAAAAACTCTGCCATTTCTGTAATTGCTTTGCTGCTGTGTCTCATATTGCAGCAGAGTCACTCTGCATGTGTGGGTACCTACAACAGAGAGCAATGGTGTCATTCATCTCAGAGGAATATCAAAAATCTGAACTGTTCCTGAGCACTGGCATAAATCAGTTAAGAGTTGTCCCTTCCACACAGTCATCTGCTCTGCTTTCCTAATAACTCTGATACATCCTCTCTTTTCTTTTTTGACACATTTCTCCTCAAGCATAGTGATAAGATGTACCTCCCGACATGAATCACAGTTTGTGCAGACTTCCATTCTTGGATTTTAACATCAATTTTACCTTTAGGGTAGTTACAGGTTGTCACTCTGCCTACTCAAGGTATATTATTTCCATATCATTTTTGTGTGAATGTGGTGGTATTTATTCATATACAAATAAAGCCAATAAAGCACATAGCCAGTGCATATTTTATTACAAATGTAGCATTTACAGCACTTTATTGTTAACATAAAAAAATGCTACACATATAAAAAGCAAATGTTCCAGCATAAATCACCCTAAATGTTCAGCCAGCATGACCATCTTCTATAATGTTTCCTTTTATCAGTCAATATGTCAACATGCCTTGATGCTTCAGATGGAAATTATCACCTGAGGTGTCTTTAACTCCTCAAAATGTCATCTGCTGAACCGAGCTCATTCAAGTTCACCTTTCAGCTTTTTCCCTGTGATGCTCACTGTCCATCAAATAAGTGCAGGAGGCCGGAGGTTAATGAATCTTAATTGGGCTTCATTATGGGGCAATAGAGAGCCTCAGGTGCCTAATTGTGCCATGGTACTGAGGAGCAATGTCCTGAAGAGGGGCTGTGGTGGAGCAGGAGCCAGGCTTTATCATGCACTGCAGCACTTCATGGCATGTTATGGTTCCCTGCTTTCTTCCCACCGAGGTAGAAAGCTTGGTGCAAACTAAAAGAGCCACATTTCAGTTTTGAGACCTATTTAAAATGCATTTGTAAGCGTGAAGATTTCTGAATGACTGAATTATGCTGTAAGGCAAGCCCAGTGCTTTGTAACTTCTATCATTACTATGATCTGGTGTTCTTTATTGCCTGTGATCCAGAAGAGAAATTGTATTCCCTCGCTGCAAATAGGGCAAGGCAAACCAAAAAAAAAAAAAAAAAAAAAAATCCTTCCCTCACGGATTTTATGGCATTAATTTGCCACATATTAATTTTCACGTATCATTTGAGAGCAAACAAAGAATTAAAGTCGTTCATTCAGTAATAAAACTGTTTTATTCAGAGTTGTAATTAGGCTATATTATTTTCAGTTTCCCTTTGGAGGATTGGAAGCCATGAACAGAAAATGATTGTGCTGCTATTTTGTATGCCAAAAAGTCTGCTGATGCTCAGGCTTCTAGCAAAAATGCCTGTAAGATCCTGAAAGAGTTAGCAGGGCGTTGCATGGGCAAAATATACTGGATCCAAAACATATTTTTGGTATATTGCATTTACTGGTGTTTATATTTCTGTTTCCCAAAGTTTCACGTTCTGCATCAGCTGCATTTTGCCATTTTTTAGGAGGTGTCATTTATATAACCACTTTGACCTCTGATTTAAAACAGGAGCCAGGTACAATGTCTGTTAGCTAGAAATAATATTCTCTGAGTAAAAGGTGTAGTAAAGGGCTTCCAAGAAGCTGTTCACAGAGCTGTGTAATTACTTGATAAAATCTTTTTGGGGTTTTGTTGGGTTTTTGGCTTTTAGGGGAGTTGTAGCATGGGTTTATTTTAGTTTTTTTTAATTTTAGTCATGCTGGAAGAAAGTACTTTTTCTTACCAAAAAAAAAGTCGACTTAGGTCACCAGTTTAAACAAAAATGATGGTTCATATTTCTAAAGATTTTAAGCTTTTTCCTCTATTTAATTTTTATTACTAATAGTCTGTCTTTTTTATAATGACTAAATCAGATTTTAATATTAAATAAAAAAATTCAAAATGTTTCACTTTGAAAACATTAAATGAGCACTTCAAATTTTGAAAAATAAACACCTGTTTGGCCCAAAAGTCTCCAAGGACATCACCCCAGAAAGGCAATTTTTTATGTGCAAACTACTTACTTTTTAATTCTTTGTTTCTCAGGTCATTAGTTTTTCATAATTTTTTTTCTTCTCCCCTTCAAAGATTTTGTAGATTTTTTAAGGGAAAACCCAACCATATTCACTCCTAACATTATCTGCTTGGGTTAAATCTTGCTTAACAGTATGCACTAACATTTGCAAAACCAATAAAAATTCAACTTAAAAGATGACAAACAGTAGGACCACTCTAAACCTCACTGCAGAGATAACTGTACTTTGGCTGAACAAATGTACTGTTTCTTCCTGGCATTGCAAATAGCAAATAATTTAAAATTGTTTCATAAATAAAGGATTTTCAGCCAGCAAAACACCACCTCCATTTCCAAGCTGAAAATGGTAATTTTCTTGTGGACTCGCAGTTGTTAGGGAAGGAAACAGAGTTATATGCTGCTGTCTGCACCACCAGGTATCCTGCTTAGAATCCAATAACTGAGCTCAACAGCCTCAAAAGGGTATTAGACATCAATATCCTTTCCTCAGCGAGAACTAATCAGTTCCATCTCTTTACCTTTTGGGATAAAAAGAGGCTGTCTGGTTGCTGCAGGATTTATAATATTTATAGGTGCATTTTACATTCTGGTTTCTGCCTGCCTTTGTTTCCATCTCTCTCATTTGCTTTATTTAACATGGGATGGTGTGAGCTGATTGTAACACCACAAATTGGATCAGGGGCCAGACCTGCCATAGGAAAGGCTCCAGTGGTTCCACTCAGGAACCAGTCTTGCAAATACCTTTATCCCTTATTTTCACTTTATTAGGACAGGCCCCGGGGCTGAATGGGCATTGTGGGGAATTCTTGGTCACAGCAGTGGCCAAGGAGTCTCCACATCTCTGGAAGTGCTCGTTCCTTTGGGCACCCAAGGGAGCCCACAGGGAACCTGGAGGGGGACGATCTACAGTGGCCTGGGGTGGCAGGGCAAGGGACAATGGCTTCAGACTGCCAGAGGGCAGGGTCAGATGGGATATTGGGAAGAAATCCTTCCCTGTGAGGGTGGGGAGAAGGTGCCCAGAGCAGCTGTGGCTGCCCCTGGATCCCTGGCAGTGCCCAAGGCCAGGCTGGATGGGGCTTGGAGCAGCCTGGGACAGTGGAAGGTGTCCCTGCCCATGGCAGGGGTGGCACAGGATGGGCATTAATGTCCCTTCCAGCTCAAGCCATCCTGTGATTCTGTGATCAATAACACACTGGGGACCCTGCTCCTGATGAGGCTGTCCCAGCAGTTTTATAATAACTTGTCTGTTTTCCTTTGCATCATCTGATAACTTCACTCAGATAAATGATTACCTGAAGAAGATGAAAACAAAACGAAAAACCCCCAGGCGTATGTGGTGTGTGAAAGCAAATCTCAGCTCCTATTAATTTTTAGGCCATTAAAAGACACTTTCCTGTAGAATAACACATTCCTATTGTCCCTAAAATGTGAAA
Organism: Chaetops frenatus; assembly: GCA_013400775.1. Taxonomy (NCBI): domain Eukaryota; kingdom Metazoa; phylum Chordata; class Aves; order Passeriformes; family Picathartidae; genus Chaetops; species Chaetops frenatus. The sequence goes on along the minus strand of VZTR01023288.1, from coordinate 867,973 downwards.
TATAATACAAATAGCCAGTGGCAGGGAGGGATACATTTGCTGTATGTTGAGGTAGGGTTCATCTGGTGGAGTTCCATCACATTCTGATGGATTTATGACAGTTCCATCAGAAGTGTGCATGTGCTTGGCACCCGCAGGGACAGTACAGATTTCAGGGACTGCAATGAGCATTCCAGCAACAATCACAATTCAGGACAGCCCTGTCTTCTTGCTGGATATCAGTGGCAACATCTAATTATGAAGAAAATGTCAATGCTTCCTCTTTATTACTAACATTGTGGCTGCATTAAATCTAACTTTATTTGACAGGGCCTACTCAAAATTATTTCCTACAGAAATGTGCTATCAGACAGCAGGAGTATATCTTTGTCAAAACAGCAAGTAGTAGCTGCTGTTAAGCAGTTTTGCAAACATGGTACCTTCAGGCACATATACTGTATTTCATTCTGCATCTCCTGATATGGCAATTAGCCTTCAGTGTCAAGATAAAAAAGATTATGGATGCAAATTTGGATATTTCTTTTCTTTTCAGTTGATTGTATCTGATTACAGCCAGATACTACTTCTCAGCATATGAGTTTAAATATATTTTACTCTTTTCTTAAGGAAAAAAATGGAAATTGACAGCAGAGTACTTAACTGCTGAGATTCATATGTTCACTTTATGTATATATGAAATGTAATTCAAGTGGCTGCAAACATTGACTAATCCAAGAATTCAAGCTTATTTGAGTTTTCTGTAGAGAAGCTTAGATTAGATCAAGCTGATGAATTCTTTTGAGTTGCATATTACAATATCCTAAAAAACTAACTGAATTCATACCAAACACAAACTGGGCTCCTGCTCTCAGCACCACCAAAGAACAGAATCAGGACTTGCATCTTCTCCCAGACAGCAAACCTCTTCTTTGATTATTGGAGGTGTTTTGGCAGATTGTCTCACTCAGCAGCAAAATACCATGAAAAAGTCTTATTATAGAGTCAGTCCTTGTACATGGATTTTATTATTGTAATTTCCTAAATGTGAGCTATTCTTCTGCTTTGCAGCCTGGAGGTGGCTTAAAAACCTGTCTGGGAAATTCAGTAGCAAATTTGTCATAACGTTGTTCTGAAAAGAAATCCTGGAATTATAAAGACATATAGCTAAAATTAGTCACTTCAGACTCATCTCTCCTGCAGTTTGACCCTGAGGAGCTCTGCCAAAGGAGCAGCACAGCCTGAGCTTGCCCTGGTGCTCCAGTGAAACCCAGTGGGTTTTGGACCTGAATGTGCCAGGGAAGGGCTGAGCCCTGGTTGTCTCTGCCCTCCTGCTCATGGCAGTGGAGACAGCAGAAATCCTTGTGCAAAATGGGCAGTCTTGAGCACAGTCTTCATAATTTGAGTCTTTTCCTTTGAATCTGCACCAAAAAAGTTACCTTGTTTTTTGCAGCTTATTACCTGAAAAACAGACATAACAATGAAAGGAGTTCATAAAGAAAAATCTCTTTATGTGTGATAAAGAGATGGAGCTAAATAAGGAGAACATTAAATATTGCTGAGATTAGGCTGTTGGGCAAAGAGCTGGATGCAGCTGAAAATCCAGCACATCAGTCCAGGAAGGTGAAGTTCATTGAAGGCAGGCATCAGAAAACTGTGTTCCAACCACAACAAAAACTGAAAAGAAAACCCAGAGATGGCCACAGCAGGTGTACTTTATGCTTCCAGCTCTTATGAGACCTGCCAGAGAGCAGTATTGACATGTGGCAGCAGAGCATTTGAGTAGAAAAGGAGCATAAAGCTGCCTCGGCATTCACATCCAATTTAAAAGGAAAGCACTGCTTGGATACCTAGAAAATATATATCCTCCAAATATTTCATATGGAGCTTGTGTGCTAATCAAGAAGACATTCAGGCAAGAAACCAGTAAACAGCAGGCTTGAGCAAATGCTTTCCCAGCTCCCAAGTAGGAATTATTTTTAATCATAAGACATAACACATCCATTGAAGTAACCCCTGATCAGTGTCTTGCTGTCATGTGAGTTGTTCCATTGATTTCAGTGGAGCTATTTAAGATAAGCATGTGCTTAACTGCTTGGCAGGGTTGAACCATAAAGAGGGCACCCTATTTTTGCAAAGATACTGACAAAAACTGCCCTCATTTGCACTTTAACTCCCATTTCATAGTTCTGTCCCTTAAGAAAACATTAATTCACTCAGAGTAAGAAAGGAGTCATAGACCCAAACTGCACCAAAAGAGAGGAAGAGTGTTTTCCCTACAGAGATTTCAGCAACATGCAACGACCTCCAACAACTTTAATTAAAGAGAAAATGCATACAGAAGGGAGCAGTACAAAGCTATAGCTGATAATTTAGTTCAGCATCAAAAGTCAGCAAAGCAGTGTGCTTCATGAAAAGCAACTGCCAGTCCTTGGCCAACAGCTCCAAAACATGCTGTGATGCACTGAAATATTAGGGGTGAAAAAAGGAAACTTTTCCTGACTTCCTCAAACTGGGCACAGGGTTCATATTCCTTTTAACTACCTGAGGGAATTAATTAATGAGGGGAAAAAAAAAAAACACCATAAACCCAAAGTCCACAGTGTTGTTAATTGCAGATATCTGCTTTGCAGCTCACCTGCTGCTGTGGCTGTTTTTATCCATCGTTAGCTGCTGCTGAGCTCACCCTGTGAAACCCCTGCACACACTGGCAGGGAACTCAAGGTGCTGCAACCCCGTGTGCCATCCACCTGAGCTGCCCTTCCAGGGATGAATCCGGGACAAGTGATGAGCAGAGAGCAGCCACCTTCCCTTGCACATCAGCTGCAAGCCCAGAGTCTGCATCTCCAGTCACAGGGGGAGGTGGCCTGGCACTGCCCAGGCTCCCCAGGGAATGGTCACTGCTCCCAGCCTGCCAGAGCTCCAGGAGCTTTTGGACAACACTTCTGGGCACAGGGTGGGATTTTTGGGGTGTGCTGGGGTCGGGCTCATTGATTCTTGTGGGCGTGTTCCCACTCAGGAGATGCAGTGACTGTAGGAACAGGCACAGGGTTTCCTGCCTCTCCAGCTGCTTCTCTCACTGGTGTTCTCTCAGTCCCCTGAAAAGACAGCTTGGTGGAATTCTCACCTTCCCCCCACACGGGTGGAAAGGCTTGAGCTGGGTGAGGGACACCCTGGGAGTTTGTCTCGACCTCTCCTCATCAGACCTTGTCAGGTGCCAGTCACAGAAAGCCATGGCAGCAGCGAGTCTGCCTTGCCTCCCTCTGTAAATGTCCCTCTGTCACCTTGGGCAAATATGGCATTTAAGAGACTGGTAGACCATGCAAATGTAGATTGCTTGGTAGATTTTTCTCTGATTTTCAGGAAAAATCTGTGGATTTTTAATCACCCACTGTACTCTGTATTTACATCTTGTTTTCCTGGAAACTTCTGTGATATGTAGTGATGAGCAGGACATAGGATGCATGAAAGTCACACAAATTTAAAGAAGTAAGGGACCAATCACTTTGCTGCTCTGGTCCTGTAGAGACTCTGCTACAGAGACTCCTGTAGGAGGAGGGGGAGGTGTTTGCCTGAGTAGAAGAGGACGAGCAGTGTTAAATTAGGGAATTAAAGTGCAAGTATCCAGGTTGGCCAAACTATCTGTCCTTAGTGCCTGGAGGTTCCTGTTGAATTCAAAGCATGTTTTCTTGCTGGCAGGTCTCAGAGGAGATACCCTTTCCAGGCATTAATGTAACTGATAGCATCACTTGAGTGGTGTCAGCTGGAGTGATATTTCTCTTTCCTTCACCTAATAGAGACTGAAAGGGCTCTGAAGTTCTGGATTTAGTTGTGTGAAAGTATGGGCTTTTTAGGAAAGAAAAGGAAGATAAGATGAGGGACTCAAACCCACGACAAAATCAACACAATATAATTTAAAGATCAGTCACACAGGGTTGCAGACCTGTCTGGTCTAGGCTAAAGCAGGAACAAGTCTGAAGGAATACTGTAAAAAAAACCCCAAGGCTGAAGCTTAGACCTTTACCTGTACTATGACAGTGCTTAACTACAGGACTAAAATGTTCTAGTGTGAACTGGATTTGATAGTTTTTCCTCCAACAATGTTGAAAGTATGTAATTTTGAAAATACAGATGGCTTGATTGCAGACAAGTAGATACAGAGACATATTGAGAATTAGAGCAGGTAACCACACTGACAAGACTTGTACTCTCTTTTATTTACAATGCATGGTAAATTTGTTTTATTTGAATGTCTCACTCCTATACACAGTATGATTTAAATACTTGGCTGAAACTGAACCACCAGCAAGGTCATTCAAGTATTTATCTCACCTTTTAATCTACAAGTTGTTAATTCATTAGAGGTTACAAATTAAAACATCAAAGAAATACTTTTATTTCTTCTGAATAAATCTCTAAAGTCTGGCTTAATTTCAAATTTTGGTTCTAGTCCCAAGCAGTTTAGTTGAAGCTTTACTAATGTAAAACTTCAAAATAGATCTCACTGATTGCAACATCACTTCCCTGGTAGGCACAGTTGTCTCAGAGAAATTCTGGCTGTTAGTGTGACATCTGTAGTAGTACAACTGCATTTCTTGTTGAAGTGTGTTTCATCTAAACTGTATCATTTAGCAAATAAAAACCATTTAGTGAGATACAGTAGATGGATGCTGAAATTGGCCTATTAAAGATGATTTAACAAATGGTAATGAAATTCTCTGCAGCTGAGACACTACACTTAATATGACTCAGAATAGATAAAGTAAATAGTGACTAAGAGTAACAGCACTTTATAGAACATAATTATCATTTAAGTGAGGTGCTTTGCAGATGTGGGGAGTTTCTGCAATACACTTTCTGCTAGCATTAAAGGTAGTTTTCTCTCAGTAGTGACTCAATGTGGAGCAATTTGTTTCATAACTGGAGTGTTTAAAATGTCGTTTGGAGGTTTGCTAAAATGTCTCAGACTCTTCTCTTTGTGGTGCTTTGAAATAGGCTGTGTATTTATGAATGGCTTTCCCCTGAGTCTTTATTAACCAACAACCACAAGTCCCCCACACCTCTCAATACCAAACTCCTGTTAGTAGTAGATTTTCTTGTTGCCTGTGCAACATTTTCGTGTGTTGTGAGACCTTTTACAGACAGAGACTTAAGTAAAATTCTGGCCACATAATGCACCATGTGATTTCTGATTTCAAGTGTAGGTGGAGCTATTCTTTTTTTGGTTAAATATAACAGTAGGATGAGAGCACTGTGTCTGACTGGGTTACAAATATGTCTGTGTCATAAAGATGTACCTGATCCCACTGTGATATAAATGTGATCTCCATAGCCTTGTAGCCTCACCCTGAGTAGCTCTTTCAGAAATGTGCAGACCATTTGCAATTCTGTATGAACCAGGTTTTGCTTTCTAGAATAAAACTGGTTCTAATTTTGGTCTGATACACGTTCAGATCAGTGACCCTGGAGTTATCCTCATGTGTCAGCTACTCCTTCTCTTTGTGGATAACAGGCAACTAAAGGTTAAAAAATAAGGCTGTGTCTGGTTCATAAAGTCAGGAACCAAAGCCTAACCTAATCCAAAGGCAAATGGATGAGAGATGCCTCATGAGCTGTTCTTTACAGCCCTTGAAGTCATCATTTTCTCCTGGGCAGGGGGAATACTCCCAGGTAGGGCTCAGGCAGGACAAACGTCCCCAGAGGAGGTGGAAGAACCAGGCACACAGAAATGACTCTGCCTTCTTAGGATGTGTTCTGAGATCCATGAGACCTGGACCATTTTTCAGAGGGGGACTTATTTGATTAATTAGTATGCTGTGATACATGCTATCCACGAGCAATTAAAAGGCCTTTCCACTTCATCACAAAGCAATTTTATTTTGCCAGGTATTATTTTTATTTAATACACATTATATTCAGCAGCTGATTGCTGAACCTACAAGGTTTTTAGAAGTGTTATTATATGTTTTAGTAGTCAGTATGGTTATTGTAAGGTTTAATGTTCACAGTGCTTCTGAAACAAATGGCTTTTCAGTGTCCATATTATTTTATCATATCAGTAATAAGCTATTACATGAATATGGAACAAGTTTTATGTGTCAGAGCAGAGAAACAGTATTAATTTTCCATACCATTACATTCTCATTTGGAATTAGCAAAGGTGTGGCTGAGAACCATTTCTAAAAACACATTGTGCCATCTATTGCTGTATGAGGAATGTCTGACAAGGAGTGGCTGCAGTTAAAAAGAGGATGAACTGAACTTTACTTTTAGATGAAAATCCCACCTGTGATGCTGCACAGGAGACCCTGACCATGCTGTTGATGTTCTGGCCAGGTGGCCCAAGGAAGTCCTGCAGTACCCCCCTGCAGGTTTGATTTAATTCCTCTCAGGCTGAACCCCACAGTAAGGTCGTTCAGAGGTCTTGCCTGACCCCCTGATTTCCCCTGCAGCAGATTTAGTTTTGTCCTGCTGCCTGCAGCACGTCTTGCTTGTGGCTTTCCACCTGGAAAGGGCTTCCATGGCTTGCTCAGGAGTGCTCCAGGTCGAGATTAGATTTAGGGCCAGGCAAATTTTTTTTGAGGTATTAAGTTATTCACACGCAGGGGTTGGAGCTATCCCAAAACTCCTCGCTGAGCAGTTAAAATCAAATCTGCTGAATAAAGAATTTCAGTCTAAATCCAATTGTGGGCTCGGGCTATCAGCACATGAGGAAAACAGAAAGAAAACTTGAGGAGAAGGGCAGGGACTGCCCCACTGTGCAGGCTCCCAGGGGAGCTCCTTCAGCCCACAGCCCCCCATCTCCTGGTGCTGCTCTGCAGGTGCAGATACCCACAAACCCCACCACATTTCCAGTTTGCATTGCCCTGCACCTCCAGCTGTGTCCCAGCTTGGTGTTGGCACTTCTGCTTTCCCCTCCATACCTCAGTACTTTGCATTTGTCTTCCATGAATTTCATTTTCTCGATTTCAATCCGTTTCTCTAATTTATCAAGATCACTTTTCTCAGTCTGTCCCTGAGAGCCTTCCCAGCCTCTTGTCAGCTGCATGTCCAGCAGTGGGTTCTCTTTTCTAATTACTCACTGTGGAAAAAGCAGTACCATTGCCACTGATAAAGCACAGTAATCATTCCTTTGCAGCCTGCAGAATTTAACCAGTGATGCACTTCTGCCCTAGAAGGCTATAAATGGGCTTAAAAATCTCCAGAAGCTGTGTAATTATTTATTTAAATGTAGCACTTTTATCAATTCCTGGGGAATCCACTTGATTTCATCTCAGTGAAAACTCAGGTGAGTGAAGAATGCAGCCTCTTTGATAAATTTATTATTGAATATAATGAATTCCTAATCATGGCTCTTGTTCTGCATTGGTGACACAAGGTACAGAGACCCCAATTAATTCCTCACCACCCCCATTTCATTCAATAAGCAGTTTCCACATCAAATTCAGGTTTATTATAAACCTAGCAGAGGAATAATATTAGATATGCTGTTTGTCCTTTTAGTTCTTATAGTGAACTATATATTTGCAGTGTTTGAGACTTCCCGAAGTTATTTCAGGATTTTTTGTAACATACATACTTTTTTCAGCAAAAAACCCTCTTGTATTCCACAAGTGTGAATTTCCTACATATGTTCTACTATTGTATGTGAAGATGTACATACATCCACCTCCAAATTATGGATTAAAATAATCATCAAAATTACAGATCAGATATTTATGTGACAAAAATTATGCATTAAAAGAAATAATGAAAATCGGGTCTTGACCAACTTGTGGGACACTTAGTGGAAGTCATCCACAATATTAAAAAAAAAAAAAAATAGGTTTAATCCAGTTTAAACCAAGGGAAGCCTTGCCCATGTTACAGGAAAAATCAGCCAAATGCACTCTGCTATTTTTTTTCCATTCCAAAATCCCTGTTTGCTCTGAAGTTCCCATTTCCTGCAGCTGCACACACCCCTTGTACCCATGATCTTGACTTACCACCTTCTTGCCCTAATGGGGACAACTCAATATATTTTCTGGAAGATGGGATTACAAACAGCACTGCACAAATAATCTCTCCTCCTCTGACCCCTCCTCAGGGACCCAGTGCCCCACTGACCAAGTGACCAGGCAAAGCTGCTGCTCAGTGTCACCTCCTTGCCTCAGGAGGTGGCATTTCTCCTAAGTGTCCTTGATCTTGCCATAGGATTTTTAAGTAGAACTACCTCGTTCCTCAGATTCTCATTTTTCTTCCCCCTGAATTATTTTAAACCAAGATATTCTCTAAAAGGATTTATAACTTACCATTAGAAATCCTCTTCATTGCTTTTTAGCCCTTTAGGATTTTGTCAGGATTACTAAGGGGATTTTTATCACCGGGGAAATATGGCTTCAGACATTATATCTTAAAAAAATAAATCTGAAGCATAGACTGCCAATGAAGCAGCCAACACATTTATATTCTCTCCAGAACAGCTTGTCTTGTAAACCAGAGGATTCTTTAGCAAGGTGTTTTAATTTTTTATGTGTCAGAGTAACGCAGGTTTCTGGCTGAGGAAAACCATCTGTAGAGATGCCAGCTTGGCCGTCGTGGTTTCCCAGTTTCTAACATGTATCTGCCATACAGTTTTAGCCATAAATATATGGTTTTAGCCATGTTTCCACTATGTTTTGCTGCAGCTGAATTCCTCATTCTGGTCCCATACTTAAGTATATTCTTAATTCCAGGTCTGCTCAGCTATTCACTCAGGATTACAAGAACGTGCCTAAATAAATCAAGCAGCCCCTCAAGTGTTTTCCTGCATCAAGGCCTCTCTTTTTCTGTGTAGAGCATGAGCAAAGAATGAATTAGGGACATCAGAGCTGTGCTAGACCCAAGAGGCTCTGCAGGGTAAAAAGCAGTTCTGCCCTGCATTGATCTCTGGGCATAGGGATGATAAAGGACTTACAGAGTGAGAACTGAGGTGGGCAGGAATACAAGAGGGAACTGTATCTCTGGCTTTATTTAATGGCTTTGCTAAGTGGGTTTGCTTGTCTTAAGGTTGTTCTCTTCCTCCTCCCCAGAGGGAGGGTAATCACCAAATCACCAGGTTTTTACCGTCACAGCTTTCTGCACATCCATGACACCAATGGAGGCTGTTCACAAGCAGCATTTGTGCAGTATATAGGTAATATTTGTGTCCCCACGTTCCACCTTGTGTATCAACAGCTGGGGAAAGGGAGTCAGACTGGGAGGGACATGGGCCAGAGGAAATGTTGCATTGCAGGAGAAACTGCCTAGCCTTAGATATTGTCATCAGGTGTGGAGGAGCTGAAATCCAAGCAAAAGAAGATTTTGCTTCCGAAAATGCTTCCTGGTGATCAGATTCCTCTCACTGTTTGTCAATTGAAGGGAAGAAAAATACCTTTCCTTTCTTCTCCCTCTAAAACTGTCCTCACAGGGTGAGAAGGAGAGCCCTGTGTCTTCAGTGAGCTCTTTCTGCCCACATTCCACCCAGTGAGATGAGAAAAGGAAGACTGGGTTACTGTCAAAGCAGAGCAGTTCCAGATTGGAGCAGAAACCCTTAAAAGCCACCATCTCTGGATGTGTTTAAAAAAAGACTGGATGTGGCACTTGGTGCCATGCTCTAGTAGAGGTGTTAGGGCATGGGCTGGACTTGATGGCCTTGAAGGTCACTTCCAACCTGGACATTCTGTGAATTCTGTGAAAATAGGAGGTAGAAACTCTAAGTTTCTGCCAGTGTTTTTCCAAGTCTTTGTTTTGCCCAGGAAGCAGATTCCCATGGTGTGCGCCCAGGCCCCAGGTTCACTGAGGCTCTGCATGTTCTTCTTGTAAACTGGTCAAAACCATTTAATAAGTAATTCCTTTATTTAGAAAAAACCTGTGGGGTTTTTTCTGCTATTTGTTTGTTTTGTTGTGGTAGGGGTTTCTTTCTGATCAATAAAGAGCAGTTAATTAGTTAAGCTACATGACACTGCAGGGGTTAGTGGGTCACATAAATCTTTTAAAGCAAATAACTCCAGGGTTTTTATTTGAAAAAGCTTATTTCAAATTGTGTGTCTGGGGAGGTACCATCAAGGCTATTTTAATTTTATATCAACTATAATTATTTAAATTACCTTTAATCTATTATACCTTAGAAAGTCTAGAAGGCTTTCACAGGAATGAAATCCTGTGGGAACAACCTTTCCAGCCACTTACAGGATTATCCTTGGGAAAAGCCCAGTGTTTTGTAAGGAATGGACTTTTTAAAAACTTCTAGATCACTTAAAAACAAGTTTAGATTAGTTAACAACAAGTGTAAAATACAGAAGTTCCTGGGAATGACAGAAAATCCAAGTAGTAGTAAACATGATTCATCCAGATCCAAGTGCCAGGGGCTTTGTCAAGCTGTGACCATATGATGTCCATGAGCTGCATGCTCATTTTCTGTTTATAGCAGTGTTTAGGTTGTTCTCCAGTTCTTCATTTTCCTGAAGACTATGAAGAGGTTTTGGGGAAAAAAAAAAAAAA
>VZTR01023288.1:833252-857489 GCA_013400775.1 Chaetops frenatus | reverse complement strand
AAAAAAAAAAAAAAAAGCTCTCAATAAAACCCTATTAATGTTTAAAGCAATGAGTACAGTCCTCACAGCTGGTGGCTCTCTGCTCTTTACAGCCCAAGTGATCTGTCTGTTGGTGTATTTATGGCAGTGATAAATGTCTGCGGGCCAGGGCCAGCTCACCTCAGCAGGCACCTCCATCACTGAGGCCCTGGAGCAAAATTCCTGCCCCTGCCCCTTCCCCAGGCCAGGTCACCTCTGTCCCTCCACAGAGGGCCAGAGTTCTGCTTCTGCACCACTAAATTATATAAATCAGGAGTCATGCAACAGGATTAAATGCCTGTGATCTTTGAAAAGAAATCCATGTCAGGTAACTCTCATTTCCATCTTTGGCTTTGACCCTTCAGGCTTCAATCAGTTTTCATTTGCAAGCTCATCTTTGAACCCACAAAGGCTCTCTTGTCAAAGGCGAGATGTAATGTCTAATCACTCCATTCCAAGAGCTGGGCTTTAAAATTAAAATACCAGATGTTCAAGTTCATGGTGAGGACAGGAAAAGTCATCCTTAAAACAAAAGTTAGCAGGACTTCTTTCTGCCCCTTCTGTGCCACCCTGGAGGCCACGGCACAGCCCTGGAGCCAGGGCCAGCCCTGAGGGACAGGCACAGGGCACCTCCTTCCCTGACTCAAATTTCACCCGTCCCAACCTTGGCAGCTCTCCTCGTGCACCGGGTTTGTTTTAGCAGGGGAGCAAACAGTTTAATTGCTCAGATTCCTGGCCCTGACCTCAACTAACCGTAATTAATTAATTAGATATCGGCACAAGTCATCAAGCCTGGAGGTGAGGAGAGGAAAAAGCTGCTATTTTGGAGCATGATCCAGGACCTTTGCATTTGCCTTTGCCAGAGGAAGGGACTGGGAAAAGTGCTTTGCATTGCTGTTCAAACAAGACCTGGTGCAGCTGAGGGGAGGGAGATGAGAGCAGAACCAGGTGCTGGGGATGGAGTGGAGAAAGCTCCAGAGACCTCAGAGCCCCTTCCAGTGCCTAAAGGGGCTCCAGGAGAGCTGGAGAGGGACTGGGACAGGGACCTGGAGTTACAGGACAAGGGGGAATGGCTTCACACTGCCAGAGGACAGGGATAGATGGGATATTGGGAAAAAAATTCTTCCCTGTGAGGGTGGGGAGGCCCTGGCACAGGGGGCCCAGAGCAGCTGTGGCTGCCCCTGGATCCCTGGCAGTGCCCAAGGCCAGGCTGGATGGGGCTTGCAGCAGCCTGGGACAGTGGAAGGTGTCCCTGCCCATGGAAAAGGTGGAACGAGATGGGCTTTAAGGTCCCTTTCAACCCAAAGCATTCCATGACTCCCTGATAACTTTGGGCTCTCCTACAGCACCCATTGTGCAGGAGGTCCTGTGGCTGCTGTCACCTTGGGGTGGCTGCTGTCACCTTGGGGTGCCTGCTGTCCATGCCTGATCTGCTGAACAAACAAACTGATCTTTTAGAAACTGAAACCACATCAAGGCAAGGGGGCTGCAGCTGGAATGAGCGTTGGGTACTGTCTCATGCAGGGGTTGGTGTTGGGTTGTCCATGAGAGTGGGGGTCATTTCAGGCAGTATTAACCCCAGGTGAAGGATTTTCAGCCTCTCTAGGCAGTCTGGACGTTGGGGAGGGAAAGGTTCCATTCAGAAGGCAATTCAGGAGAGGGGCTTAACTGGAGAGAAACCCCTTTTGGTTACAGCCTCTCCCAGAGCCACCCTCCTGGAGCAGCTGCCTCTGCTCCTGCTGAGATGGATGCCCAGGGGGAGGTGGAGCAGTTGCAGCAATTCCTGCCATGCAGCTTGGGGTGGCTGTAACTCAGCAGGACAGAGGCTTGTTTGTCTGCAGGCTCAGGTTTGGGATATAACAGCTTCCTTTGGGAAGGAAAACACAGCTCCCCTGAATAATTTATGTTTTTTTCCTTAATTATTCAATAATAGGAGCCCGTTCTTTGGTATCGAGATCCCCGATAAAATGCCAACAGTGTGTTATGTCTCTAAATCTTATTTTCAGGAGTGGTTTAAGGCCAAGTTTTCAAGGTTATAAACGCAACTTAAGATAGAGATAGCAATTTTCAAGAGTAGTAATTAAGCCAGGCATCCAATTCCCAGGGAGCTCAACCTCTGTAGGCATTTAAATGTGTCTTTTGGCACCTAATGACCTTGGCATCTTTCTCAAGAACAGAGAACAGAGGGAGTAGAGATGAATTCCTATGCCTGAATTGCAGTGGAAGTTTTTATTAAGTAGGAAATGCAAAAATGTCTTCCAGCATGTTTATTTTGTTAGCTGCTCTCTCATGATACAGAAGAAAAGATGAGACCTGTAAAAAGCTGAAGTAACCACCAATCTTGTTGTTTTGAGGCTGTACAAATAAGTAATTCCATGTTTTTCCTCTAGTTCGTTTAAAATTTTATGTCTGATCCTACGGTACCAACTTTATGTGGCATCATTAGAATGCATACACCAAAAATAACTTTACACTATTCATTTCTTAGAAGTCTGAAATGTGACTAACAAGTGCTAAATCTTTTCAGCATAGTCTTCCCAGCTGTACAGCACTACTACTTGCCTTGGCAGTTCCCCAGCATGGCTGGGAGTCCTCTCTCTACTTTCTGTCCTCAAAATGTTTTCTGGATCAGAGCTTTTTGACAAGTAAAGGGTGTGGGAGTGTCACGTTCAACAGCTCTGAATCATTAGGAAGAAGATGAGCAGGAGTAAATCAGCATTCCTTCTCTGGCCAAGTTACTGTTCTATTTGCTTTGGTTAGCTGAGATCCTGATCTGTTTAATAAAAGATACAATTTAGATCAATGCTTTAAATGCTTTGGTTTACAGATATATATATATATATATATATATATATGGGCATATTTTATTTATTTTATAATCAAATTCATAACTGAAAGTATAATGACTTAATAGGACATTTTAATAAATAATAGGAAGTAGAGGAAGAACAGGACAGCAATTCCCATAACCCTGGCATGAAGTTTGTCTGGCTCCCACTGAGCATGTGCTAACCATACCCCACTCCAACTTTCTAAACTTCTATCTGATCACTTATAATAAAATTAACAACCCTGATTATTTACAGAAATTATGTGGTAAATATGCACAACAAATAGACTTTATTAAACGACAAGTCTGCTTGTGGATGATTCACAAAGAGGGAAAATGGGATGCTTTATTTAGGGCAAATTATTCACTACAGTGAAGTGATTTGAAGTGCTGATTCTTGCCAGGTACAGAGCTGTGTCAAAATTTATTAAATACTTCAAAAAAGAGTCACGAGAATATTGCATAGCACTGTCAGTGTTTGTTTGCAAGACTCTGGAAATTACTGCTTGGTATGGAGGTTTGGCTCAAGAAAATCACCCAACACTCCACACTGGTATTACATTTTCTTTACAAATGTCTCAGATCAGGGCAGCTCTGCCTTGCTAACCTTAACTTGCATGTGAAAACCAGGGGAAGGCAAATAATATAATTTTTTGCCAGGCTCTTTCTTCAGAAGATCCTCATAAAAACATCAGCTTTTGCATTAGGTTTTTATGGTGCCCAGACAACAGCAGCAATTCCTGGTACCTGAATTGCTGTGTGTGTTACTTGACAGCTGTCAATCAATCACTGTTGAAATTTACTTCTTTGTTATATGTGTTTTTATGAAAGAAAAAATAGGAGAGTATTCTCAACCTGAGGGGACCTCATTAGCATAATGCCAATAAAGTAGCACTTCTGGGGAGAAAAAGAGCTTAAGGGAAGTTTGACTTGCCTTCCATCCCACTGTCTGCATGGGATGGGAGTTTTCTAACCAAGGAATTAAATCTGATTTCTTAAATCTGTAGACTGATAGCAGAAATAGGACAGGGAGTAGAGAAGGGATTATTTCAAGTGAGAGGTCATTGCAACTGAGACTGAGCAGGACACTTGGGGATCCCTGCCTGGCTTCTGTTTGACTGCTTCACCTTCTTACTGTCTGGATTAGTCTTGATGGACATGGGTATGGCTTTTGTCTTGTTTTATTTTGTTGAGGACACTTGTCTTGACATATATGAGATGCAAATATAAATAGATTTATAAGATACTTAAATGGCTCAGTTATTATTATCAAGATGCCCAGAAGTAGTACTACAGCAGTTGTGGTATAGATGTTTTTTGTCAGCAGCAGTTCTGAGTTGTTATTTTTCACCTGCAGCAAAAATAGGGGTGATGCCAAAGCCCTCTCCAGGTCAGTAACAAGAGATTCTTCACAGATTTCACCCTGCATGAACTGGTGTGTGGCAAAGCTATTTTTTTCAGGCTTTAAATGCATTGGCCAACCTGTTTGTGACTTTCCGTATTGTAGCGAATACAGAGCTATGCTGATTTTCCCCAGCTACAGACAGAAAACATGGTCCCAATGCTTTGAAATTATTACCTATTACAAGACTCCAAGGGAGAAGATTGTGATAGGAGGCCCAGCTTTGAAAATATAGCAGAATTCCTTTCCTGTGGTAGCTAGGGAACAGGCTTGAGAGTCAAGCTTATCCACATTTGTGCATATAGATGTGCACATTTGAAATGTGTGTGTATGTATTCTGAAGCTTTTTTTGATATCTATTTATGTCATCACAGATTGATATTTGTGTTTATATGTAATATATTTAATTGTATATTTAAAAAATTCAATTCATGCTAAATCATAATTCTTAAATGAAGAACCAAAGTTTTTCTTCTTTGCACAAGACATAACCTATAGAGTGTGCCAAGAAAAATACCACATTTTGTGTGCCAAGGCACTGGAGATTTGCTGGTTTAAAGAAGTTAAATATAACTCATTTTGTAAGATGTTGTTTAATGAAAATTCTTGCTTTTCTTCACACTGGTGCTGTTTATTTTTGTCAAACCCTGGCTGGTTTGTTAAATATCACTAAATGATATTTACAAGTTTGCAATGCTCCCACGGACCAGGTGCAAAGACTTTATGTATCTATCTAGCTATGTTTTACATATACATATATCCTTTATTATATATTATCAAAAGGAGAAATTAATGACCAATTCCCACCTACTCATCATCAGGCATGTCACCACACGTTTAATGTCATCTCGTTTTATCTCAGTTCAGTTTATTACTCAGGGAAATGGATCAGACAATACAGCCCAAAAACTGAATATCCAGTAACTCTCTCTCTGACACTTCCCAGCAGAGTAAGGCTTGCAAAGCTTCTCATGGACTTAGCTCTTGATTTTAACCAGAAACTTCTTCCCAGTTCCCAACCCAACACAGCTGCTGAGGTTTGAGTTTCGTCCTCTTTGCAGTCCCAGCCCTCAGGAAGGACCTGTGTGTATCTCTACTGCAATAATTCTCCATCTATTTTCAAGTACCAGCCATTAATATCTTCCACTTGCCCACACTCTTCATTTCTCTCCCCTCTGCAGACACATTTTCAGTGTTGATTTTGCAGTTGGACTCTTCACCTGTGGATTGTGCTTTGAGGAGCAATCCCAGACGTGGGGTACAAGGGAGGGGCCACAGAAACCAGGGAGAGTCACAGGTCACTAAGGCTGGAAAAGACCTCAGAGATTCTTGTCCAGCCATCAGCTCAGCACCACCATCACGTTCACCATTGAGCCATGTCCTCAAGTGCCACATCCACACGTTTTTTTTAACACTCCCAAGGATGGTGACTCCTCCACTTCCCTGGACAACCTGTTCCAATGCTTGAACATTGCACTGTTCAATGATTTTCAATTTACAGGTTTGTCTGGCTCATGATCCTGTTAACTTCAGCCACTGTCTGGTGGGTCCTGTCAGCATCACTGCAAGCTCTGTGTCACAGGTGGCTTTTCATTCAGCTGTTTCCTTTAGGTACATTTGAAGAAAACTGCATTTTCAGCCAATTCCCTTGGTTGTCCTGAATTACAGACAGCAAATAATTTCCACATAATTTTTCCAAAATTGCCAAGTAGAACTGATGATGCCAGTTTAATTGATTACAGGATGACATCAGTCAAACACTAGACTCTCAGGATATTCAGAGGCCAGACAGAGGAAACATAGCCACTTATGGCTAAGTATCTTAGCCTTTCCTTCTATGGGTGTTTCTGTCTGGACTGCCCAGGATCTTCATGCACATGTACAGCTCCACCTGCATTACTTCTGAGCAAAGTTACAACATATTGTGTGATGTATTTACATAAATATCACCTAAGAGTACCTCAGAGCACATCAGTAATCAGTCAGCAGGCTCAGAGTCAAATTTTTCTGCTTGATTCTAGGCTATTTTGGATGATCCAAAGAGCACACATGGTATCACATTCACCACATCACTGAGAAAGTCTTAATTCTGGCATTCACGTGCAGCTGCTGTATCAAACAGGCTAAATTTATGACAGCAAGTCTAATTCAAGCCACACTCTTGAGTTCAGTCCACCTGAGCACAAAGACAATTTGATTGATAGGAAAAATGTGGGATCTATCTGTCTCTAGGGTGCCATCTTTTCCCATTGTCCCTTTGAGCTCTCAGTTCTGACACCACTGAAAACAAAGGGTCAGGTTGCTGCTCAAAATGGAATGATTTTATGCCACTCACTGATGCAACTTCCTTGTAGGCAAGCCAAAAGAGGATGGAAGAGCTTGACATGCTTATATGCCCCTTGAAATGTCCATATCTTTCTTTGAATGTATAGCTGATGTGTTCTAAAATTAGTCTGAATCAGGTTTCTCACAGAGTAGGAAGATATTTGTTTGAAATTTTTTTACCTAGATTTCTGACATGCAACATCTGAGCTGTGTTTTAAATTTAGTTATGAATAGAGACAGTTTATTGATAGGCAAATGATACCCCTGGTGCCTTATCTTCCTGTTATTTTGACATTTTTCTTGTAATTGGTGATTGTGAAACTTGAAAATTAGTAAGATGGAATTATCTGATACAAAGAGAAAGCAGCGAATTTCACAACACTAAAGAAGAACAGAAATATATCCACAACCATTTTCCTATAATCATTTCAGGTGGGTGTTTGTGTTTCAGAAACTGCAATTTATTCTTCATAGCTCCTTTCATCCAGAAGAAATGGACTACAAGGTGTTTTATAGACTGTGGTAATTCAACTTACAGCAGTAATATAGGCACAACAAGGCAAACAGACCTTCTAAACTGGCAGAGCAATTAATTCATGCTGAACATTAAGCACCTCAGTGGTCCCATGATGAAATCCACTCAGAGACTGCTGACAGGCCATTTTAATGTTAATCACATGCTTACAACCTTTGCTGTATGAAGGACTTCACTTACCAACACTTGAACAGTGGGCAGCTGAAGAAAGAGAAAATAGGGAAGGCACAAAGGAGTTAATCCCAGGTAAAAAGTTTTACACTTCAAAGATTATTGAAATGGCCACATTTGCTGATGTTCACTGATACTATGCCACGATGGTGCTATTTCCATTAGGATTTGTCAAAGATAAGAGCAAAACCTTCTCTTTATGGTAAGTGCTCAATCTTGTGGCATCCGTGTGTTGAATTCTAATATTTTAGGCTCATTCAGAATAGTCCCAACTATTTTCCCACAAGCAAATGAAAATGCAAATTACCATGAAGACAGTGGAAAGGGTAAGAGCCAGACTTCTCCTTCATGAAGCTGGGGTTGTCACCAGTCAAGATCAATGGAGGAAATTCCCTAAAATTGTCTTTCTGTTTAACATAGGTAGGTGAGAAAATGAGTCCTTCATTACTTATTGATGGTATTAGAACTGTGAGTTTGAGTTTAGGGCTTTGGTGAGCAAAGGAAGGGAAATATGGTGATTTGGTGATTTCAGGCATTGTGTGAGATTCGTGCACAAACAGTGGTTTCTGAGAGATTTCTGAATCCTTAAGAGGTTTCAGTGATGGAAAGAGTTTGGGATCTCTTTTGTATCCTCTTTTCTGTCTAATGGGCATTTTGTGGATTTTTCCTGCATGAGCTTTGGATGACAGATTGTCTTTCATTTCAGTGAGACATATTCAGTCCTCCTGACAGTTCCTTGGGGTTGGTTTGTTTGTTTTATATAAACATACACATCTTTAAAGCTATGTAGATTAACCGGTTGGGGAAAAAACCCCAACATTTCTCTCATCATAATGAATATAAGTGCTCTCTGAAAGAAGTATCAGGGAAAATGAAGGATGGAGAGATGTGTGCTGACTCTGTGCTGACAGCAGTGAAAGTTTGGCAGAATACATTGAAACTTCTGTCATTAGAACTATTTTATTGCATCTGGGAATANATCCCTTTTTTTTTTTTTTCTCCAGATAGGTAAATCACATTTTGAGAGGTAATTGATAAGCTAATGCTACAGAGTCAGCTGTAAATAAACCATCCATCCCAAAAATGATATATATACTTTCTTCAGTCACACTTCTAAGCCTCCATCAAAGATCTAATTTCCTCCCTTTAGCAGGGGAAAATACAAGCCTTTATCAAACAGTAATCCTTTTAACAGAAATGCCAATTAAAGCTACCCTGTTCTTTATGCTAGATGGGTTCTTACCATCTGTCTTGCAACACTGTACTGTAAATAAGAAGGAAAATAAAAGGATTCTCAGTTTATTATAGCTTTTGTAGAAAACAAAATTCAAGCATTTGATGTCAACAAATATCTCTCTTGGCACCCAGTGGAGACAGGATTGTACTCCTGCACTTCTGCTTGAATTAATGAGTTTCAATTTGGTGTCCAGGGTGCAGGGCTGAGAGACAGAATCTTGGAACCTGCTATTCAGGGCTGGTGAGACTTTACTGTGAGCAAACAGACCTTTGGAACACCTTGGGCAGATGGCACAGCAGCCCCTAACAGGAGTGGCAGCAGCTAGAAGAATATGCAACAAAAATTGTGGAGGTGGGGGCTGCAAATTGGGTGTTGGAACTTTAAGTTCCCTCCTAACCCAAATGGTTCCACGGTTCTATGAAATGTCTCTTTACACTTCTGATTAAAGATTCCCTGGAACACATCAGTAATTTCCCATGAGCTACATTAAGACAGTGACTTCTTATTTGGAAATGGGATGGTTTTTTAGACTACCAAAGCTAGGAGAAACCTTCTATGCTTTCCTAAGAAGTTGCATCAGAGCAGCAAGGTCCTGAATCATATTCAGAGTAAAATCTCTGGCATGCTCTCCTTTCTCTATCATGCCTGCATAACTCCCTGTCCAATGGCTCAAAATCAGGAGATGTGACAACGTTCATCCACACTAATACCAGTTTAAAAAAGAAATGAGAGTCACTGCTTCTGGAAGCTGCAGCCTATTTTCAGAAAATACCATGAAAATAATGAAAAGATGCTCAAGTCCTCTTTTCCTTAATGTGTAAGCCTATTTTAAGTATTCCATGACCCCTTTTCTTTGATTTTTTAGCAAGTGATTCATAAGTTTATTTCCATGTCCTGTGGGACTGATATTCTCACAAGCTTTTTCTGTTCTGGCAAAGGCCTGATCCGTTGGCCAAGAGGAAATTGCACAGGAAAGATGCAAGCCTCCAAATTTACATATAACTGATTAAAAATGACATTAAATGTTATTAAAAATGGTGTGGAGAGATCTGATTTTCCTCCTCACTCTGTTGGTTCTGTGTCCTGGGGGTTCCCCTGCTGTCTGGCAGTGGCACACAGGGGCTGCTCCTTGGTGTGGCCCTTGGCCCCTTGCTTAGGCCACCCACCAAATTAATGTTAATAATGACATTAATATTGGGTTTGAGAAATACCTCTTATGATTAATACAGCTGGTTATTTTTGCAATTTTTTGAACTTTTTATGGGTTTGCAAACATAGGGGCTTGGAGTGATTGTGTGATAGGTAGAAAAACATTTGCTCATTTCAAGACAAAATATCTTCTTTACTCAAAATACCTCCTTTAAACCCTTTTTTAGATCCAGGAACATAGAAAACATTTGTTGTATTAGGCAGAATGTCAAGAAAAAAAGTTGGGGGGGGGGTGTTGGTTCCTGCATAGCATAAGGCAGACTCCAATGCATTTATTCAGAATTGAATTAATAATGTTCTTGTCAGTGTTATAAATCTTAACAAAATTACCTTTTGTTGGCCCGACTTTTCCTTTTCTTCCAGCTTTGTCTCTGCTCGTCTCATGGTTTTGCAGATTATCATTTCTACTTCAGACACCCCTTGTGCAGACCTGAATTCCCACAAATTCTTGGTGGGGTCAGCACCTTCCCTGGGACTGGAGGGGCAAAACCTCAACTCCCCTTTGCACCAGGAGCCTTCCTGCCAAACGACTTCCCATCCTTTTAATAACTCCTTTAACTCTCCCATCTCCAGTTTGATGGCTCCTGTTTTACTGCAGAGTGAGCCTTCCCCTTAAAGTTAATGGCACCCTTTGGTTTCTAAGTAGGCAGTAAATTGCTCCCGGGGTGACTTGGACTTGTTGAAACATCCAGCCCATTCCTTGCACAGCTTCTCTCACCTTAAAGCATCTCTACCCCAGTTTGTGCCAGTGATGGAGGGTTTTTTTGTGCAATGCTTGTGATTTTGTCACTATTAATTAAGAATTTGCACACCTGCAGCGTTGGGATGTGTTTGCTGCTGTGTGGACACACACAGGACTCCAAACACGTGCACCTAACTCAGGCAAAAGCTTCATTAAGGAAAAAAGTCATTATATGCATCATGGAAATTGCTTTCTCATTGAAAAATTGTGAGAATAGGGAAAGGAGGGTAACTTATTCAACATAAAATGTGATGTATTGAAGTAAATGAATCCTGTCTATCAGATCATGCTTTCTTTTCCAGCACAGCAGCCCAAATCTTATAATAAGCCTGAGGAATTATATATATTTTCCAGACAAAAGCGATCTGAAATATCAGATTCATAATCTGGTAGAATTGTGCTGCCTAGGAAACATAATGGTATATAAAGATCAGTGTTATGTGATTCTGGGTAGCAATGGATGACAGGATGTTCCTAAGCCAGAAGAATCCACGAATGTGTGTAACTAAAAAAACCAAACCTGTGCTATAATGATACCACGAGAATACAAAGGACTTCAGTTCCCTTTCCAGCAATGTGTAGGAATGCACTGGTCATTTATGTGAAATGTGAACTAAAATATCTCCATGACAAAGTATCATAGAATGCTTAAAAATGTGTCTTCCTATGGGAAATTTAAACCTACTCCAAAAAAAAAAAAAAAAAAAAAAAAAANAAAAAAAAAACACAAAACCAACCACAAACCAGATAGCTCCTTCCTAATGTTCTAACTCCTGCACAACACAAGTGGGTTTTAATTTCACAGGAAGTTCATAACAAGGGTGCAGGGCTTCAGTTCAGACAAATGAAAACAGAAATTGCAGATCCTCTGGCAGACTACCTATTCTGGTGAGCCATGCTACTGGCTTGGGCATATCACTTGACATTCATAAATAATAATAAATATATGAATAATAAATAGTAATTTATGGGAATAATGTCTATAAAAAGGAAACAAGGCAAGTGGCTTTCTTGCATAATTAATAGAAGTAATACCATAATAAGAGTTTTGTCAGTCTTTCTCTGTACCACTTTCTGAACACTTTTCTCTGAGTGGTCTACTTGGCCTGTCATTTATGTGGCTTTTGAAGTAAAACAATCCTCCTCATGCAAAGCACTCAGGGTAATTACTGAGGCCACTGCTTAAATCACACTGCTGGAGTGGCTCCATCTGTGAACGGCATGAGCCCACGTAAAATTATTCACTACACTTGTAAAGAGAGAAGGAGAGGCACACAGGAGCATTGCAGATAACCTCAGGGCTTAGCAGTAGGTCTACGACAATTAAATAAAAGATTTTCTGAAGGTGACCCTGTGGATGTTCATTCCTTACTCCTGTCAACAGTGGACCATGATGACAAGGCGGGCAGAAGGCAGTAATGAGACAGTTTGATTGATCAGTGAATGTCAAATTAATTCAGCTGGCAGCTTGCCAGAGCAAAACACAAAACTGCACAGCGGAATAAATAGAAGAGTGGATTTGGTACCTTGGCTAGAACAATGCCCTGAAACCATCAAAAAGATGTCTAAGGCAAGAAAAGTTAAAAAATGAATTCTGTAATGAATTATTTGTCATTCAAAACAAATTCGGTTTTACAACAGAAGATAAAAATGAGAAGAAAAATCTTAGCAGGTTTGCCAAAAGGAGAAGCAATATCTTAGAAAAATGTTAGTGGGACAGATGACGAATATTCATTTATCTTTAGGCAATCTGAAAATTCAGCCTTTTAGATTAAAATCAAAGGAACCAGCCTGGAGTATTCAGTAATTTAAAACATAAGGGAAAAGGGCCCTTTTTTCACCATGTTTTATATGTGCAGGCACGTATCATTTTACAGAGCTTCTTCAGAATCAATCTTGAGGAGATTGGTCTATTAAATATATTTATTTGTATTTGATTGCCATCATTTATGAAATGTTTATGGTCTTGTGTAGGCACAGAGGGGAACCCTGGCTTGTTGCACTGGTGGCAAAGCCTCCCTGACTTCACAGGTGCTGGGTATTACTGCTGCATGTGCAATGATTAATTGTGCCTCCTGAACTCAGATTGTTATCTGATAATTAAATATAGTGGCTATTTTCCAACTTAATTCAACCCATTTTGCTCCTATTAGAACAAAAAAATAATATTCACCTCCTTAACAATGCCCTTGCATGAGACAAAGTCTCCACAAAACTTATGCCTCCAAAGAGCTCATTGCTGCTGTAGGGCAGCTCCCTTTGCAGTGTGCCTGCACACCCAGAAAACCTTCTTGCTCATGAATGTTCCCTTTTTTTGAGAAAATGGGGTTGGCAGGGAGGGGAGTGATGGGGCTGTGGAGAGATCAGGGCAAGGGGTAGGAAAACCTCCAGCACAGCCCTATCAGTTGTAGCATCCCACCCTGGTTTACCAGGGATGCCCATGCTTTCTGTCAGGTGTTGTCTTCACAGCGAATTTTCTGAACCCAAAAAGCTGGCCCAGTAAATGTGAAGTCTGCACAGTAGTTATGCCAGCACAGAGTTGTATCAGCTGCTGGCAGCCCATAATTACATAGCTGCACACTGTTAAATGTTCTTTTTCACAACATAAGTGGCATTGTCCAATGTAGACAGTAAAGGTACTTATAGCAGGTACTTTATGATGTGAACTTATCCTTGAGTGGGAACTTGCTGCAGTTTCCCACAGGATTGGTTCTTATGCTGCAAGTGCAAGGCAGCATAGGAAGATTTCTAACTGGGCTTCATTATCAGCCCTTTATGCATCTGCTGCTCTGCTGCAGGTGAAGAATTTTCCTTCCAAGTGTAATGCTGCTGTTGAAAGCACAGAGAGAGCTCATATAACCAGGGTTAGTTCAATTGCTCAGTGTCTCCTGGGAATTTTCATGCCATCACACTTGTAAATTAATTTCCTTTGGCTATTCTGTGCTCCACTTGTGTTAATTTCCTACGAACATATCTACAATATGGTTTTATCAATTAAAATATTCATAGAATGACTGTTTCTAGACCAAGACATATTTGCAAGTCTGCTCTGGTACTTGCTCCTGTACTTATTCTGAAATCATTACGTGCTCTTGCATTGTGTGTAAGAAAACCTTGTTTTTAAAAATGCCCACTGAAAACAGTGGCAATTAGTCAGAAATGTTGCTCCAGTTTTAGAAGAGTCTCAGGGCTCCAAATGTATCTGCTGAACACCAGGAAATGCTGGTAGAAAAGCTGTTTGTGCAGTCCCAACTCCATCACCTTCAGTGGATATACCATAGATCAGGTTTTGTATCCAGAGGAATAAAAGTAAATTCCTCAAAGTGAGTTTCTTGTGAGTGGCCAAACCTGGAATTCTGACACTGCAAAGGCTCAAAAACTGAGGGCTCATTCTGCACAGTGCAGAAGGAGCAAGAGGAGAGGACACAGTGGTGGGACAAGGTCCTGTGGATTTTCCCCACAGGCATCACTCACAAACCCACTGGTGTTCTTCTGTCACAACAACAGGACTGCTGTGAGCACATCTGGGTCTCGTGGCACAGACTGGAGGGTGGATAGGAACAAGACAAAGGAATTTAGCCACCAGCTTAATTGGAAAACAGATTGAGGTGTTGTCTTTTTTATGCATTTATCTGCAGTGATTAATTTTTCAGGGAGTCAGGGCAGCCAGCTGCCACTGAGCTCTCTGTTCTGGGCTCCAAGTGTTCAATAACTTCCCAGCTGGAGAAGCCTTTGTCCCCACCTCATCTCTTTTTTGGTCATTCCCATTATCACTTGATAAATATCTCATGACCTGATGCTCTGTTTTACCCAGACCTGCACCTCAGAGACCTCCCTGCAACTTCTGCCATCCCAAACCCAGGAATGTAATGCATCAATAAAAAAAAATAATGACTTGATGTGACATGAAGTGAGACCTGCAATACCCTTGGTATTGTGTGCTAGACACATTGCAAACCATCACAGACTGCAGGGTTTAATGGTTTGCTACAGTTCTGCTGAAAAACTTCACTTTTTTTCATCTGAGTAGAAATTTGTCATATATTGAGGAGTAATAAGTCACCCTGATAGAAGACAGAGCCTTTTGATGTGATCTGTATAATTATACAATGCCTATTACACTCTTAGCTGATTGTTTCTGCAGCTGTGAGGGCATCAAAACACTTGTTTGGGCATTACCTGCCCTTGGTGAAAACTCCTGGGTTTTTGATTGTGGTCAGTATATCCTTTCAGGGCAGTGGAATAACTCAGAGGTAAGAAACTACCATGCAAAAATTTAGTTTGAATGCCCTGAGTAGGAGCCTGATCTCTGATGGGTTGCACCACCTTCAAGAAATGCCAATTTCTTTCCACCATGAGGGGAAGCTCAGGAGTCGTTTGGGTGCCTGAGCAAAGTGCCTAAACAATGCATCCTCTGCAAAGGGCCAAAATTACCCCTAAATCTGCACAGCCCATCTCTCCTCCAGGAGCAGACATTTGCACATTGAGAAATCTCACCTGACTTCATTTTGGCACTGAAACCATCTCTTGCTTTCAGATGCAGGTTCCCTTCATGTGCAGGGAAAGGCACGAGAACACAGCTAAATTCCAAGAATTTCCTTGGAAATTTCCACAGAAAAGTGACTGCTGGGAGATTTTGATCTTTTTAACTCTCAAGGCAGGAAACCACCTGCTTTTCAAAGCAATGATTTTGTTGTTCTGAGTTTGCACCTCTTGCAGTCTGTCATCAAATTCAATGGGAAGGATCTCAGCCTACCCACTGCCTAGAAATTCCACCTATTATTTCTTGGAATAAAAATAAGTGTTTCTCTCCACTGTGATAGTGCTGTTTAACTCTCCAGTTCATTTACAGTAACATCCTCCTCTAATATTTATTGTACGTGTTGAAAATTTTTACTTGATCTTCATTTCCAGATAATGTCCTCATGCCCATGTGATAATATTTTGATTTTCCAGCTGATGTACATTTCTCAGTAATGCAGCACTTGAATGCATAGCCATGGCTCTGAACTTTGAAGAGGTATCATAGGACTGGAATGAACCTGAAAGTTGCTTTAAAAGCCTCTCTTATCTTAAAACACTTCATGCAAAAAATCAAGTGCAAAGCATTCCATTGATTAAAGATTATTTAGCATGTTTGAATAGCTTTCCAAAGAGGCCACCTATCTAAAATTTAGTCACATTTCCGTAAGCCTGTGTTGCTGTTTCTGACGTGATTTTTATTAATATTAAAAGAAGGGATACTATTTTGATTTTTTTTTCCAAGAGAAATAGCAGGTTTTAATGCATTTGCTGAGCTTCCTGTGGCTGTGACTCATTTACTTGTCCCAGTCTTGCAGTAATTAGCTGGGACGATTTCTTTTTTCTGCCACTTGGCATTCCCAAGGCGTATGAGGGAAATCCTGGAGGTTTCTGTTTGCAGCAGCTGAGATGAGAGAGGTGCTGGGGGTCAGCCCTGAACACAGACTTTGGGCTCGTCCCCCACTGTGCCATCAGCAGGGTGGGCTCCTGTCCCCTCACCTCCCAGCAAATTCACCTGTCAGGTCCCAGCAGATGGACTGAGAGGTGGAGTGCTCCTGCCAGGAACGTGGCATCTCAGAAGGGTCACCTTTGGGGAGGGAACATTTTAAAACATATGGGAGGAAAATGCCACCTTGGGAGGTTTTTGACACCCTGAGTTTCTAAATTGGCAGTTGGATATGAGGAGAGATTACTGCAGGGAGGTTTTCCCCTTCTTCCAAAAAAATCCTTCGCTGCATTTTGCAGCACAAAGCAATTTTTAAGTGCAGGGAGGGTGAAGGGAGAGAAGCATTAAAGATAAGGGTTGTGTTAAGGGAAGTGGCCAAGTTTGGAGCCACAGCAGCGTGACAAGATTGAGGTAGAAGAGCAGAGACTGATTTTTGATGTGGGATAATTTGACTTAAGACCGTGACTATCACTCCCAGTTTTACATATTGTAATGAATGCAGGCATGCAGCAAGAACAGTTTGGGAGCATCTGATACATGAAAGCATGAATATGATATTAGGTGCTTTTAATTGCTGGATTTTTGGTGTCTCACGTTCTTTTTTAATAATTTCCATTGTTACTCTTTCTTAAGAAGCTATAAGGGAGCTCTACAGAGCGTGTTGTACATGGAAACGTAGAAAGCAATTGAATTGTTTCTATACTCTCTGCTAGTAAACGACTTATTTTGTACAAGAGCAGCTTTTGTAGAGCTTCTCCCTAATTAAGCTACTTCAAGCACCCTTCTGAGCTCAGTGAATCTTGGCCTGGGTTCAAGATCTGCTCAGTGCAGAGGAGGGGCATGAGGGAGCCCATTACAGGTCTCAGCCACACAAACCCATCTGCTCCTGCCCCAAGTTCAACTGCAGCATCTTGAGGGGGTGGCTCCGAGTTGCCCCCAGCTCCTCCATGGCCTCAGAGGCTCCCAGCTGGCTGGGAACTGGGAAAATGGAGATTTCTACCCATTGCACACGTTGTTCTCAGCCAGGACCATATTCCATCCAGATGTGCTCTGTTAGTGGTTGGGATAAGTGGGAAGAAACTTTGGCCCTTTTAATATAATCCTGCTTCCCCACTACATCTGTCTCCTCTCAGCAGTATCTGCTAGTCCCCAACAGCCCAATTTATGTGAGTGGGTGCTGCTCTCCCCAGACTTCATTACAATTAAGTAATTACAAATTGTATGAAAATTTAGTCATGATACTGCAAAAGTTTCCTTAGGATATTCTAAAGGAATCTTTTCATATGAAGCAGAGAGGAAAAAAGTGGTAGCTTCACTGAATTCAAATGGAGATCCTTGATATGCTGATATTGTTGGAAGATTTCTGTCAAAAGCTTAAGTTCAGCTGTAAATATCTCTGTCAAAAAAATACTTGAGCTGCAGTGTTGGGGAGACAAACACTAATCTTGGGACTTTGGGAAGATGCATTTATTGAGCAAATGCTTACAAAAATTAGCCACAGGACAGTTCTAAGTATAGTTTATATCTGCAAATACCACATTAGATTTAAAATTTAAAAAAAAAAGAAAAAAAAAAACAGAGAGAATTTGTTGTCCTCACTTAAATGAAGTAGTAGGCTGCCCCTTTACAGCTCCTTTGCTGACATTTGAGACACTTAACCTCACCTGTGAAGGATTCTGGCCAAAAGAAGGACTGTACTTGAGCAGCTCTGGAAGCAGGGCTGGTGATTTGAAATTTTAAAATTGCAAGAAGAAAACCTTCTTGCCAGAAGAGTCAAGGACAAACCTGGGTTTAAAGGGAATTGAATCAGAAATATTTTGTAAATTTTGCTCCCAGGCTACTTAAGAAGAAAGTTTCACGGATGTAAGGAAAAAGAAGTCCTTGAGCTTGATGACCACCATTTCTGAGACAGCTGGTGAGCACTTTTATTGTGTCTGTGTTTATGTTTTTATGACTTGTGAGGAGGTTCAAATCTTTGATCTAGTTTAACAAAATAAAATCATAGCAGGAACACTGAGGAAGGTGTAGGAGGCCACTGGGGAGCTTTGTCAGCCGTGGTGGCTCAGCTTGAGAGGGTTCCTGCACAGGCTGCACAAAGAGCAGCTTCGGGAGCAGGGAAACTTCCAAACAAACATCTCTTTCTGATCTCCAGAAGTCTGCTTTTGGATAGGGCTCTCAGGTCTCTCGGTAGAATTCCCCAACACATTCAACAGGAAACATCCAGGTTTCTGATGGAGTTTATTCTGTCTCTGATTACTGACAGATTATCCTTGCCAGAGACATCTCACACCTGAGAGCGTGGGGGAAAAGCACACATCAAAATGGCCTTTGTCTCTTTTTTCTTTTTTTTTTTTTTTAATAATCTAAAATAAAGTAAATGAAGGGCACTTACCATAAAATAAATCACTAGGAAAAGAAGCTTTCAGTGCCACAGTACCCAGTTCTCTACCATAGATATTCATAGAATGATATTCAGCTCTAAAACACAACTGTTAATAAAAAAGAGGATCTTAATAAAGGCAGTCTTTTCATATTTAGGTTTTCTTTTGGGTTCTTGGTTTTTTTTTTCTTCAAGTTGCAGAGTTACTGCTTTGCAAAAGCCATTAAAAGGCTCCTGTAACTGCACTCTCTGTTGGAGAAGGATGTCATGTCTAAAAATGTTGTCACCTTCAAAATACTGTGAAAGTCAGGGCCAAGTTATTTTAATCAGGCAGTGCTGGAAGTTGTGGGTAGAATCATAATGGGAAAAGCAACATTTACCTTTATATGGCCAGTGCAGTAATCCTGGCTTCTCTGGGGAGTCACTGAGAATTCTGTGGATAGTGAGATTAGTGTATTACCACAGCATCTGACAGCAACAACAGCCACTGTGTTGGCTCTCTAATGCATTAATAATACTTAACATTTCCTAGTTGTAAAGCCCCTTTTTTACAGGTTTCTTGTGCCCATGCCTTCCTCACAGCATCCAGCTCTAGCTGGCTTGAGAGATGGAGGAATGGGAAAGTTTTCTTAGGAAAGTGATTGATGGAGGTGAAGTTGGGGCTCCTGTGGGAAACAAAGGAGGCTGCCAGGTTCATGCTTTGGAAAATGCCACTGAACAACTGAGATGTTTATAAAGGAAGAGACTTTCTTGTTTGTGAGAGATGTAACACTGTGCAGGAAGGACATGATGGTGATTCTCAGACGAAGGGTTAATAAGAGTTGTTTCGTAGCCAACATAAAATTCAGCTTGCATTGATGGCTTCTCCAATTGGAAAGCTCCTTTTTTTTCTTTTTTTTTTTTTTCCTGCAGGGGAAATCACAGTGGGTGAGAGCTGGAATAAAGGAGATTTCTTACCCATTCTCCTCCAACTGACCCCAGGCCTCACAATTTATGCCTTGTGCTGCTTTCTCTCACTTGCTCCGTTTGCTGCCCCCCACCAGCTATGATGCCAATTGTTAAACTGCTTCCCATTGGGACTTCCACAGGCTTTGCTTTAGAGTTGCATCTCACTCATGCAGGTTCTGTTCAGGATTTCCTGCACTCATTTATGCATAAAAGCTGCTTTTCAGCTGAAGCCCAGACCTGAGCAGGAGGTTCTGTGACATGGGCAGCGTTTCCCCTGTCTAAGAGCAGGGTTGCTGGAGGGGTCAGAGCAGCACAGCTCCCACAGGGCCTGGGTGGTGCAGGGGAGAGCTCAGCTCAGGCTGGGGTTTGTTTGCAGTGCTCCATTAACAGCATTCCCATCCTGAGTCTTTTTTTTGCCTGTCTGCTCCCAACAGAGCCCCAAAGAGCATCCTGTAGTGGCCCAGCCTTGGGCATTATCCTGGCTGCCTCGGCCCCTGCCTCCCCAGCCAAGGCTGCCAATCTCCCTTCTGTCACCAGCCAGCTGAACAGGCCTTCCCAGGCCTCTTAATTGACTTTTTGGGAGAACTGAAGTTTACCCATTCTGCCTGGCTGATTTGCTAACAAGGCTCAGCTGCCTTCTCTGGGCCTTGACAGGCTGGAGAAGGATTTTCAGGGCTTGGCTGAGTTCACAGGCTTTGGAACAGCTGCCAGTAGTACCTGAGGGCTTCTGTCAGTGTCTTCATCTCTCCTGTGAGAGCCTTCCTGTGCATGTCCAAAATAAGCACTTTTCTCATTGAAAAAAAGATGAGCAAATGTTCCCCCACCACCCCTCAAACAGCCTCTTTCCCTTTCCCTCACTTCCCACAAGAAGCAGTGTGTGGCAAGGAAAATAATGAACCTGTATATGGTATTTTACTGCTATTTTCTACCCCCGTATACTGTGTCAGATATATTGAAAGTCATGGGATTTATAACACTATTATGGTTCTGATAGTTGGCCCTATCTATAGCTAATCTTGTTTTTTCTCTGAGCTCCCCTGTCCTTTGTTGCACTCTGATTTGATTATTTTTTTGTAATGTAGTGATATCAATCTCTAGGAGGCAATGTTCTGTCACAATTAGAATTATTAGATGGCACTATTTATAAAATGAGGCCAAAGTGACTTGGTAGTTATTTCCTTTTTTGTTTTTTTTTTGGGGTAGACTCTTTAGAGGAGCCTCATCCACTTGTGGCAGGCAGGCCAGAGCACACCTTATTAGTGTTTAGTAGGAGAAAATCCTGGCATGAGGCACCAAGGTTAGTTACAGATGTATTTCATGATAGATCTAAAGCTCTTTATTTTAACACTTGCTCTAAAGTAAAGCTGCTGAACCATGGCTCTGTATTTCAGTACATTAAAAGACAATGGTAATTACCCTCATTATGAAAACATCTCCTCATATCTCTTGAAATACTTACTTAAAAAATATATTAAGGGGGAGCCCACCAGTCATGCAATTCAGAGAATGTGGGGAGTGAAGGGGTGCAAAAATGCCTTTATGGACAGCAGAGGTGAGGAAGAGATGTCCTTCCCTGACTGAATTCTACTGCAAAATGCCATCTCTCAGAAAAGGTTTAATTCAGCACTGACCAGTCAGAAATTTCCCTTTTTCCTCCCTGGAATCAGCACTTGGAGAGTCCCTGTGGTCCCTGTTTGCCTTATCCAGGTCTGGTATAGGACTGGCCAATTAAAGGGCTTTTGTGCAGGTGTGTGCTTACCTGGTGCTCCCTTTTGGGAGTTTGGAGGTGACAAAGTGAAAGGTGGTTTAGCTGGAAACAGGACTCATTAAAAGTCAGGTTTGTGTTTCCAACCTGACCATGCACACAGGGGAAAAGCAGTCCTTGTGCCTCGTGTGTAACCCACAGGATTTGGTCTGAAGAGCTGTATTAGCCTGGAGACAAAAGAGGGGAGCCTTAATTAGAAATAAAACAAGCTGGTTTTCAGCCACCCTGTACTTGGTGGGATACAGAAAAGACCTTGCAGTAAGAAAACTCCTTGATCTACTGAGTTTCCTCAACTACCACCTCCTAGAAAAGCAGTTCTATTGAGTGAGAGAACAAAACTAGGCTGTATCTCCCCATCCTGGCAATGGTAATGTGTTCTGCAGTGTGCTTCTTAGCAGGGGACAGCAGCTTGATGGGGATCAACATCTGATCCTTACAATGCCACGGAAAACTTTGCTGACATCTCTCTGTCTTGCAGTTTGCTGCTCACTCAGAGCCTCCAGGAGCTGTGTGAGCTGAAAACCAGTCAGCTGGGTAATCGTGGTAATTAAAAGAGATGTAAACTTTCAAAGTAGCTGACACTTAGTCATTACACCGAGCTGTCATGCTTGACTGAGCTAACGTTAATTCCAATATCCCATTATATCTTGCTGATACCAGTTTCAAAGATAGCTGCTGTGTTTCTTCAGCAACTTGCAGCTACAGTCATAAAAGTATTGATTGCAGTGGGCTTTGACAGATGTGAGATGTATTTAAGAGAAATTGTGCCATAGATATTCTTCTGCCTCAGCTGCTCAATGCTGTGTGGATTCCAGATATATCTTTCTGGATTTCACAGGTAAAGTCCTGTGGAATCTGCCTGAGAAGGTGCAGCATTGAAGAAACACCTTCTCCTGGGCTGTATTTTTAGTTTTCATAGCATAGATCTCTTTGATTTTTGTACCTGAACTACAAAGGTGCTGGAGAATGAGAGAAAAAAAGCAGGTTTTAGCCAACTTAGCCATTTTCTTTGAGCCTTCCCTACATGTTAAGGTAAAGACCTCAGCTGAAGTGAAGCCTTCTAATTGACTTCAGCAGGCTTTGAGCACTGAAGCTTTCCATTCCCTGGGAATTATCTACATATTTAAGAGTTATTTTATCTTGTCTTCTTGCTGGTATCCCACAGATTTCCCAGTAGTGAATTATTATTTTTAACACCTTGTTAGTTTTCTATAGATACTGAAATGCCAGCCAGTGGAAGCTGCTGGAGCCATGTAGGAGCTGTGGAGGAGTTCTCAGTTACAGGATATAAACTCTATGGAAGTGGCAAGTGGGGTTCTTACAGGTGGCTGGAAAACATGAAGTTTCCACGTTCAACCCTTGAAGGATTTTTACTTTCTTTTCATGAGTATCCCACCCTTCTTTATCTCGCAAACAAAAATAAGTTTTATTAGGCAATACATTCCATTTCTTCTCTTCTATATAGACTTTTGAACCAGTTCACCCTGAAGCATGAGGTAAATACTGTCAATTGTCCTGGGATAAGAAAACTGAAGGAAAATTTTTCATGTTCTTTAAAAAACTGATTTGAAAAACTCAATAAGCCTAATTACTGACATCTCTTTCCTTAAAATCATGTACCAGCTTGCAGCCTGGCAGGGAAAAGGAAATAAGGAGCAACGCCCCAAACTTGCATGAGAAGTGAGAATAGCAAAATAAAATGGTAAAAAGAGTATTCATAGTTTATTTCCCTGGTTTTGGCCAAAAAGAGCTGTGACCCTGGGGGCTTTCATGGAGACACAGGCATGCTGGTTTTATGAAAAAAAGGCCATTTTTCAACTCTATCTAAAGGTTCCAAAGCTGTCATCAGATCAATGTATGCCTTAGAGTGGAGCTTGCAAAAATCATTCCTCAGCTAATATTCTCAAGGACAAGATGTAGTTTAATTTGGCTCTTCCAGGAGATATTCCTGATTGCCTTGGAAAGCACTATTTTAAAATGGGGATGAGGGAGGGTGGTGTGGAGTTTTTGTTTTAAAGCTCTTCAAATCACAACATCAGTCAGCCGTGAGGATGGAGATTCTCCTTCCTTTCCTTAGAAAATGCATCTTGGATCTTCTATTTTATGCCTAATTGGGAATTGTTTTAATGAGTTTGGGAAAATCAGCCTGCCTTCCAGAAGGGTTCAGGAGTTGGTTTTGTTTGGGTTAGTGCTTCTGTTTGTTGGTTTCTACACTGCAGTATAGAGGAATTTTGGATCTTTTTTTCTGTCAGCCTTTGCATTTGATTCATATGTAATAGACCCTTAATGCTGTGTAAATGAATAAGCCAACAAATCTTATCCAAAAAATGCATGGAAACATGCTGGAGACAACAACCCCATAACTCAGTGTTCTTGTACTGAGGCATTATGAATACCAACAATTTACTTCTTTTTTTTTTTCTCTCCCGAAAGTTGATTGACAGAGAAAATGAAAATGGTAAATGAATGTTCATACTAGTTTATTTAAAGAGGTGCACAGGCTTTTTGTGTGCATCCCACAGGTTATTTAATAAGATTTGTGCACCAGGCTCCCACACAGTGCTTACCCCCCAATGGGCAAATTTACACATTACATGGCCACTTCTAAAAGCAGGAACCTGAGAGGCCCAATGCCCATTCTTTCAGTCAGCAGTGCCATTATTACTATGGAAGGAAAGGATCTCACATTTTGAAAATCCCGTCTTCTCTCCCACCCCTACCATGGCAGCAATAGCTCCAGTGGATCACATGCAAATAATTACTGATGGAGTAAAACCTGCTTTTAAACCCCTCAGGAAAATGATTACAGGTATGTTTTTGCTCAGGAGACCTCGTTGCAGAGCAGAGTCTTCTTTCTTTTAGGCTGGTTGGAGGTGTGGAGAAGGCAAATTCAGGTGTCCTCACAATTAACTTCATTCACAAAATAAAGTATGAAAAGGCTGTCAGCTGTCCCATGCTTGGCTCAGAATGGGAAGAGCTTTTGTGAATTTTGTTTAAAGTGTTTTACAGAATAACTTTGTGGGTGAAACTAAACCAGGGACAGGTTTTGAACACACCATAAATGGCTGCTGGTAGTGGGAGAGCTGCTCTCAGGGCAGGTGTATCCATTTTTTATTTCTAGATTTTTATTACCCTGAGTGCTTCTGCTGGTCCCTTCATTTGCTTTGCTCTTCTAGCTGCTGATTTTAGGGATTCTTTTTTTTTTTTG
>VZTR01023288.1:653220-825509 GCA_013400775.1 Chaetops frenatus | reverse complement strand
AAAAAAAAAAAAAGGTTCTGGTGTTTTGCCAGTTTGGAAGGAAGAGTGGGAAGGTGATATGGAAGCTGCTGTAACTCCATCTTCAGCAGAGACACAAAGAGCGAAATCTGGGTGGGTCTGAAGGTGGAAGAGGGTAAAAGCGGGATGCGCTGCTCCCAGGAGCGCAGTTCTTTCCAGAGGGACGAGGACATCCAGCAGACGGTCCCGGGACAGCCGTGCAGCCCCTCGGGAGGGGGCGGCTCCCGGGGACCCGCAGCCGCCCTGCCTGGAGCGAGGAACGCGCATCGCTCCGGGGCTGCTCAAGGCACTGCCCTGCTTACCGAGAAAATCCTCTCTGTTCTGCTCCTCGGCGCTTTGCGAGCCTGCCGTGATCGGAGCCTTGCCTGAAACTGCAGCCAGAGGAGGTGGGAGGCCGCTAATGAGGCTGGTTTGGGGACCAAACCAAATCATTGGATTCCTCTTGCTGCGTAAACACCCCTCAGAGAATGTGCTGTAGGCAGAGATAGTAAAAGCTGGCTTCATTTCTGCTTTTCTCTTTTGTTCAATACCTGGCATGAATTTAATAGGAATGTTGCTTTTAGTGCATGCAAATACAATGGGGTATTTTGATGCTGATGACTAAGAGTCCCTACGTTATTTAGGTAGCTAAAGATACAGGCAGGTGCTTCTGAGAGCATCACTCTGTGCCTCTTCCCATCAAGAGCAGAGGCTCAAATGAACCCACATGTACTGGCTGTAGCCAAGGTTGCCACTCCATCCTTCTCCTCTGCCTTTCATGATGCACAGAACAGACTCAGTCTCTTACATGAACCTTCTCCTTTCAACAATACCACGTCCTTTGCAGGCATTCCTTTAATGATCACCACTGAATTCAAACTGCTTGCATTCAGTCAGTGAATGGCACAACAGATCTGTGCTCTTACAGCACACAAGCAAATCTGAGGTCTCTGAAGCACAAAAGAGGGCTCGAAATGTTTTTCAAAACTTCTTTTTCATGCTTCAGGTTTTTTAAAATGGCAGGGCAGAACATTATTGATCTAGCTAAGAACAGTCTCTCCATAGCAGAAAAATAACAAGTTACCCAGAACAAGAATATGGTGACCTGAGTAGAAGTTACTCAGGAGAATCATTAGTTAAAACTTTTAATTATTTTAGCAATCATTTTTTCTTTGTAAGGAATTTCTGGGTCATGCTTTTAATTCTGGCCAAAGCAGAGTCTGAGCTGCCTTCAACTCAGGCAGCTCCATGAGGAAAAATGTAATTGATAAGAATGCCTGATGAGACTGGGAAAAAAAAAAAAAGGCATTGTGGCTCTGTCATTAAAATATCTTTAACAAGCTGCCTTGCTAGTAAGAAATACCTTTGTGCACTTGCTTTTCCACTGGAAAGAGAAAGAAAATATTTATCAATGCAATGTAACAGGAGGAGAATGGCTGGCAGTCTGAGAGATTTTGGTAAACATTCACTTGTGGCAGGTCCCCAGGATTCATTTATGAGTGAGTCAAACATTGAAATATAAACCTAATGTAGATGATAATGTGGAGAAGAAAAAAAGGGGATGGTCACTCAAGTAACAGAATATGTGTATATTCTGGGATGAATGTTATCCAAAGTGGCACTGAATATACATCCACTCATTACTGTTCTGTACAACACATTGTGTATGATGTCTATGGGGACCTATCCTCTGGTCTTATTACAGAAAATCCAATGAAAGTCACCTCCCTGCCTCACAAAAGAAGGCATATTTCTATATAGTTCATAGCAGAAAATTATATTTAGGTGGTTTTCCCACAGTTTCTGTGTTTGCTTTGCACCCATTCAAAGTCTCTTTCCTTCTGTGTGCCCCTGTGGACGGAGTGAAACTCCTTTTGTGGAATGTGTAGCCTCAGTGCCTTTGTGAGGTGACAAGTTGGTCATGGCCCATCAAAGTGACTCTCAGAACAAAACTGGTAGGAGCAGGTGGAGGGAGGGAAGTGAGCAGATACCACGAGTTTAATGAAAAACCAATTCTCTCTGCTTCTCTGGGTACAACCACCTGGCTTCTTGTATCGACTGCTAAAACGTTCTGTAATTGTGTAAAAGGGACCTCTAGACAGAAATCTATTTTTTGTTCCTCCTCTCCTTTGTATTAAGCGAGCTCTTCTGTAATGTTACTTTTTATAGCCTATAATCATGGTAATTATGTTTTGTTGAATCTTTCACAGTAGTCTAACGTTTAGTAACATTTATCTCACTGTGCTGGGACTGGGAATCTTCCCTGCCATCAGATGCTAATTCGGTTATATTGTTGTGGCAATATGGGAGCTAAGCCTGAGCACAGTTTTTTACTTGTTACAGTTGTTACCTTTGGCAAATTACTCTGGTTATTACCAGCAGCTGCATTTGGAAGGTCAGTATTAAGCAAACCATGAAGAAGATAAGAGCAAAAGAAACATTCAAATGTCCATGTAAAACACAGAGCTGTTGTATTGGTCAGCATCCAGCAATCAACAGGCCTTGCTTTCAGTATTGTGTTCATTGAAATGATTATTTTTTGTTGAAGATCCTCTTGTGTGCTTTTTCAACGGAATGTACGTGTC
Organism: Chaetops frenatus; assembly: GCA_013400775.1. Lineage (NCBI taxonomy): Eukaryota > Metazoa > Chordata > Aves > Passeriformes > Picathartidae > Chaetops > Chaetops frenatus. The sequence continues at coordinate 822,927 of VZTR01023288.1, read as the reverse complement.
CAAAATTAACTCAACCAGAGACATTCTCCTAAATGCTAATATAAGTATAATCTTGCCAGCTTATTTCTATAAATGCTGGACTAGATAGCACCCTTGTATCATCAGATCAGTACAAGGAGGTATCTCAAAGGACAGAAGTTTCAAGAATTAACATTGTGGTTTCTGTGACATACTCTGGAAAAGGGAAATGCACATCCCTTTTTCTCCCTGTCATCTGCTCACTTGCTCTCCCACTTTATGACTGGCATTGCTCTTGGTGCTGTAAACAATCACCATTAAACTCAATTGAGGCACTTCAAGACAACAGCAGAACTTATACCAACTGTTTATTTCTCGTTATTTTTCTCCAGCCTAGCCTGCTGTCATCCTTCCAAGGCAATATCCTCAGCTGGCAAAAACCAGCTGAGTACATTTGTGTCAGTCAGAATGTACCCTGTAAAAAAGGTACTTTTATGAAATGTCTGTCAGGTTGTTGGAAGCTTGAGGTGGTTGTTCAGAAGCCACAGCTCCTGGATTGGCAGTGGGAGAGATGTGATCCATCCTGGATTGCCAGTGGGACTGGGATGTGATCCTGCCTGGATCATGTCTGCTGCCCATAGCTCAGGAAGTTACAGTGTGGATCTTAGTGAGTTTATGTTCATCTCAGGCTGGAGTAAGCTGGAGTAAGACCAAACAAATTACTGATATTTAGCTAAAAGCACTGCTGCTACTTCCTTGTGTCTTCCTGGTACAGCCTTTTCTGAGATGCTCATTAGCTGGGAAGTGCAGTCACTGCAGTCTGTGCCCCGAGGCGAATCCTGTGATACACCCTGTGCACTTAACAGGCAGAGATTGCTCCAGCAGCAGAGCAAAGCCTGCAGAAATGCTCCTGCCTTAAGTGGGATGACACAACAGTGCTTCAGAGCATTATCCTTCCGAGCTTTTGTGGGGTTTGTGGGACAGAACTCAATTCGATTTTCTGTGTTTCCACGTGGCCACAGCAAGTCCACCCAGGAGGGGTGGCTGGAGGACAGCCCCACTCAGCCTTGCACAGCAGGGCCAGCTGGGACTCAGAGCAGCAAGGAATCTCACAGGGGGCTGGCCTGGCATCTTGTGTCATTGTAAATTCTATTTAAACTACTGTAAGGGTAAATGGGTGCCAGTGAAGGTGGGTGGCTTATGCTGTGTCACGGGTGTTTCAGGGTGAGGAGCAGAGAGAAGGGAGTGTCTCATCACCTTTTGCAGCTCCTTCCAGGCATCACTTGGCATCTCTTCCCCAAGGGGTTGTTTCTCCTCCAGGTTTTTAGGAACTCGTCAGCCTTCCTGTCTGGAGACAACACCACTTCTCCCCACAGGTTTTAATTTTGACTCAATGAGAGGGAAAGTGAACTTCATGCTCCCTGTAGCTGCTGTGGGGAGCACAAGAATGAGTGACATGCTGGCAGCAAGGTGATCTTTGGAGCAGAGCTCTAAGGAAACACAGCAGAGTGAGCCCTGAGATGCAGTGTAACCATGATGGATGATTTTATTTTTTTCTTAGGACATTGTTCAGCTGACACTGTTGCTGCTGCTTTCAAGGGCCCGATGGTGCTTTGGGATACACAACTTTCTTTCTCCTAGAATAACTTCCTTAGCATGAAATCTCCCATTGCTCTGTTCACCAATAAAATCCCCAGCCTCCAAATTTTATAAAAGAGCAATAATGAGTGCAGCATCTGCTTGCAGAGCTTTGTGCTGCAACAAACTTTTAATATAAGAAAAGTCATTATTGATTTCTAGTGTGATTTGAGTTCCTTTGCCTTCCCACCACTCTGCTCCAGTGCTTCTGACAAGCAATTGGCTCTCAGGTCCAGGAGTAGGAACAAGCAAGACAAATCCAATACAGTATTTGAGCATCAGTGTAAGGCTTGGGCAAAATTCAGGTTCCTGTGCCTGAAATTGCAGCTCTGAAAGCTCATCCAGCTACCTGCTCTGGGAATGCCTAAATGCTTTGATTTAACAGCATGCCTCAAGTGACTGGATAAAACATGCCAGTACTTCTGGAAGCAGGGTCCCAAATCTGGGGCTTCTACCTTTGCAGAGGTAATTACCAGATTTATTGTTCTCTCCACTACCCAGCAGCACTGGGCTGCTCTGCCTATGATTTAGTGACCAGGGTCAGCTTGGCAGAGCTGGGTGATGAGAATATCTGGGTCTCTGCTTTCCTGGTTGAAGGTTTTAGCTACAAAACTTCTGTGCAATGAAAAGAAAAGCTCCAGCGCCATCAATTTGAGATTTTTTAGCCTTAAAAGCTAAATGGCTGATTGGAACCCATGTTCTGATATAAAGGCTGTGGATGTATGTGTTCAGAGGGGGCCCTGGGTGGGACTTTCCCACAGAAAAATGTTGGGAATAGGGCATTTGGAAGTGAGGGTTAAGTCTTATATCTGACTCACATCTGCTGATGGGTAACTGGACAAAAGTAGTGATTTCAGGTACTCTGGACTCCAGCCATGAGCTATTCCATACTCACTTGGCGGTACTGTGTAAGTGTAGGAATTGTAGCACCAAAATACTTTACTAGATCTCCTCAAAAATTTATAGTATTTTCTTGTGTTTTACCTGTCCAAGAATTTTTTCCTCCTTTCTTGTTTTCTAGTGGTACTTCTAAAAGCATTTGAAAAATATTAGCCACACACGTATCATTGAAGGACAAATGCAAGTTGTAACATCAGCTGTAATTATTCACTTGTGTTCCTTGAAAAGCCATTTTTAGCCAGTTTTGCACATTTTACAAATGTCTTCCATGCCAAATCATCCATGGAACATACAAATCATCTCAATTGTTAAATTCATTAACCTAACAAACTGTGGACTAAAAGCCACATTTAAAGCCTGCATCCTAAATAGTATTCTCATTATGTGCAATCAGATTAGTCCCTAATCAAATTTGACTTGGAGCTTGGAGCAAAAGGTAATGGAGTATGACCCCTGATGTAAAGCAGGGATAGGTGGAGTGAGTATCTAGCACCACGACACTTCCATTTTGTGCTGTGCCAACCAATTTTATTACTTTCCAAGCTTCTTCATAATTTTGTAAACAGATTTTTACTTGCTTAGCTCCTTACCTCAGCTTCTCTCACACACATGACATCTGCTAAGAAATTTGCAGATACTTGTCCCAGCAGCTTGATGTTTTTGCACATCCACATCACTGATGTAGCTTTAATAGCCTGGACCAGTAATAATTATCAAGTCTATTATTGTTGTGCCAACAGACTGAGCATTGTTGGGACACCGTGGTTTGAGACACAGCAGGGGCAGAACAGGAGAACATTTCTGCTTCAGAAAGTTTGCTGTGTAAATAGAAAAGGCAGGGCAGGGTAGAACAGGGGGGAAATGCTAAATAGAGACAAATGTTACTGTCAATTATTGGTCTCCTAGAAAGGGAGAGATGAGGAGAGACACTTGAAACAGAAAGGGGAGGAAGGACTGAGAACGACCATAGCATAGTATAGATACACTGGGATAGTGGAGTTTCCCTAGGGATTTCCAAGCACATCTGGGTGATGTTCCTTAATGAGGATTTGGGAAACCATATTTTCCCCAATTGCAGTCTTAGCTCTTCTAGGTAACCCACTGCAATGTCCTACTTATTCTATGCAGGAATAATCAGTATGTTTTTGAAAACTCAGATCTGTCCTACAACTATGGTAAAGCACCACCATACAAAAGAAAAACAAAGGCTTATATTGAAGTTTTCTGTTGGGGTTTTAAATTCTTTCTTTTTGAAAAACTAGGCTTTCTTAGAGCATCCTTTGAAACTGTCCCATTTCATGCACAGCCATAGGAAATTATTTTATTTGCCAAATACCCACTGGCTAATGAAAGCTGTAGCTGTTCATAGGATAAATGAATACCATCTCCCAAAGTTGCTTTAGCTCTTTAGTTGTGTATCAGTAAGGAGGAATGGGCTGCATCCACAAATTAAAAAAAAAAAAAAAAAAAAAAAATAAAGTACTTAATAAAAAATCCTTCTGGTGTCCAGAAGCCCTGCTGTCAGCTCTTTGGAAAGCAAGAGAGAAATATTTGTAAAAGTGTGGTCAAGAACATGACGTGAGGTTACCACAAAGCAATTTATAGCAGATGAGAGTGTGTGTGACAGTGCTGAGGTCACTGCCAGCCTGCTCATGAGCTGCTGCCAGGCTGATTTGTGACTCACTTTTAGACACCTGAGATTTGTGGCTGTCTGTTTGCAGCACCCAGTGCTTTATCAAGGTCCTTGCATATTTTCCTGCAGCAGGGCAATACATGGTGCCTTGTTCTACCTCCCCAACTGGCAGTGTAATAACCTTCGTGCTGTGATCCTAAAACCTCACTCTGAAGGTGAGTGGGGTTTTATTTGTCACAGCCACCTCAAAGCCATCATCAGTAATCTGGTGCAGACAGCAATCTTTGCTAATAAATGGGTACAAATTCATAAAAATTACAATGATTTTTCATAACCTGCACCTGAAACTTACTGCTTTTCCTTTGTTTCACTATGGAATTAAAAGGCTTGCCCATTTGCTTTTCCTCTTTGCAGGTACTTTCTTTTCTTCAATCTTCTCAAATATTTTAGAAGATAAAAAAGCTTCTCAGACCAGACTCTTCAGACAGACCTAGAAAATGAATGGGATAGCTGGTTCTCTTATGATTCTCCTTTTTAAGCCACGAAAGTTTTAGATTTTTAACTTTTTGGCACTTTTAAGTAAATTTGCAAGGAGTAAGAAGTTTTGATTCTCACTTCAATAAGGTCTGTCTTTCTTCTGCTGGAAGAAAATGTAGTTATATAATTTGAACTATATCAAAACCTTTCTGCTTGCTAAAATAAAAGACCCTGTTTCTGCCAGTTTAGCACCTGCCCACAGGTAGTCTTTGTGGAGACTTCTGGAGTGTTATTTGGTGTCAGCATCTGGGTGAGAGTTTGCCTCCAATTAATTGCTTTGAATTGAGAACCAGAACATGAGGATGGAAAAATGGTAGGGATAGAAAATAGCACAAAACCTGAGCAAACACACCTCAGTAGCTACTCTGCAGCTCCTAGTACAGCTCCTGACCAAAATCCAGTTTGCTCCTGGAATATCTGGTTCAGTTATCATGTCTGCTAGGAGAAAGCTCTGTGGGTTTTTTATCCCAAACCTCTGGTTTTGCCATTTAAATATGGTCATTCCCTCCCAACTCCTCACCCAGTCCATGAGAAGCTGCTGTTCCTACAAACAGAAATTCCTGGGAATTAGTTACCTGTGCAGCAAAGGAGGATGCTCAGCTGCAGATCCCAGCATCAGGGCCTGCAGGAGGGCAGAGCAGGAGCAATAATGTGATTTCATAACAAACAGTTGGGCTTCAACATATGCACGAGGCATAAAAACTGTCCCTGCAGGCAGACACGGCATAACTCGGCATAAATAAGAGAAACTGCATACTTAAGGCACAGTTTGTCTATTCTGGGGGCCCCTCCATGGGAAATCTTTTGAAAAATAGAAGTGTAGTAAGGACAGTCTTCTCTTACCATGATCTCCAGTTTTGAGGTGTTAAGAGGCTTTTATTGCTTCCATTAACTGACTGAACTGATGTCACCGTTTGGCCACTACTTAACTGGACAACTGATAGATTATCTGAAAAAGAGGAGCTAGCTGGGGAGAAAAGAATTTGGGTCAAATCTTATAAATAGCTCCTGATGAAAAATATAAGAACAAGAGAGAATTCAAAACCAGTTCACAGGAAATGCCAAAATGTTTCTTTTCAGCATTTTAATGACCCAACTTCTGAGCTTTTTGCTTCAAATCAGCATAAAAAGTTTATTAAAAAAAAAAAAAAAAAAAAAGCTCTTCATACTAAGAAATGGAACAATGTTCTGCTCAGGAGTTAAATAAACTGAAAAAATAATAAAATACCTTTTTTTTAGGTTAAATGAAGCATTTTAGATTGTGCCTATGCTAAATGCAAAGGTTTTCTTGTTGAAATAGCATATATATTTTGACCTAAACCAATTTCCTTCTCAAGCCCAGAACTGACTGGGGAACCGAAAAAGCTATTTTTCCTCTCTCTTTCTCCCTGTCCTGGCATTCTTGAAGTCCTACATTTCCTTGGCAGACTTTTTGAGAGTGGACAGGCTTTCCTGGAAGCAAATCTATTTACCTGTGATTAGAAACAGAATTTCTTCTGCTGAAATATTTTTCCTGTGTGTTCTTTCTGAGGCAGACTCTTGCTGAAAAATACCTTGCAGAACACTTTCCTTGGACAGGCACTCAATGACCAATTATTCCACGTGTGTTTTTTGTTAAAGCTTTGATTATTTTGGCAAATGTAGGAGATAAATTCCTGTAATATTCTGTGACCAGTGGAAACATCCTTTGCATTTGGACTACTCAGAAGTCCACTGATGTGCATTTGCAAACCACCAAAGGCTGGCACTGGTTAAACAGGATTGGTGCAGAACCCCTGCAGTCACATCCATGCCTTTTCCAGCTAGCTTGGCTCCTGGTTGGAAAATGGACCTCTAAAAGCTGCACTGATGCTCTCAGGGATGTCCAAACCTATAAAAATAAAGTGCCACACCATGGTAATCCTATCTCTCACTCCAGCAGCTGGAGTCATTTCAAAAATGTCAAAAATTACTTCAGGACTGTGAAGAGGAAGGAGTTGGATGAGGAGGGAAGGCAGAAGGGAATGGTTTTGCTCAGGACACAGCTGTTCAAGTGGCTGTCACATCTGTTGCTTTCTTTGCTCTGTGTAACTTGCACGCCCTGAAAATGGAGAAAATAAACCAATGGACATCTACAGACACCTCTTAAGGTCCTCTTGTGATGGCTGAGAGCAAGAGGTGGAAAGGAAGGCTGGATAACCAAAAAGAGGCAGCTGCTGCTGGCCTAATTACTCACAACATTTGCCTTTGAAATTTCCCACCCAGCCTGGGACTGAGTGCACTGGGGGATGTAATGAGGGGAAGCTGGAGTCCCCTGGGGTCCAGCCTCAGCTCACACCCAGAGGGTCTGACAGGAAGATGAAATAGCCCCAAAACTCCAAGTGATGTCAATGATCCTGTCTCTGCTGCTCTTCTCTGGCACAGCTGTAAACATAAGAGACTGTGGCTGTGGTGAGTCTCACCTGGGCATTCATGTGTCCTCACAGCACAGAATTCCTTTCAGTTCAGTCTTTGTGCCATCTTGCCATTTTTCTGTTTGGGAAGAGACAGCCTTATAGCTGAAATCAAATTTCTGACTGCCTTTTGCTGCTCTGCTGAGATTGTGAGTATAGGGAGAAAAAGGGAGGAGAGAAAAATCTAGATTTTTGTGGTATAATGGGGAAAAGAAGTAGGTAATTTTCATGAGAGGAAAGGAAAAGATTTGTGTGAATTTACTGTAAGTTAAACATTTAATAGATGTATGGATGTTATTATCTAGATCAAGAGTATTATATGGAAATACATTTAAGTATTGTGCCAAAGTTCCAGTTTAACTTCTGCTAAGTCAATACAAAAGATTGCAGAGTGTTGAATGGAAGTGAATGTAGGTCTGTAAAAGTGCTTTTCTTTTCACTGGGGACATTGCTTTGCTATTTGTACTCTTTGTTTCTTAGGAACATCTCTCAGAGGTCCTCCCTCTTTCATTTCTCTCGTCAGAGACATGTGATTAATGATCTCTTTTTAAGCTTTATTATTCAATTTAGCTCACTAATCCAGTACACATGTGCATAGCTCTGAAAAGGTGAATTGTCACCACATTCATCCAGCCTGCTGTACATAGACTTGCAGCTATCCTGGAATCTGACAAATAAAATCATTTTAATGAACCACAGCAAACAGTTCATGTTGAAACAGCTGTAAGCACAGTATGCAAATCATGTTTACTGGTAGCTTATGCTCCAGAGAAATAATCTTTATATGACTGCTTTATTATTTACAGGAGTTCCAAAATTTAATTTTAGTCAACATTGACAGATGCCATCCATGTTAATAGTTGGGCTGCTATATATGGGAAATGCTAAGCATATGCAGAGATCTCATGTTTGTGAGTTGATAATGTGGTTGACAAATGGGTTTAACAATATCCACTCCTTTCTGAGCACTGGGCTGAAATTCACCTGAGGTCTGTGGGAACAGAGTGAAGAAGAAGGTCAGAGGAATATGAATGAAGACGAAATAAAAGAATGACTCCAGAGAGCAGTGGGTATAATAAAAGCATGACAGAGGATGATTAATTATATTTTAGAGTCAGATAATTCCCAGAGAATATGCGTGCATGATAAAACTTTCTAACCTTTTGAGTTGTAATTAAATGAGAGATACACTAATCTGACCAAGTAGAGACTATTCTGTTCCTAAAACAGCATTAATGCATGTATTAAAAATGTGTTATTTTAAATAAGCAGTCCTACCTGCCATGAATAAAGTCAGAGGCTATAAATGCAGAAGACAGAAATGAGAAGGAGCTAAATTAGAAAAAAACTAAAGGAGATTTTGAGGTATGAGTGCAATGTGGAAGATGGTGTAAGATGCAAAGAGCAGAATTAGTAGGAACAACTATGGCTGGAAGTTGGGGTGAAATCCTCTGAACACTTTCTCTGCTTTTTATCCCATGTCCTTGTTTTAAAGATGCTCGTTTGCACACTTGCTGTCAGTGCATTTGGTGGCTCCATCAGAAGCAACATAATCTCAAATCTTGAGTGGTTGGCAGATTGATTTAGACAAAAACCTTGAAAAGACTTGAAAGTGTAAACTAGTCCATACATATCCAGCAAAAGTGAGCATGGTGGAGAAAGAGCATGGTTCCTCTTCCATTGCTTGTTGCAGTTCAAAAAGTACCTGAAAATCTTGCTGGATCTTGGCCCTGGCAGAGCTGCTCCTTTAGCTGAAACCTTAGAGCAGCTGGGCAGGAGCTGTTCTGGATTGCTTGGGGAAAGACCTTCAGATTGCAATTATTTTCCACTTAACTCTACTCCTTAGCAGCAATTACTGAGGTGCTGGAATCTGAGGTACAAACCCACAGTGCTTTAATTTTTAATTAACCCAGAAGGTAGAGCTTAAGGACAATGAGCCGTGTCCCCCTCTTTAGTGAGCTTCACTCTGCTAAGAGTCAATATGTTCATTTCTACTTAATTCTGCAAGAGCTATTGCAACTCTCCTCTTCTTACCTCACTTTGAAGAGCACACTCTTGAATGCCATCACACAGCACAAATGGGACAACCAGGGATCAGACCCAGCAGCAGGGGTTTAGGAAAGGCAGGTCCTGCTTAACTGACCTGATCTCCTGATTGGTGACACCACAAAAGATAAAAAAAAACCCAAACAAAATGACCCTGAAAAGTTGAATTTGAGAAGGAAGGTTTCCTTTTTAGTAGATCTGGATGTATCACATAAGCTTGGGCATGGAGCAAGCCTTTATATTCATGGTCTGCTCAACAAGCCTATTGTTTGGCATTAAAATTGAAACCTGTGAAATGGTTAAGTGCATGTTTAATCATAATGGGTTGCAGACCCACTCCTGTGTACAATTCTAACCGTTTTTCAGCTTTCTGAAGTACATTTTCCCTTAAGTTTTGAAGTCATAATGCAGTGAATTGTGCTGATTTCACCCTGATCTCATATTTTTAGCTTTGCAGGCTTGATCAGCAAATTTTAAATCAAAGAATTTCCTGTGGCTCCCTAGATTAAAGTAAGAAAAATACAGCTCAGCTGTTTATATACAAACATGCAACAGTTATAATGAAAGAATTACCCACAATGCCAGTGTAACTATAGTAACCAGCATTTACAAAGATCTGCATTTAAGGGTGGTTAAAGCCAAACACGTATTTGTTCCACATAGACAATATTATTCTTGCAATGGAGCACAACAGCACAAAAAAGGACCTACAGGTGCAGACATTAGCGGGGTGTGGAGTCTCCTGCAAAACAGACTCTGCCTTTGCTAATGGTGTGAGTACCCCCAGGCTGCTCCAAGCTGTCAGAAGACAGAGGCACTGAATGTGCTATTTTAGCACAAAGTCAGCTGAAAACCCAGTTCCCTAAACCCTCATCCAGAGCAGTGTCCACTGGCAGAGGTCCCAGTGCCTTCAGTAGGATGGTGAGGGACAGACTCTCTCTAACCTGCAGCAACTCCTGCACCCTCACACTGCTACAAATACCAAAAATAAGGCATGTGGCTGTGGCAGAGCTGATTTCTTGATTCTAAGCAATGGAGAAAGAGAATAGCAATAAACAAGCAGAAGGCAGATAGAGAAAATAAAAACAACAAATGGATGTACACAGTAATCAAAGGCCCTTTCTAGTTTTCATACACTTTATCATGATGCTCTGTTAAGTTGGTTTTGGTTGGTTTTGGTTTTTTTTCCTCCCAAGTCTATGGTGAATTGCAAGCAAAAATAGCTACTGATCAATAGAAACCTCCACTGGGAATGGAACACTGCCTGGAAATGATCTTAGCAAAACTATCTTATCTGGCTTATTGCCTTGCAGGTTTATGCAACTGCTCCCTCACAGCTGTTTTAATTTTTCCTGTACACAGAAAAGTCACTGCTGGCCTGTATCCACCTTAGCAGCCTGGCTGTTTTGGGGAGCGTGAGGACACAAAAGGTGACTGGTTCCTCTACTTTGACTGCTCTTAAATATGATTTTGGTTTTGTCCAGATATTCTACACTGAGACTGCAAAGCATTCAGGATGTGCTGGGCAGAGAACAGGCAGAGTTGGGTGGGAATCCAGGCACTTTCTAAAATGGGACAATGATTCCAACAAGAAAATCTCACCTTTCTTAAAGAGAAAGGCACAACCATCCTGCAAGTCCTGCAGATCTGACAGAGGGGGAAAAAAAAGTCACTCCAAGCTCAAAACCTGGAAAGTGGGGAAAGCTCTGCAGGCAGAGCCTGGGAATGGATGCTGTCTGTGCCACCTCCTTCTTTAGTCCCAGCAGCTCCTCCACCTGGATGCCAGCATCACTCCCCACTGATCTTTCAGGGCAAAATAAGATAAAACCCTCAGATATTCTCTAGGCAGTTGTTTGCTTTATACAAAGAAAGCAAAATAAATATGACCAGGTTTGTCTAAGATGAGTGGTTTCAAGCCTGAAAATGCAATACAATAAAATACTGGCCAAGGATTCTCAGGATTCAAATAATTCTGAGTTATGTTTGTTGCAGCCAAACGTACAACAATGCTGTGCTTCTCACAGGACCCAGCTGTTAAAATGGTATTTAAATAACGATTGCTGTCATTGTTGATTGATGTGGAAGGAAAGCTAAGGGTTGGCAGGAGGAAGGGCCCAGTTCATCAGTACATTTCCATCAGATCTGAAGTAAAAATGAGACAGTAAAACTGAAAATGACATTTAAATAGTGACTTGAAAGCAGAAAAGTGAGAACAGTCCAGGCAGGATGGAATACTCATAATGTCACCTTCACAACATAGGACAGAAGTTTAAAATCTTGTTCCTCAATCAATAAACAATTAAAAAGTGGCATCATACTTCAGTCAAACAGCACTTTGATCTTCAGTTTCAAATAAGGCAAAAGCAGGTTGCCATGACTACTGAGTGCTACTGGCTGTCTTGGTATCTGGATAATTGCTGGATATTTGTAGACAAACAGCTGACGAGCATCTTTCACTTGCAAACTCGGAAGATTAACTGGTTGTTGATGTGAGGCCCCTGGTGTCTCTGTGAATAATTGGCTCAACACTGAGATACATTTCTCTCTATCCAGACAAAAAGAGAGCTTTCCAAATATCCACATCAGGCCCAAATGTCATTGTGTGTTAAGACACTGTGAAACTCAGTGTTACAGAGCCTCCTTGTTTAGATAAATCAGGGCTGCTGACGTGGTTGATATGATTTTATGAAGCTTGGATGTTTGATCTTTGCTTCCAAAAATCAGTAGCTTTCCACAGAGAAGTGGCTCTTTCCACACAGCTGTGGAGTGCAGGGAGAGCTGTTGGCTTTCTTGGGCTTCTCAGGGACCTTTCTGGGGCTGTTTTGTGCAGCTCTTCCCCACAGTGTCTTCCCTTTTTTTTGGTTGGGTGAGAGATCAGATCCAACAGGAATCACTCGTAGGTTTTGTTAGTTTTGTTTGTTTTATTATTATTATTTTTGATTTGTATTGATGATTTCAGTTAAACTGTTCACATGCAAAATGAGATGTGGAATTTCCTCTGTCTTCATATATTATGCATAAATACTTTACTACATTTGCCTGCTAAATGCAGCACTTCCCACTGTCACAGAACTATTTGATGTTTAATCCTGCATAAGCAAGGACTGCCCCCAATGAGGCTAATTCAGACACCCATAACTTTCAACAACGTTATAAAATCCAAATTTTTATTAACTTTTAATCATCTATAAGTGACCTGCTTAGTTTGTACTTAGGCAAAGCATTCAGCTTCTCTTTTTTTTTTTTTTTTTTTTTTTTGCCCGTGGCATCCATTTGAGAAGATCTGGTCTTAAAACTAAATGAAAAATACTTGAAAGAAAAAGAAATCCTTAGTAATTTCCCTGCTTCTCATCCAGTTCAGAAATATAATTAAATGTTAGGGAAACCAAAAAACCTGTTACTTCTCTCTCCCTTTTTTTTTAACTATTTACAGTAGCACAGACATGGCAGTTGATAGGAGGAAAGAGGTCTGGAAAAACAGATTTTTTATTATTGGAGTTGTTTGGATGGTTGTCATACAGCATCTGCAAAAGAGTTAAGATGGCACAGGATAACAGGGCACAGTTCTGTGAGGTACCAAGAGCTTTAAGCTCAAAGTCATGCAAGTAAATCCCTGAGAAATAAATGTATGTGAAAAGTAAACTCAGAAGAAATGTGGAAAATGCTGGAATATTCTGGGGAGCTATTTCCCCTGCACTCCAGCAATATGAGTACTGTTCTAGAAACTGTCATTCCTCAAACAGAATTTTTGAAGCTGTACATGCGTTTCACACCAGCAGTGAAAGAAGTAGAGTTCTTGGTAATTCACTTTTATTGGCAAAATGACAGAACTCTAAACCAGAGATCTCTTAAAACTCCTGGCAGCACCTAATAGTACAGATCTAGATCAAATTTTGCAGAAACTCCCTTGATTCCCAGTTACCTAGATTCCAACTTGGACTGTACCTAGTTCTGGAAAATAATTTAACCATACAAAGAAACCTAGTTGTAGTGGAATTATATACCTGCAGTTTGCTTTCTGTTAAAAAGAATTAATTAAAAATTGCTGGTTTAAAGTCAGAAACCTTATTTTCTTTCCACTAACTGTACTAGGGTGGGTCCAGTTTCTTTATTCAGTACTTGAGGTCTGTATATGAATCAAGTTTACACATTGCAGTATTTGCATAATTCCAATCAACCAGTGGTTGAAAAGCAGTGCTGCATGGAAGTCTTTGGCCTCCCCACCTGAGCTCGTTATGCCTCTAAAGAGCACTCAGCTACTCCTCTAATCACTTAGATTTTTTCTGTCAAGCTGTATTAGTCTCTGCTCAGGTTCCACTCTATGTAAGATTCTCTTTCTTGGAGTTTACTTAATTGTATAAGTGGAATTTCTTCCCTCCTGCAGAGCCTTTGGAGAATGCTCCACACCTTCAGCCTCGGCATGAAACAGCCCAGTCCCCATGTGATGCAGATTTCATTGCTTCTCCGACTGCAATTCTCTGCTTTTCCTATTTACAACCTTTTCCCTTTCATCATCGAGTCCATCCACACCCCTGATGTGAGGCAGAAAGTTCTTTTGAAGAAGAATAATTTATATTTTGTAATTCTGTTCAGGTTTCTGTATTTCTTTCATGACCGTGGGTTTTTCCATGTGACCCTGCAGGCAGCACCTTGGAGAGCTCCAGGGATATTGTGCTTTCCACGAGCCCACACCATCCCCTTGTAGCTCTGAAGGTCTTTGGAGCATTTTTGTTGCCTTTTTTAGGCCCAGAGAAATTCAGTCCCTTGTGCCTGGAGCTGAGCTGTGAAATCGCCACCCTCTGGCACCACTGTGTGCCTGCACCAACATTTCATACATGTAACTCTGGTGTGACTATGGGGAAAAAAAAGGTTTTGCCCAGTTGTGCCAGAAATGTCAAACACTTTCCCATTTTTTCATTATAAGTGGTCTCTGCTATTTCATTTTAATGTCTACAATTTATGGTATTTTGAAATTTTTTCTTGTATTATACATTGGCCTCGGTGAATTAGGTGGCAGTATAATTACATTGGATTTTAGATGTTATTTCCAGTGTAGATGAACAATGGAAAAAAAAGAAATAAGCTAAAAAAAAAAGAATACATGCAATTAATTCTTTGACAGTCCACAGACTTGGCATTTCAAAGATGTATGAAATTTCTCCTTTTTTATAGTTATTCCATTGTCTCGAAGATTTTTAAGGTCACAAAGTGCCTCTAGAATTCCATTCTCTTGTGTAGCAAAGGTCACAGGATTTCATCCAGCTGTTTCAGTGCTGAGCCCTGTAAACTCTGTTGAATAAGCACATTTACTGAGGCAGAAGTCAATGAACTGAAGAAATGAACTGAACCTGCCCCTCTCAGCCTGGCAAATCCCTTCTGTCCTGTTCCATTTCTACTCAGAATGGCAACCTTTTTATGTAGAAAAGTATTTAAATACGTAGAGATCACGTCACTTCTTTAGAAGTACAATCTAATGGGTTCTTTATAGAGAAGAAAATACGTATGACACAGTCCTCTGAATACAGATGTGCTCACACACATTTATCTCATGCTGCTCTCCCTACTTGCTGAAGTGTTCCTGAGAACAAATAGTGTTAGTTCTGCAAACACCTGTAATCCTTCCTTCGTGATCATCTCTACATCCATAATGAATTCAGTTTAGACAGCACTTTCTGAAGACAGAAACTTGACAAAAGCTTTAGAGATTGAACTGACAAGGTGGAGAAAATACTGGACTTATTTGTGTAATTTTCTGGGAAGAAACCTTTGGTAAATTCTCTGTGGTAGAGACTGTCTGTGGAATGGGCTGCAGTGAGGACCAGGCCATTCCATCAACACACAGGCTGAGTTCAGCTAATGCTGCAAAAGCTGATGTCAATGTTTAGCAGTACTTAAAAAAAAAAAAATTCTTCTCTTGTGTTAAGCATAAAATCTTGTTGAAAATAAGATTTTCCATGTCTTAATTGTAATACAGAAAGTATCTTTTATTCTTCCTATGCTTGAGATAGCAAGGTAATTTCAGAACTGAAACTGATTGTCTCAGACACTCATGACTCAAATATTTAATCTAAAGGGTAAAATTCCCAGAGTACTTCTCTCATCATTCCTCAGTTCTGTAGAGAATAAAAGCTTCAACTTTATATGATGTGATATTATTTCCATTATTGGTATTATGCTGGAGGCAAATATCCTTCAAAAAGCAAAATCCACTTCCCCAGCACGCAGTGAGTTGTGCACCACAAAGGCCCAATCCCTCCTTTGCACTGTGTGCTGGAGATGCCTTGTGATCTGCTGAGAATTTAATAACAATTATTTTACTTCTTGTAGTGAAGAGCCTTTAAGATGTAATATAAAATATTCATCTGAAATCTGATGTCTCCAGATTTCAGGGGTGATTTAGGACTGAAGGATGAATTTCCCAGCTAACTGAAGATTTTAAGTGGTAGTGCCTCTATTTATCTGCATCCACACACCTCTGTACATGGGTGTGCAGGGGCTTCCTTTGGCTTCCTTTACCTTACTCCTAAGTAATTCATATATTTTTGGAGCCCTGTCTCAGGAAATGAAAATAAAAGTAAGCATTTACCTGTGTGGTAAGAAAAGACTAGGAATTCATTTGTTCCAATAACCTCTCAAATTCTTTATGTCCTTAATAACACCTCCAAGATTCTCACATGGTCTGAATCCAAACGTTCCCATCTGAAAGTAGTAGGAGCTGTTAAATAGGAACTTCTAAAGACCTTGCAGTGTAATATGACAAAATGCAAAACATTCTTGGATTGCAAGCAATTGGTACTACAGTGCACTTTATCTGTAATCCAGAATAATAATCTCTTAATAATATCAGATAAATTCTTCATGTCTCTTTTTAGTTCTTACTGAGTAGAAGTCCCATGGACTTTTTCATCTTGGTGGGGCTGCAGGATTTTATCCACCCTGATAGCATAACAACCTAACTATGGATCACTTTATTTATTGTAATACAAGGAAATATGCCTTGCAATTATGCATAGTGAGGCCTGTAATGCTGAGAGCTGTGTGTGTTTCTGCTCCTTAGCCACAGACCTGCAGGCAGGAGATGGAGGCAATTTCTCTTCTATTGATCATTTCCAAACATCAAAGGAAGATTGCTTCCTGCAGCTGCACAGAGCTGTGCTGCTTCTACTGAGGGAACTTGTGCAAATACATGTTTTCTTGGGGGAAAGAGTGAGGTGTGGTATAAATACATGGAAATTCAGGGACACATGGGTGGTAGTTGTATAACAGTGCACACACGGAGCAGCAAGATCAAAGATTAGGCTGAAACACTGAAGTAGACGGAGTCTTTGCATCACTGAAAATTATTACTTTCTCTGTCCAAAATATCTTTGAAAAATATTATTTCCTGCATGTGAATGTCATAATCAATTTGTAGGTGACAGAGTTGGGCTTTGATCAAACAGAGAAACAAGAAAACCAAGAATAAGCAATCGTGGCTCAGGACTGTGCCACAGACTGAGAAAGGAAAAATCACAACCTATGCCAAAGCATGTGAGTATTAATACATGATTTTTTCATGACATCCAAACCAGGAAAACAAGAAGAATTTAAGCTATATATTTAATAGTTGCACAAATATATTCCTATTATGGAAAGGAAAGAGGGATTAATTTCACAGTGGTTTGAAGGTTAACATACAAAAGTTTACACCTAAGCTCAAAAATCCCCCTGCAGCCAAAAGCTTTGCATGATCTAATACACAGAATGCTGCTGCCAGGCAGCAGATGCTCCAAAACTTTGATAAAGCCATGTAGATGACATGTGACAACCAAATAAGCTGCATAAGTTTTATGTGTATTGGCACGCTAAGACAAAGGCCCAAAAGACACCAATAAATAAGAGAAACACCCAAGAGTGTTAGAAAAGGGAATTGTTTTTCAAGAGATGAAGCATTAATTTATGGCAATGTAAGTCTGGGGAATCAGATTTTAAAACATTAAAGCCAGATCAAGTAGACAGATCAAGCAATAAGAGCTGTGATGGTTCACATTAGTTATGGTTTCATTTCAAGGTTCTGATTTTGGTATTTGCAAACAGTAAAGAACAGAAAAAATGCAATAATTCCATAACTCTGATAAGGTTAATTAAGACAATAGATCAGTTCTACTGTCTGGATGTATGTGAAATCAGGATTCCTTGGGTGAGCTGGGGTTATCACCAAAATGTGATATTTCATTGTAGAAAATGATCTGTATATGTATTTTTTTTTAACCTAACTTGCAAATAGCTAGTAAATGTCAGAATATGTCAGATGACATTAACAAACTTATTCAGTCAAAGATGGTTTAAAACACTGAGTGCCTGTGATGCTTTTAAATGGAGGGTAGAAGACATCACTCACTTTCCTCTTGCATTCTGAAAATAACAGCAGGTGAAGGCAGAGCAGCTGTGGGACTGCACCTCCAGCTATCTGCTAAGTGCACGTATCTTTCAGGATAGCCAGACACTCCTGAGGAAAATACAGCTGAATTTTGAATTCTGAACATGCTGAACTTTTATGGGTATATATGTTTAAGAATGAGGATGTGCTTATACACATGCCCAGAGATTTTGGAGATATTCACTCTGAGTATGTGCAAATACATCCTCAACTGACATTATAATCTCCATTTAAGTACAGAATAGGCTCTGCTTCAAAGTCTATTCATAAGGTTTCTCTCATTCTCCTTTATTTGCCTTTTTCAAAGTACGTTGTAGGAGTGAAGTCACACTCAGTCTCTCATTTTATAAATGAAAATAGATAGTATGGTTTAGCATTAATTGATGACCCTTTTATTATCTATTACTTGGTCTTTTGAGCAACACAATACTGCCTGCTGTTGCATGGAAGTGATAATAATAATTGCTGTTTGGTGACTGGAAGTGGGTTTCTTCAGCTTTAGAAGAGCTGGCATTTTTGTTAGTATTTTGATAAGTTTTTATTTATTAATAAGTATTTTTGTTTGCATTTATAGCAGCTACTTGTTGCATTACCTGAATTTTGTAGAGGCAAAGACTGTAGAAGGCATCAGATCCAGGAACAATCTTAGGATAGTGCAAAGACTGAAAAAGAATAGAGGAACAGCAAGAAAACAGCAAATAAGTAGTAAGAGGCATAGTCACTCAGCAAATGAGATTGTCACCTGTGGTGGGAAGAAAGATAACTAAACGTGGTGTCATTCTGGAAAAAAAAAATAATAAAACCACAAAAAAACTACCACAGAAAAAACCTCAAACAAACAAACAAAAAAACCCAACCAATCAAAACAAAACTAAAAAACAACCAACAAACAAACAAACACCACCCACCAAAACACCAAAACCCCCCAACCACAAACAAAAGGGCTCATTCTGATTTTATTTGGTGAAAAGGCTCTACCATGGCTGACACCCTGCAAATTATGCTGATCAGTGAATAATGCCTAATTAGTGATATTACAGGGTAATGTGGTGGAGTTGCTGGGAATGGGACTGTATGAGTTGTGCCAATGCTGCCATGAAGAATCTCTGTATTTTGGTGAAGGGGCAGCATCTCTTGCCCCCCCTGGACCATTTCAGAAGGTACCCAGAGGGAGTCTTTGGGGGTAGGGGAGCACTGGCCTTGCTTGGCTGGGAAGCAGCTCAGCCCTAATGGGAAACACAAACTGCTCAAGAGGGTCTCACCCAGGCAAGAGAAGGTCCTGCAGAGACCTTGGAATTCTGCAGGAAACCTTCCAGGTGATGCAGGACATCCTTTAGTGAGACAGAGCTCTTCACCTGGGCTGAAAATAAACAGGGGAACCCTGCAAGAGGTTCTTGTGTCTCTTAGTTAAAATATAATGATCACGTTACTCTAACAAAGAGCACTTTTTGGGTGTGATCTACTTGAGCTTTTAAAGTCAATTTCGAGATTTGGCAAGCCGTGAAGGCAACTAAAAAAATTCCACTTCTTAAAACATTTTGCATTACTGCCCAACACTTGCAGTAAGAAGGCAAAGTCTGTCGTCCAAGCTAAGTGCGGGGTTCCCAAGAATCAAATACTTTCTGAAGCTCATTTATTTTCCAAAGTAAAACAAGCTGCCAAGTAACTTCTTACTGCAGCAATAACCCTTCTCAAATGAATTGATTACCTGTTGTTTATTAACTCACCCAGGTCACTGTCTCCAGCCAGGCAAAGAACCTCTCCTGTAAGAAAATACACTGAATTTAAGCAGAGAACTGGGAGTTTCTTGACACTGTCTTGTCCACAGTAGATCATTAGGAAGAGGTGATACAGTTGTTCATAAAGCAGTCAGTGTTGGGTTAGTGTGCTGTCCAGCTGCTAAAAGTGCTTTTTTCAAGGAATGATCACCCCTCATAGCCCTTGGAGATGTGATGGAGTTCTTTGTGCAGGGATGAATACAATTCTGAAATGTAAGACCTAGATGTTTACATAACATTATTTCTAATGGAAATTAGATGTAAGTGTTCTAAGGAGAAATGTTTCTGTTGTTCATGATGTGTTACTCAAAAAAATCTTTGGAATTATAGTTGTATAATTTTGTCCAAATATAGAAATAGATTATGTAGGAACAAGGGGTTTCAACATTTTATACCTGATGCCTGTGAATTTTCTTAGGAAAACTACACAACACTGCCTTTTTTAGAGTAGGTTTTTTGTCTGGATCCCTTCCGCAGTGATGTGGTGTTGCTGTGTTCCTTTGAACATTTTATTTCATCCTTTGCTTCTCTTCCTTGAACAATTTTGCAAGAAAATGTAAACAATAAACCCTCCTAACCCTGGAGGTTAACAGGGGTTCAAAGATATTTCTGTATGACAAAATTAACTAAAGAAACACCTGGATTCCTGGGTGTGTGGTGGATAAACTTCAGAGGCTTTTTGATGATGTCCCAGTAATTGAACCATTTACAGCCCAGAGCAGGAGGGGAAGGAAACAATCCACAAAATGAACTTTTAAGCTGCATTGTCCTCTTTTATTTGGAGGTTGGAATCCTTCACCAGAAGCTGGAGTTCTGCTGCACAGATAAAATGAAGGCAACTCAATTTCATGCAGTCCACATCCCACAAACAAAGAAGTTTTCAGTTTGAATAATGAAGCACACAGAGGGAAATCCTGTCCACATTTGCCAACTTCTTCTGTGGCACCAGGATTTGGCCTTGACATTTTATGTGGCATACGAGGATCAAATCTCCTGTCAGCTTTTGCACTCTGAGCTGTCCTGGTGAGACAGGTTTCTTTTCAGCTGTGTTAGTTCCTGAGAAGCTTCTTAGAAAGGTACTTTGGTGGATTTTGTTACATGTACTCGGAATAGCTGTGGACATTCAAAGTGACCCAGAGTCAGAAATGTCTAATTCAAATTCCTGGTGCTCCACTGTTTGTACTTCAGCTTTACTTTTTTCCTCCATTTCACTTCTCTGAGTTACTACCATCTCATTAGTTAATTATTGTTATTGATTCGACTGTATTATCAAAGAGACAACTTTTCCCTTCTGCTTTTCCTGTGAATTATGTTTCAACATGCAGTAATTAGTTTGATAATAGTGAGTATAAAGATGTAGAAATGCCTCCTCCCTTCATCTGCAACCCTTAGCCTGAGATGGAGAAGCTGAAGCTGAGTGGAGCTGCAGGTGTTTATTGGTGTTGCTGTTCAGTTAAGCTGCTGTGAGTGTGACCCTCTGCAATCTAAAGAAATATCACAGTGGACAGGAGCTTTTTTGTGAAAAGAATCCAAGTATAAGGTCATTAACCTGTTACCATGTGTGGGAAAGGGAACCAGCCTCTCCTATCCAGAGTCTGAAGTTCGTTTTAAGAGCTGTATACAAGGGTGAGAGAGTTTTGCCTTTTCTCCAATTGCTCTTTGGTGATTGGCACCAAGGCTCAGGCAGTGTGGTAGAGACACCCTGGCACATCCTTCAGTGGCTTCCAACACCTTGCAGGCATGGCTGGCAGTCCCAAAAATTGGCTTTCCATGAATAAAATCGTAACACTTCCTCACAAACCAGCTGATATCCAGTGCCTGCCCTCTGCCACCTCAGCTGTGATGCACAGCCCTCCAGCAGCAGCCTCAGTTCACAGCTCTGTCTGAAACATTGTCACTCTGGCAATTAAGCTTGCAAAGCTCATGGCAGTCCTAGTAAAACACAAAGTCTGCAGTACACAGAGTTTTATGTTACTGAGCAAAACTGTTAAGAGTAACCTAGTGGAATTATAGATACGTGGGCAAGTTTGTGCGTGCATTTAATGAACTGAGCTAAAAATATACTATGAAACATATTTTAATGATGGGGGTGGAAATGCAGAAAAAATGTACTGCTCATCTGTAATGAATGATTTTCTGTAATAGGCCCTGTGCCTATAATGTAAAAAACTCTTTACATCTGCACAGAGACCAAAGTCTGGCAGGCTCAGCACAGACAGTTGCAGGCATGGGTGGGTGCTGATGTGCACAATTGCCCACCCTGTGCATGTGCATCCAGAATTTTTACAGGCTGATGTGCACAGCCACTTCTAAAAAGTGCATGTAGTTCATGGTCCCTGCTGTAATCCAAAATTCTCTTTCACTGCATGCAAACCAATATTAAAATTAAAACCTCGTCATTGTAAGAGGACCAAGACAAAGTAAAATTAAATAATGCTCGTGTAACAGTGTGTGTACATGTAGAGGTGGGGTGTGCAAATAATGGATTTACCATCAGTAATGCCTTTAGTGTGCTAACACTATTTTAAAGCGCTTCCAGAGGTGTGCAGAAATGTTTTTTACAGTTACATCTTATTTTTAATGCTAATTAATTAGTACAAAGAGAAATATTTACCATGAATTAGATTTACTAAAGGTTTGGGCAACGATCTGACCCTTTGGGAGAAGGAAGGAGTAAAAAAATTTATGAAGCACGTGTAAAGACAACTTAGAAAGACTGAGAAGAGTCTTGGGTGATAGAGAACATACCAAAGACTCCCACAGGGATTAAGAAAACTGGATGAAAGCTAGGTGAACGGGAATTGTAAGGGCAGATGATCTGAAAAACGTTGATAAAAGCAGGAAAAATAAAACAAATGTTTACACAGAGAGAAAATCACAAAGGATAATTTTAGCCGTGGGACATTATTCTGCCTTTGTTGTCAGTGGAGGGGGATGTGCACTTAAAGGGCCATTTACAGGATGGAGTCTGGGCTGCAGGCAGTCCTTGTGGATGTCCCTCAGCACAGGGCTCCAGTTAAATCCTAACCACGGATTCAAGGACCCAATCCTCCCTCCTGAGCAGAACATCAGGCTCACACCACTGTGAGCTGCACCTGTGGCACGGCTCACAGCGCTGTGCTCTGAGAAGGGATGATGGATCTGGGAGGGATCTCCTAAGTGAGGATGGGGGAAGGGGAGGGTGTCAGGGTGCAAACGGTAAAGAGACAAGAGCACCCGGGGGAACCTGGGCTGGGGTGTTCCTGGGGATGAGCACAGACTGCAGAACAGCCTGGGAGGAGCTCAGGCCCCAGAGGGTAGGAAGAAAATGGAGAACGATTTGAAAGCAGAGCTGGAGCAGTCCCAGGGGTGAGGCACCTCCTGCCCTTGCAGTGGTGAGGGAAAATCACCTATCTGGTGAAACTGCAGAGGGTGATTTATTACCAAAACACTGGTTATTGGGGGAAAAACGGTGTCAGGCTGAAATAGGTGTGCTCTAACTGGTGACTGTTGAAATGCTTGCTCCAGGATACCAGGGTAAAAATGGGAAATACTGTCTTGAATACTGAACTCCTGAGTGTCATTATGAGTATTGAACATGTGTCTATTGACAGATTCACATTGGCCCTTTTATCCTCAATTTTAAAGCACCAGTGAAATCTGAAATAGGAGCCAAATGATGTGTTTGAGAGGCAAGGAAAAGGCTTTATATGACCAAAAATTGACATGTAGATGACCATATACAATAGAGAAACACTCCTGAAGAGGCACAAAATGGAATGCAGTACAACTGTTATATTTGCAATTCTTTTGATGAATGAATGCAGATACTCAAGAAATTTGTAAAATTGATGCAGGGAACCAGGTTTAAAATATTTATTTATACAGTGTATAACGTATGTGAAAAGTATGGCACACCAATAGTAACAGGGACATATAACGTGTATTTTTCTGGATCATTTGAACATTATGAATTTGTCTAGGATTAAAAATGCTCCCAAAGGAATAGGAGTTTCTATTCCCCAGAAAAGAAGTGTGTAGGCAGCCTATATTTTAGTTGTCCCATTTATGGGCTCCTTTAATGTTCCTTTGAGTCCCTTTGTGTTTCATCTGTCACAGAGGTGCAGAAGAGATGATGGGCAATTCTTCTGATCCAGTTTGGCAGTATTGGTGTTCCAGGCTTGTAGATGTTTAAGGGCCATTTAGCAGTGAATCTGGGATGCTCAGAAATCTGAGGATTTCTCAGGCACGTGGGAGATTCGTCCTTAGCTTGAAGCCCAAGAACAAAGAAGTTTTGGAGAAGGTGTGGCAGGCAGCAGAAATCAAAGGACTGGGGAATGTGCATGGCAAGTTTGACATTTCCTGCCTTGTTCTGTCCTGTAGCAGTGACTCTGGACAAGGCAGGCTGTCAGATGGTGAGGAAATAAATAAAAGTTTAGGGTGTACTTGTGGAGGCATTTCACAGCACGTGTTGGGAGAGGCAACGTCAAAGCTGATGTGCTTTGAATATAAAGAGAATTCAGGAGATGGATATTTGTCCTGGATAAGAGCAGGAAAAAATGGAAATGCAAGACCTGCAAAGGGATATGAAAGTCCCAATATATGATTTATGTTAGGAATATGTGTCCTAAATAGCTTGGTGATACTTCACAGTGGGTTGCTATTTTCAGATGCCTGGAAGAATGACCTCTGGGACGTTGGGACCATCTCTGGGAATTTAAAAACAACCGTACTGGGTCAGGTCAGAAATCCAGTCTTGTTTCCAGTAGCAGTTGCAGCACATGCTAAGGCAGAGTACAGGAGTGATAAACCAACAAGGAGAATTTCCCTCTAGACCTTTCCAGTTTTCAGCAGTTTGTTGTGCGGGGATTGTGTTTAATAACCCCTAAAATAATTTGCTTTTCTAACTGCTTTGTGAGCTCATGGAAAACTTTCAGCTCATGTTCCTTGTGTGAGATTTTCCATTACTTTTTTGAACCTTCAACTCTTCTGTCTTAACTTCTGAATTTAACACTAGAAGACAATGAAAATGTTTATTTCTGAACACCTCTCAGTACCCTGTTTACTCATTGCTCCAGCCACCGCTCTTGTTCATCACTCCCAATAATATTTTTCTTCAGAACGTCACTCTTATGTTGGTTAAAAACATTTAAATTTTGTTCTTAATTGACATTAGTTCACTACTATATTAAAATTTATTTTTTACTGTTGGGCATCAACGAGTTGCAGTTGACTATTTTTGTCCTCTTCTGTTCAATTTATATTGCTATTTTACTGTTTTGTCAAATATTTACTGGCTTCATTTTTAGTTTTGGGTTTTTTTTTTTTTAATTAACAGCCAAAACTATCGGGAGAGGAGGTTAGCTTAAACCTAAGTTTAATCTAAATGTTCACTTTGAACCTAAATTTCTCCAAGAAGTTTCAGTGCAGTTTTGCACTTGCCTTTTTTTGCTTTGGTCTGATGCCCAAGTGCTTACTCTCCCTGTCCTGAGGACCAGAAGCAAACCACAAACCCATGAGCAGTTGACTGGAAAGCTTTATGTCAGAAAGTGGCCAGAGGGAGCAGAGCCACCATCAGTCCATCATGCTGATGACCAGCTGATGAAATTCACAGCATGATGAAAAGAATTTCTTACTGAGCAAGGGTCAGTGAGTGAGCAACAACAGCTGGGGAGCTTGTTTGTCTCAGGCATTGATCAGTGCATATTTTCAATCACCTGAAATATCCCATTTGAAGCAGTCACAGTCAGGAATTTATTCAGGACACAAAACCTCCAACATAAACATGGTTGAATCCTGGAAGAAAAGTAACAGAGATGACAGCTTTGTGCCATTTCCTTTGTTTGGATAATTAATGTTCAACATTAAGTGTTCACTGGGCTGACACATCCGTGGTACCAGCAGAGTAAATTCGTTCAAATGCAAACAGTTTCTCTTGTATTGTTTTTGGAGTTTTATGGTACATTTGTTCAGCTTCCTGGTAATGCTTTAAAAGCTAATTAGTTTGAAAAGTAAACAAATATGCAAATATACATCAAGAAGTTCCAGTTTGTTGTCTCTGATATTTTGAGTTGAAAAAACCCAAGAAGAGAGAACCATGACTTCAGTGAATTACTGACAGTGCTGTGGTGTCTATTTCCTGTTGATACTTCCTTTATCCAGACTAATTTTAAAAGAATTGAAAGCAACACTTCAATTTGTGCAAATTTTCAGCTGAAACAAGTCAACAACACAGGGATAGTGGGGAGGAGCCCACAAGTGCCCAGGTGGGATATTTATGCAGGGGGATAAGAGACCCCTCAGGCAGCTTAATTACATCAGCCAGGGATGGCAGGCCTGAGGTGGCTGCAGTGAAATCAGGAATGAGCAAAGCAGGAGAGGAGAATGGGAAACCTCTGGCTGCTCTGTCCTGTTGTGCCTCTTCCCAGCCCAGCTCGTGCTGGGCACTGAGCTGAGAGGATTTGGGGTCAAGGATTCCCTCCCTGACTCTGTCTGTGCTGCAGTTCCTGACCAGGAGCTCCAGTGGTCCAACCCAACCTCCTCCCTGCTCCCTGGCCCCTTATCCCGGGTAAACAGGCAGGAATTTGCTCCTCAATAGTGGTTAATGACCACAAATATCTCAGTATTCAACTCTGCCATTGAAACATCTGCACTCAAGTGCTCTCACCAGTTCTGTCTGAGTACAAGAGACCATGAATTCAGCTTTGCTCCTTCCAGGTTTTCATCAGGATTTGGGAACCAGAGTCATTTCTGGATGTCACAGTGCTGGTATTCCCTGAGGCTGTTCCCTGGGCATAACCAGTGAGCACAAGGACAAAGCTAAGGCTTTCCAGATCTAGCCAGAAACTTAGATTTTTTTCAATAATAAAACTACACACTTAGATATAGACTCAACAATGTCCAGTAACTTATCAAAGTCAGTAATTAGTGATGATGATAATAATAATAATAATAATTCATTACTTTGACATAAAGGAACTCCTGGTTGACATTTCTAAGGGAACAGTCAGATTATAAAATCCCTTAGTCAAAACTTGTGCCTGGGAACCTCAGTATTCTCTGACATGGTAATTACTTGGGACCTAATGTTATCTCACTGAGTTAGAAGGTTTCTCACAAGAACATGGCCTGGTCCCAGAAAGTCCTGCCATGAGATTTCTGTTCCAGAATCATTAATTCACTCATCTGTCTCTCAGTATGACACTGTGCTTGCACATCAATCTCTTAGAATGGTCTTTTAGTCTAAAACTGTGGTTCCAGCATGGCTGAATACTCTTTATTGATGTGAAAAAAAAAAAAAAAGAAAAAAATCTGAGCCTGGAAGTATTAACATATATATTCAGGTATTGAAGAGGTGATTTGTCCCACAGAGAGAATTATGATTTTTAAATAAGAGAAGGCTGTGATGCATGAGACTGTGAGAAGGTGATTGCAATATCAAAGGAGGAAAAAGGAAAAATTGAACTTTCCAGTTATTTTAATAACTTTACTCACTCGATAGTGTGTAAATTATTGTAATTTATTTAGATGGAATTTGTGTAAGCAAAAGCATTTTTCTACATACATTAATTTATCAGAAAAAGAATTTCTGTGCAGTTTCCTGCAGGTTTCTTTTTGTGGTGATTGAAACAAAACCCACGTCCTAAAGCTATTATTGTAGCAACAAGGATTTTCAGGCTGCATTACTTGTTCACAGATGGTTAGCCTTTGACATGGCAATGAGATTGTTCACTTCTGCAAGATGTTAGCACAGATCAATAAGAAAACTGTCTGACAGAGAGAGCACCTGTTTGTCAACCAAGGCTGCCTTAAAGGTGTTGCTGATATTACATTTTTGTTTGTTCAGTGGAAAGTCAGTAGTTTTTTGTGGCTGCAGGGTTAAATTCCTCTTTGTTAGTGTGCAGTTTGATAGGAGAAGGCTCCCACTGGAATGAGAGGGAAACCCACATCTTGGCAGTGCTGGATAACTTGTAGGTTGGGTTGAAAATATGTCCCTTTTACTCCATGTAGGGCCATGGCTATTGCAAGTGGTAGTTTGGTTTCCTGCCAAGCAAAAAAAGGCATCTTTCAGGTTTTAAAAGAAATATTTGGGGATGGCTTTATCCAGGTTGTGGCTCACAGGCAACAGGGCCTCTGCCAATTTATCAGTGATAGCAAAATATGTGTTAGAACACGTCACTGAAGTACAAGGCTCATAATAAAAAGGATCAGGAAAATCTGAAGGCCCAGGAAATAATGTGAGTGTAACTAGAAAAAACAGTGAACTAACATACCTGGGGAAAAGAAGTATTCAAGCGTTAATGCTGAAAAATTGCCAGCTGCTGCAGTGGGGATGGAAGAAATGGGAAAGTGATGGCATTTTCTCCAAGAGCAGGAGGTGATAGTGTCTTTCCTTGTTGGGAGCACTGCTGGGAAGCACAGAGCACCATTTCAGTTAGATATGGCATTCCTCTTCCATCTCAGACTGTTGGCTGGATTTTCTATTACAGAGTCTCTGTTTCTACACCCTGTTTTTTATTCCTTGTCCATCTCCACAGTGCTGACGTGCCCAGGCAGTAATAAATACCAATGGATCTGGTAGTTTATACACTGGTGATCAAATATTCTTGTAATTTGATTAACTTGTGCTGCTTGTCTATGCTTTAGTTAATGGTACTGAAGAGCTGAGTAGAGAGAAATGCTGGATTGGGAAAATAGGGCAGATTTCCTCTCTTAAATGGAGATAATAATACTCATCCAATTTACAGCACAAAATTTCTATCACTTTTAATAATAATGTAGTAACATCATGGAATTTTAAAAACGTCAGTGATGTCAGTGATGCTGAGAAGAGCTGTGGACATCAGTAAAGTGGTGGGGACAGGCTCATGGAGAAAGATGAAGAGAAGCAGCAAATGCACAGCTTGTCTAAGTGGTGATAATGATGATGGGGGTTGTGATGACCATCTGAAACATAGCTGACATCTGTAAACGTGCAACAGGGAATAGTTGTGTTCAGTTGGTCAGAGCATCACAATTAGTGTTAATGAGGAAAACTGAGCAAAAGAAAACACAACATGCTTTTTCTCTCCTGCCCAATGGTAGATCCCATTAAGTGCTAGATTGGCATCTTCAAAGGATCCCCTGTTGCATCAGCAGAAGTCCAATTGCTTAAATAATGTGAAAATAAATTCAGCAAAATGCTCGTAAGTGTGTGGAGGGAAACATTTTTTGATACTTGGAAAGAATTGGCCAAGATGACCTCTTCTTCTAATTACCAGCACACCATTAAGGAGAGTTGGCAGAGCTGTCCTAGTTCTAGTTTATAGGCTTTTATCTCTTTTTTTTTATATATATATATTTCTAATGGAAGCCCAGTTTATAGTCAACATTATCCAAAACTTTGAAGACAGGAAATGCAGGCAGCTGAACTGAGGGGTGAGAGCTTTGGGGTTGTTTCTCTGGTGGGGCTCACCTGGAGCTGGATCCTCATGAACCCTGGGGGATGGCACTTAAACCTGAGCTCTCTGAAGCAGAACCTTGAGGGTTGAGTGAAATGGGGTTTTTCCAACTAGCTCAAAAGTGGAGTAAGCTGGAACATGAATCAGGACAAGTCTAAGAGCTGAGGGAAGAAGGAGCCTTTGGAGGCAGCGCTGGAATTAGCATAGAACCTGTGGCACATCCCAGGGGCTGCTTCTCCTCAGGAAGCTGCAGGACAGGCACAGGACATGTGCCTGTATCTTTGTCCTTTTTGCATTATTTTCTTGGAATAGTTCACTTGGATTATTTCAAAATAAAAGTTGAATTTATTTTTATCTTAATGTAAAATGGTTCCTTTGTGACCATAAGAGACATAGCTCAAATAATTCCTTACTTCTTTCTTTGTCTGGACTCCAGCTTTCAAGACAATTTCCCCTTTTTGGTGATGATGTGAGTATGGCATAGTTTATTGGCTGTAGTACTATATAGGAAACTGGGAATCATTTGCTAAAGGTAGTTGAGTTCTATGAATTACAACACACCCTGAGACAGGGATGTTATCCTGAATTGAAATTTATTGACATTGGGCAGTGAAATGTCAATGTTTTTTCATCAAAAATATTTTAGTTTTTAAAAAAATCTGTTTAAAAAGCAACTTTTTATTGAAAAATTAGATTCCAAATTCTCTTAGATAGTGTTTGGATGAATACTGGTCACCATCAAGGGTAAACAGGGGAGAGAAAAAGAAATGTGTTTTCTGCCTGGCCTCTTAGGTTCAGCTAACTGCAGAGCTCCCTGCATAGAGCTACAATTTAACCAATAAAAGATAAATTGATATGAATTTCAAGCCAATGTTGTAATGCGTCACATGTTGCTTTCAAAGTAGGAAATTATTTGCTCACTAGACTTCCTCTATTTCCACTCGAGCACACAGCCCTTTTTATTCACATTCTAAAGGAACAGAGTGAACTGGATTGCACATGTATTCAAAGGAGCAGTACAAATCTGAAGAGCAGCCAGGTGATCAATTATTAGAAGGTGGTACTGCATTGTGTTGTTCACCAGGAGCTTCCAGAGAGAAGAGAAAGAAGTTGTCAGAGAGAGAAACATTCAATGCAGAGGAGAAAAAAAAGGTAAAGAGGGAGAGAGAGAGACAGTGGGGAACCAGAATAAATCAGGGTTACAATTGTATGCAGAGAGCTGGAGTGGAAAGACAGAGCAAATCAAGGTGGCAGGAAATAAAATATTCCTCATCAGCAGATATAGGGAGGAGAGAGACATCAAAACATGGAGACTCATGCAGGAAAAAAAAAAAAAAAAAAAGGAAAAACAAAAGCAGCTCTGGAAAAATGTAGAAGAGAGGTTTGGGAAGTGATTAAAGTAATATGGGAAAAGAGAAAATCAGTCACACTTTGTTTGACATGAATGTCACCAAAAGAAGAAAATAAGAGGTGCCAAAAGTTATCATGAAATTAAATATTGTTACTGTCTCCTGCCTTAAAATTTTGGTGAGGAGGAGGCACCACCCTCCCACTGAGGCTTCACAAGAGAAGTGGCTGCACTGATGAGTTAAATTTTGAGAAAAATGTGGTCTGAGTCTCACATCATCCTCTGCTTCCTCCTCTTCCTCAAGCATAATTTGATCCTGACCAGAAGTAAAACAGCTCAATCATGCTGAAGTGTGGAGGGAATAGATCATTTTGAGGGGGAATTTTTTAACATGCTAATTCATAACCACAGTAGAGTAACCTGAAAGTTAAAAGAGATTATTTTGAGAGACTTGTTAATTCATAACTGAGGTATAGTAGTCAGAAAGTTAAAATATTGCTGCTCACATAGCAGTCACTAACATTTACTGAAGTGCTTGACTGTGCTTGGAGCTAAATAAGGTTCAGAAATGAGTGTGCTATAAATTCCTTAGGCTGGAGACTACCAGGTTCTTCTGCTATGGATAATGAATGCAGTGTAAAATGCTTTCCATGCAAAAACAACTGATTGCTTGGGAGCCTTTGGTCCCATGCTCTGTCCTTCTGCACCACTGTGCAGCCACTTCCTGGCAAAGGAATCTTTTTCTGCTCAAATGCAGGAGCGGCTGCTGGTGATCACAGCGTGAATAATTCTGGAAATGTGTGGGGTGGGATAATGGGCACACTTGTCCACTGAAAAATGCCCGGGCAGTGACTGCTTGGCATTGCTCAGCTGCTGCAGAGGGCAGGATTTACTGTCACACACAGCACCTTACTGTGACATTTGCCTGCACTTGCTGAATTTGCAGTCTTTGTTTTCCTTCTCATGGATCCTGTAGGATGTGCTCAACCCCATCAATGAAAGTGTTGTTGCCATTGTGGCAAGTCAACTCCTCCTCAAGAGATCCCATTCAGAACAGCTTCACTCTGATCCCACTGATCTGACATCTCTGTTTTATACATTGGCCAAATTTGTTTAGAACCATTCCTTCCTGTTATTTTATTTATTACCACTCATTGGAAGATTAATGCAGCCTCTGCACTGGTTATAATTCTCTCCATCAGTCTGTCTGTAGCATCTCTGCAATCCCAGCTCTTCATCTCTGTGCATTCTTTATGGATCACATTACTTTCACCACTCCTTATCTAACTACTTCATAAAAGCACCTCACACAGTTATAAAGCATGACAAGAGCATTACCATAAACTATGCCACTGTGCTCAGTAAACACATCATAGGCTCTCCATAGGCTAATCACTCCAGTGGATAAAATTATCTGGGGATGAATTTATCTACAACCACCATATCAAAAGATGAACTGTATAGAGCAGCATTGTTTTGCTTTTCCACAAGAATTTAAGATCCCTGAATCATTTTGTGATGACTCAAAGCCTGGATTTGAAAGCTGGCTTTTGCTGAGCTGCTTTGTAATCGGTGGATTATTTTATAAATATTTTCTAAAAATCCTAAGATGTGACATTATCATGCACCATATGAAAAATGCAAAGGATGTATCATGAGCATAATAAGAAATATTGTGTCTCTTTTAATACAGTTTCCCAGTTTGGAGAGTAGTTTGGAGATGAAGGCATTCAATGAAAGTCTTGGGCAGTTTTAGAGATTTGGTACTTAGGGGAAGCCTGTTGGGCAGAAGTGAGACCCTGGCAGGACCAAGCTGTGCTTGCATAGTTGACATAAAATAATTTCTAAATCCTTTATTAGTAAATACTTCCCATGCACACTTCTATATTCATTTCTCATCAGCAGCTGTGACTTATTTCTTATCAGCTTAATCATTCCATCTAAAAAGCAAGTAGTCCTGTCTTTCTTATTTTGTCTGTTTTTCCTGAAACTTAACACTGATTCTTTGGATGGCTTTTGCTGGCAGCACTCAGAACAACATTTTGAGGCTCCAAGAACAATATCCTGTGGTTCACTCAAATTTTATTGTTGGGGTATTTTCAGGCCTAATTCCCCTTTGGATCTTCAGTGTTCTCTGGCAAGGAACTAGAGATGTCAATATTGGAAACATTCATTTCTGTTCAGCAGCAGAAATGTACATTTTTCCACAGCTTTGGTACCTAGAAAATTTGTTCTGGGGAAGAATTGTGCAGCTGCAAAGGAATGATCAGAATAGCATAGCAGGTGTTTTTAATCTCTAGTTTATACTGCTGCCTGCAGTTTCAGTTATAGGAGGAGCACTGCTTCAGTGCAGGCATATTACATCTATTTTGTCCAAACCCATTTTTTTTATCCTCTCTGACATATCAAATATTAAATTTTCCAAGCCACCCAAGTGACTAAGAGCAAGAATTTTTTTAAAGGTACTTAACAAGATTTTATGCTCAGCCTTACTGGCATACATCATTTAGACCAAGACATCCTATTTACAAGTGATATAGACCTCTAGGAGTGTCATAGCTCACTGAAAGTCAATGAAATTTAGAGTCATAATGCTTATTACTTTTTGATATGGAACTTCAGTTATTTCTCAAAAATAACATTCTTCTCTTCCTGAATTAAGTCCTGCCTCTTCACACAGGTCTCTTAATGCCATTCCAGAGCTGTAAATCCCACCAAGACTTCTAATTTCTAACCTCCATTTCTCAAAGTTGCTGTAAGTTTGCCTCCCTTTGAAGTGAAAAAAATCTCATTAAAAGACTGAAGATCTCCACTAAGAGAACATTGAATTCTTGCCTGCCTCCTGAGTTACATGTCTGGGTTTTGTAGTTCATCAATACAAGAGTGCTGATAGTCCTTATTACAATTCCCTTGCCATACCCCCTGTGACAAAAAAGCAATCAGTCCTGTGGGGAGTGGGTAAGGCCCTGGCAGGGACAGCTCCACACACAAGAGGTGGGATTTTCTCATAGATTCTGTCATTTTGGGGTATATTGTACACATGCATGCAAAATCCTAATTAAAACTACCCATAACCCTGCCTAAATAAGAGCTGGGAGCAGATTTCTCATCAGAATTCCTCTCCAGCCACCCCTGCCCTGTCACCCCCTCACCTTCCTCAGCCTTGCTGCTTATTCCTCTGCCTTTGGAGCTGCCAGAGGCAGGAGCTGCTAGAAGGCTGCCTTGTTGTTCTGGATACCATCTTCCCTTTGATTCATCTGTAAGAGATTTTTTTTTTTTTTAATATGCATAAGAATAAGATCCTGCACAAATTTCTCAGGAGATCAATTTGCAAGGCTCTTTAGCAGAAAAACCTATTCTCTGGTGTGTATATTGGTTTGATATGGAAATCCATAAGCCAGCCCAAGATCCAAGCACAGTTCACATGCTGGTGTGCTCTGGGTTTTCCTTGTGAATCCAAGAGAAGGATCCATACCATTTCTCCTTTACAGAAAATGTACTTATTTTTAATTTCTGTGAATAAACCAGTTTGTGAGGATCAGAGTCGATTCTATTCCATGTGTAAGTGTAAGAATCTGTAAATCTCAGATAAAAAGCCTCCTGTGGCTGATGGCAGAGAGCATTAGTAGAAAATTGTAAAAGACTACAAATCCTTGTGCTAATTAGAGCTGTGCATATCCCTGCTTCCCCTATTACACTGAATAGGAAATAAAATACTAATGGAAAAAAAAAGAAGTTAATATTCAACTGATATATTAACATTCTGCTGAACAAAACATTTTAAAGATATTATTTTCCTCTAGAAGTTCTTTCATCGTGCAATTTTGCAGAAAAGTTTGATTTTGTAAAAATGGCCTTTTTGTTCAAGATTACTTTTAGAAACTTCAGAGTTTCTAAGATAAATAACCAGAGATGCCTGTGAGAATGCACATTGCCCCTCTTAGCTCAGGAATTCTCACTCCAGATCTATCAGAACTTTGACTGAGTGTGAAATGAATTTTCACAGGTAACTGACCTGCTTCATCCTGCAACTCTTCTCCAGACTCTGACCAGGGGCCAGCACAAAGCCAGATAATCTCATTATTGGTCTTACTCAAAACAGGGGTGCTGTGCCATGACTCAGGAGCTGGGGCCTCAGCCTGCAGGAATGGGGGAGAGTCCTGTGGGCTCTCAGAGCTGGGGCCTCCAGGTGGGCTCTTTTAAGTGACCTGGGCATCAGAAGAACCTCAATAGGAATTTAAACTTTAACACAAGGTGCATTTCCAAGGCAAAACAAATTTCACTGGCCATGGTCCTCTTGGTCTCTTGTAGAGAAGCAGTAGTTCCTGTAAGTGGGTACTCTGTGTCTCCAGAACCCTTTCACAGCAACAGGATTTGAGAAAATAATATCCCAACCCAAAACTTAATGACCCACAGTGGGAGTCACTTATGTTGCTGCTGTTGCATTGAGTTTTCCCAAAATGAAAATAATAGTGTAGACCTTGCATAATGAACAAAAAAATACTGAATATTGATGAAAATATAAACAGATATTTAGGAAACAGACCAGTGCAGTCTATTCTGATCCACTAGGATAAAAAAATTCAGTGTATAACTAGGGGACTTGCAGAGCATGTGTGGAGCATTCCAAATTCCCATGGTTATGGTAACTCCATACATAGAGAACAGCTAATCAATTTATTTGTATCAGTTATCATAATGGAAAAGAATTAAGTAAGGAGTAATGCTGATGGGTTATACTTAAGTCAATTTTTTGATGCTACCTGTGTGTTACATCAGGTTTATGAGGCAAGTTCAGCTCTTTTGTGACTTCATTGATGGCAGTTATCCTTGACCTTGTGAAAATGAGTGAACACCCTAGGCCTTCTCTGATTGCTCTGCAAGTGCATCCTGTAAGCTTGATCCTTTTTCTACTGGAGCAGATAAAGAATGTCAGTGGATTCTATGTAAAAAAAAAAATTGGAGTGTAATTGCACTGTGGCTATAAGGAGTTTTTTATTTGTTCACTTGTGAAGTGGCTTGTGGTGTAGCATGGGACTTTGTTTTTCCATCTGTTGCATATTCCTGTCAGAAGCAAAAATGTTGCTTTGTAAGTTCCATAGTAGTGGCTTATTATTTCTTAAAGTAAAGTATAGTATTTTCCCCTGTGCACAGTGTAGTCTGTAGTTCTGGCACATTAGCTGGCATAAACATTTTGATTAAAGCTTATGAATGTATTAATTACACCTGGGAAGTTTCCAATGCTTATTCAAACTGAAAACTCTTTAAAGTACAGCCCCTAAACCTGAATTCTTCACAGTAAATGTAAAAATGGCTGTAACAGCTTTGTTTTTTTCTTTTCTTGGATATTTGTACAAAGACATGATGTGGTGAGGGTGCAAATCTTTTTTACCCATTAGTTTCTGTGAGCACTTTTTCAGCAAGTCTACAATGGTCTGAAGAATTTTTGCTGTCACATTGTTAAACATTTGCTTGGAGTCTATAGAACTTAAATTCTCTTTTAAATTTTCTCTGTTCTCCTAGGTCTAGCAGCAGCATCTGCATATACTTAAGCATTTTTCAGAACAACATATGGGTATATGACCTTAGCAGGATGATAGCACTGGCACTTAGACTGGCTATTCAAAGCTGTATAAATAAATAGAGCTGCCACAACCAGCTATAGTCCTAATGAACTGTCTGGAAATGTTGATAAAATTGGTCCATATGATTTCTTCTGCTTGTATTCCCATGGTGAATTACTAACAGTGTAACAGAGGCAGAATTTGGCCAGCAAAGCCCATGATGTTGTTTGGGCGTCGTTTTTTTTTTTTTTCCCCAAGAAACATGAGCAAGTTCTTACAACAACCTTCATCTGGATTAGGCTGTGAGGTGCATTTGCAATGAGCTAGGAGCAAGTGTAACAGAGGATCTGAATTCCAAAATCACTGGGTGTGTGACCCTGAAAAGAGAGGCACATCTTATCTGTCAGCCCTCTGTGCCAGCGCCAGACAGCCCGAGAAGTCTCACCAAAGCTCTGCTCTGCTCGTGCATTCATGCACACATGCACTCATTATGACTGACCTGCCCTAGGAAGGTCCATTAAATGGAACTCATTTCAAGCACAGATGGTCCTGAATAGCTTAATGTCTGTCTGGTGGCCAGAATAAGTGAATTCTTGATGGCCTTAAGACTTCTGATCACATACATGCAGCCAAGGAGGAAATGAAAACTTGTTTATCATTTTGATAAACAACCTCTCTCATTGCTGCAGGACGCTCCATGTAACTCAGCAGAGTCAAATACTATTAAATTGTCATCACTGTCAAAGACAGAATGTATAAGTTTTGCTACCTAAGTCGTAGTTAATGACTTCCACAATGTATAACACAAATCAGTAGTGCTGTTTGCCTTTTTTTATGTTTGTTTACTGATAAGTTCAGGCTTAGCTGGAATGCAGAGGCGAGTTATAATTTTGAAGTGCAAAATATGCTTTTATTATTACCTCCTAGCTGGAGGTATAAAAAACAGAGATGACTAGAAGATGGCTTTTTGGCTTCTGCCAGGCATGCACTCAGACCCTATAGGTGATTAGATATTTTAAATCACAGCCTCCCACGGCAGACTCATACTCATGATAAAATATTTCACTCTGCAGCGTGTAAACCCAAGGTGGCTTTATAACCGAGACAAAAAATGAGCATTACTTCAGGAGTTTAGTGTCCTCCAATTAGGACTGTAGCATTTGCAGGGGTAACAAACAGTAGTCCCTGTTTTACAGCAAGAATGATGCATCATTTCTACAGTTTTCTATTTTAATTCTGTGCAGAATGAGGATTTCTGGAAGGATTGGGAATATGAGCAGAGGTGCAGTGCCACAGACAGTTGCCATCTTCAGCAGCCCAGGATCCTCCCTGGCAGGCAGTTCTGTCCCTCTTGCTTTGGTCACATCTCCTTCATGCAGAGCTGAGGGCCTCCTGTGGACTGAGTGCTCAGAAAGGATCAGCTGCTCTCACTGTCAAGTCCTGGCTGATGTTTGGTGTGAAGAAGATTTAAGTCATGACAGGACATTCTCATTCGTCTCTGAAGCTTCTTGAAGGAAGATCAGTGCTCTTCCTGATCTGCAAGTTCCAGTTCCATTTCTAATCTTCCGATTTTCTTGGGGCAGAGGGGAATTATTAAAAAAAAATAGAAACAGGTGGATAAAACAGCCACTTCACAAAATGTAACTGTCAACACAACATTCAGAAGACCCTTACATTGGAGATTTTAGAGCCCTTTTCTCTCCTTTTAAGCTCAATGGCAAATCCCCTGTTGACTTGAGTGAGTTGGATGGGACTGTATTGTGGAATCAAAGCCAGGAGCTACTGTAGCTCAATAGGCCGTAAACTTCTAAAAACAGAGACATTTGTGGGGTTTATGACAAGAATTCAAACTTTTCTGCACTCACAGCCTATCAGGTCAATAATTCACATTTTTTTTCAGGACTCCCAGCCTTATAATATCTCACCAGGTCTTCCCATAATCCAGATGAACCACTGAGGAAAAAAATGGCTCAGAAAAGTCATCAGATATTGAATTAGAGCATTTCTTGGTGCTCTCCAGCCCCCTCCCCCAGAAGAAGAAAGTGGAAATAAAAAATAAAAATCACATAATACAAAGGTGTTTCACATCCATCTGAACACATTGAGCAGCTTTCAGTGGAAACTGAAGATGGATTCATGTTCCTCTCCCCACTCAATTAATTTTTCCTCATTTATGCAGCTGAAATAGATTTAAATAGAACCTCCCACCCTCAAAATATTTGTGGTATAAATGTTTCTGTGAATGATGTAGTAAGGAATATGCTTTTTCAATGAGTTTTTTCCCTATTCCCACTGTGTGCATTTATATCTGTCTCTATTCCCATTTTGTATATGGCTTTTCAGAAGTCTCACATGTACATGCTTGGTGAAATCCATACCAGCAAAATACACGGCATGCAATGCTACCCAGTAGGCATCCATGGGCTAAACATGCTTTAATGGAAATGTCTGATCCCACTTAGCAGATTTTTCAGGAAAACAGGCTGGATAACCTCCAGAATTTTCTCCATTTAAGGTGGGTTTTTCCTACTCTGTCAGCACTGGAAAGGGTCTTTGTATTATTATAAATATTATTATTTGCATACTTTTATAGACTGTGTAGATAAAACTTCCAATTAATGTATTTAACTTTCTAGCAGTTAAAAAAAAAAAAAAAAGTGGTTTTTCATTGCTTTTATGGTGTCATTATGTTTTGCCCCTCCTAAACAGCTACACACTTTGAGCTAAATTCTTTACTGCTCCAGCAACTTGGGCTTCCACATAACATTTAAAGGTATTATAAAGCTCCTCCACCACAACACATTATTTTGAATAGATAACCAGATAAGCAAGACTAGGTCACGTGGTTCTTAGCACTCATACAGCAAATTTATAGAGAAAATTAAGCATTTAGGTTATTCACAGACATCTACTACACGGTCTATGTGGTCTAAAATTAGAGATGCTTATTACTGTGTACATTATCTTTATTGTTGAAGTTGCAATCAATAAAATCACAAATCTCTCTCCTCCTAGGGCATGACCATAAGATGGATTAAACCAATGAGAATCTTTTACTTGCTTTCAATATTATTTGAATAGAGGAACAGGGAGTTTGTGTGAAGGATTACTTCATAGAAAATGGAAGGATAAGGGGCTGAGTTGATTATCACAATTCCTAAGAGACACTTCAAAGACTGTCAGAGGATGGCTCTGAATTGTTGGGATCTCTCTGCTCTGACACTTACTTTTCA
This sequence comes from Chaetops frenatus, assembly GCA_013400775.1. Classification (NCBI taxonomy): domain Eukaryota; kingdom Metazoa; phylum Chordata; class Aves; order Passeriformes; family Picathartidae; genus Chaetops; species Chaetops frenatus. The sequence goes on along the minus strand of VZTR01023288.1, from coordinate 784,022 downwards.
AAAAGCTTGTGTCAGCAGGCCAAAAGCACCTAATAACTAAGAGGGGCAGCAGCATTTCTCTCCAGATGACTTCAATATTTTCTACAGAGATGATCTCAAGCTTGTGAACTCCACCATTAAGGCACCATCACATGGCCAACATCAGGCAAGGGAGATTCCTCCCTGCCCAGTGCTTCACCAAAAATGCCACATTTGTAGAAACCCCAGGTACCAGCCCTCACTCCTGAGCAGGGAGGTGCCACTGGACTCCCAGACCTCTAAAAAAACCCCCTGTTCACAGCCAGACGTGGATCAGCATCTCCACACTTCTTATTCTCCTGCTTGGCTGCACAGCACACAGTGCCCAAAACTCTCAATATTCTTTCAAAAAGAGTGAAAGCCAAAGATATGAGTAATGTGGTTTGTGCTGTAGTAAAAGCACTGTGCACTTTGCAGTTCTTAATGGCCTGAAGAAATCGTGTTCTTCTAGAAAACCCTGCACATCCTGCCCTTTAGTGGGCAGCACATGAGGTTTTCTACTAAGTTGAAACAGCCCCTGCCAAATTCATGCTGCAATTTCAGCAAGTAGCCAAATATCTGTGGGGAACAGCCCGACACTATTAAGCACTCAGTGATTATGAGCTAAATGCAGTCTGAACTGAGGAATGGAGAAATTACCTGGGCAGGGCATTAGCCCAGCGTGGTGTTTGTCTCCTTGCCCTGCAGAGCTGAGGTGAAGGGGAATGGCACACCTGACACTGCATTTCTCTGCTCAGCATATGGCACAAACACCGAGTATTCATAAGCCCAAAGCCACCGTGTGTCTGCCTGTCACTCCTCTGTGTTCTCCTTCCAAAAAAACTATTGCAAATGTTCATAAAGAACAATTAGGGAGAAGACAAATTAAGCCTGGTGATCTCACACACGATGGGAATGTCTCCTGCCTTAAAACTGTCGATTTAGTGAGTGGGGGAGCAAAGGGAGGTGCTGTTGGGCCACCCTGTAATTTGGAGAGACTCATTGATTGTCATTCCCTCAGGGCTGAGTACTAGCACAGAATCAAATATTTGGAGAAAAATCTTATTTCTAGATGGATTCCCTCAGTCCCTGTCCTTGTATGAGAAAATATTTGCAGAACAGGCCTCCAATATTACAGGCATAAAACCAGCCAACAGTTGTTCCACATTTTCTGTAGTATTTTACCTACATTTCTTCAGACCCAGACATTGACAACATAATTTTTAGGCCAAAAATTATGTGGATGTCATAGAAACTTCTAATAGAAGAAAGGCAAGGGACTCTTATCTACATTTTCTGTTAAAAATGTGGTATAGCAGTACCTGGCTTATTCGGGAGCACACAAAAAGACAGAAATAACACTGTAATCCCACCTGTACAGAAGCTGGGCAGAGGCACAGACAGGAGCACACCTGGGTGCTTTGATTAGCCACTGCTGCTCTTCCTAATCAGAGTGTCAATNNNTTTTTCTCCTTTTCTTTTTTTTTTTCTTTTTTTTTTTCTTTTTTTTTTTTTTTTTTTTGCCAGAAGGAGGAACATGTGAAGTTATAGCAGCACACAGATGCTGTAATAAGAATCGAATTGAGGAAAGATCACAAACAGTAAAATGCTCCTGTCTACCTGGGAAAGTGGCTGGGACTACAAGAAACAGACCTTCCTGTGTTGATGGCAAGTAGCTCCTCCTGTATATATGTTTCTGTTTGTGTACCATCCAGTAGAAAGCTGTAATTCTATAGATTGTGCATAGGAATTTTGTTGTGTTCTTTATTTAACAAAACAGAAAAATCTAAAAGCATAATTATATATTTAGACCACCTTCCTACTACTTTAGTGCATAATTCTGTGCACACGGGTTATGTTAAGATTTACCTGAAAACTGTTAACATATTGCCCAATATGAATGCTTTGATGAGTATAAGAGATTTATTATTAATAAATACCTGGACAAAATCATCCCTTGAGTCACTTCATGGAGCCCAATCGGTGCCAAATTAGTTTTGATTCATAAATATTTCAAAGGACAACTGCCATTCATTTTGATTTAATTAGCCATTTGGAAAGTGAGTGGCAAGATAACATAAATAAATGAATCTTGTATTCTAGTCCTGAAACAAACATTACAGAAAGCTGGGAAAAAAATCTTTCTCTTTTGAAATTGCTGTTACTGTTGCTTGTCATGGGGAATTTTTTTTTTTTTTTCTTCTGAAGGAAAAGCACCATGTTATTTGTGTCTGGGTTTCATATCAGGTTTAGCTCCACAGGGTGTTTTCCTCTCTGGGTCTCCCCTGCCAGCACTGCAAGGTGAAACCACCACGCAGCAGTCAGGGAGAGAGCCACGGCTGGGAAGTGCTTAGCAAAATACAAATCACATAAGAAGATGGGGAGTAAGTGGTACTAATCCCATTAGTTACCCCTCCCAAACAAGCTCCTCTGTGCTGCAAAATCCCTCAGTGCAGCAGCTCTGTGGAATGGAGCATCCTGTAAAAATCCCTCGCTGCTCTTCCTGGTGAGTGCTGTGTGCTGCTGTTTGCACCGACCCACAGAGAGCCACGGGCTGGTTTTTTGTGCAGCACTGCAGGCTCTGTTCTGGGCTCTCCTGACTCTTCCCATGTTGGAATCCCAGGGGTGGTGGTGTCTCTGCCAGTTTTGGAAGCACCCAACGTTTCCTCTTTGGGTCTCGGAGCTTCACTCCAAGCAAGGGAGAGCAGGGAGAGTGGGGAGCTCTACAAGCAAATATTGGGGAAAATGTTCTCTTCTGGGTACCTTTCCTCAACCCCAGACTGCAGAGGGGTTAGAATGGAGCAGGGAGTGGTCCAGTGTAGCCCAGACAGGGGTTTTAGTCAGACAGGAATATTGGTGGGTGTTGTGGAATGGAGGATTGTGCAGACAATGCTCAGTCTTGCAGATTTGACACCGAAAATGTGAGAGATTAGGGGCTGCCTTAGAGGAATGAGAACCTTGTGTTTTCTCTGCAGGTATTTCTGGCATGTGGGTATCTGGTTTATATACTAAAGATACAAAAGGAAACGTTTTATTATTTAAGAAACACATTCAAATTTTTAAATTATGAAGCAGTGTTTCATAGTTTGTTGCACTGGGAATGCAGTTCAGCTTCTGAAGTCATGATTAAAACCATGCTATGAATGCACCTGTGAATGATTACACTTCAGTCCACATCCTGTCATTCTGTTATTGCTTAATTACCCTGATAGAAAGAAGCTTTTCTTTTCCTGCTAAGCACACTCATAAAATGGTAGGTGAAAACTACAGCTGGTCATAACCAAAGATCAGCTGTACAAGCCTTGAAGAATTTCATGTTCTTCAGCAGATCGTGAAATACGGAGGCAGCAGATAGAGCAGAGACACACCATTAATTCAGCTCTCATAACTCTGTTCAGAGAAGAGAAGCTCAAAGAGTGCTGTGTTAAGAAAAAAAGTTGGGTGCAGGTGTGGACTGGAGCCTAATTGCTCTGTCAGGATTACAATAAAGAGAAATGTTATTGTCTGGAATTTTGAAAGGAGTTAGGATAAAACAATGGCTAATATGAAAGTGTAAGGCAAGACCCATTGAAGTCACTGGTAAGACTCAGTGTGACTTCAAAGCCAGCAGACATGAACTACAAAGGAATGTCTTCCCCTTTCAAGTTTAGTTGTTGTAGTCAGCCCACAGCAGCTGCTTTTGTACATGGCTGGAGAATGGTTCAAAAGCCCAATATGCTGCTGGTAAAAATTAATCCAGGGGACGTTTGCTTTGGCCTTTGTTTTATCCCAGATTTTACTTTGTGACTTTTGACACATTGACCTGGTTTAAGGCAGAACTTTTTCCAATTTTGTGGTTCTGTTCTTGTTAAGACAAACTCCCAAAACTTCCCATGGGAGTCCCATTGACGTCAGTGCTTCAACTCATACAAAGATTTGGGATTTGCTGTTTATTTTGTTCATGAGGACATTTCAAAAGGTCACCTGAAACTTTCTACCTTCTTTATCCACCATATTGAAAGGATTAAGACCAGTTAATCTCACACTAGGTTTTATTTACACTGTGTAAATATATATAATTTCAAGCCATAATGTGACACTAAGAAATCTTGCTTGGATCCTAATTAAATTTCCACAGGTGTTCAGGTACAGCAATATACTCAAACCCAAACAGAGACATCACCTCTGAGAGGTGGAGGGTGAAGGGGACAAGGACTGGAAGACCACTAGGAGCAGTTTGGCTGCTGGCTGATTTTCACCTTAAGCCATTTCCACCCCATGGCTGTGTAGTGGTGTGTATAAAACAGGCTGAACCTCAGTAGTGCCCTGCCAAACTGTGACTTAATTGTATTGGGATCAAGCCTTTAGTGTTTCCCAGTTAAATTTCATCAGAAAACACCTCATCAAGGGTACTGCTTTGAGAGTTTGAGTCCATGCTGCAGAGGAGAGTTTGCATTGCCTTTCACTCCTACCAGCCCCAGGACAGTGTGGGTCAGACTGCGTGGGGACCTGGCTTTGTTTTCTCTTTAAGAGAACAGAATTATGCACAGGAGTCATCTTAATGTTTTTAATAAGTGTCAGGGGTGATGAATGGTCGTGTTGTCCCTTTTGCTGTGAGATCTGGTCATGGGTAGCACACCATCCCAGTACACTGGGCCTGGCATGCAGTCCTCCTCCTGCACTGGCCAAAATTCAGGCTGATGTTGTTTGTGCTATGCAGAGCATGATGTTGATGTGTATTCCCAAGTATCACTTCCTGCCAAGTCCAGCAAACTCTTTGGGGTCTCATCCTAATGAAGTGTAGTGAGGCCAGGCTGTGGCAGCTTCAGAAGTCATAAATGGTTCCTTGTGGCTCATTCTGTAGCCACTGTCCTAAAAGCTGCCTCCATCACCAGTGAATTAAGCAGTAGCAATAGTGGGAGCAAAACAAACCCCAAACCTTACCATGAAACACATCAGTTTCTGTTTCTTTGCCTATTCTGTTGCACATTTGCTTTCATGATTCCCTTCACCCCTTCAAGGTCTGTTTTGCCTGAAGGACAGTTTGAAATGCTCCCTTCTCTCTCTACAATTTATCCTGCCTGTCCCGTGGCCACAGCACACACCACAGGCATCAGACTGCTCAGCTCTCTGCCAGGGTTATTATTATTTTCTTCATTTGCCCAAATACCTCTCCAGAGCAAGTCCCAGGTGGATTTACTTCGTTATGTGTTACAGGAGTTTGAGAGGATCCCTTTTTCTTGAGAAAGCAATGTCCAGCATTTCCAGTGGGCTCATGAAGGCCCTCAGGTGCCTCAGCACAAATCACTGTCACTGGTGCAATTTCTCCTGTGGGCTGAGGTTTTATTCCTTTGTCATATCATTACTATTAAAAAAGATACTTATAATTTTAATACTGTCACTTTTATATTGGGAATATTGTTCTTTGCACCAAATCCTTTAAAGTGGTATTGAACCATCCTGTACAGTCAGCAGGTGGTTATGTCTGTGTGTTCTTCAAGGCTTGTGAATAATATATAATTTTTTCATCTGTACTGGAGTTTACTATGTTACAGTCAATGCCATCAGACACACATTTTTTTTAACATTTCATTTTTCTGTTCCCTTCCCTTCAGTCTTCTTCCAGGTTCTTTTAAACTCCGTCACAGGCAACCTCATATTTCTTGCATAATTATCTGTGAAATTTGTTGGACCACAGAGTATGGAATAACAGAAAAGCACCTGCACTGGCTATTGAAATCAGTCACAAAGGGACTTTTCATGCAGGTTGTGCATGTTGCCAGTGCTTTTAGGAAATGAGGTGGGTTTAACACTGGTGAAAACCACTGAGGAAAAAGGAAGGTGCCACTAAAATGCTTAGCAGTATCTCCCCCTCTAAACTGTACCTGTAAGAAAGGCCTCTGCAGACACCTGAGGTGATCCCTTTCCATGTCTTCTGTAGCACAGGATTTGAAGCATTAACTTTCAGGCAGCAGGATTAGTGGTTTAATCTCCATGGTCTGTTCTTGTCCTGTTTTATACCAGTCATGCATCAGGGGAAAGAAAAATCATTCACTGATACAGAAATATAACATGAAATCAAGCCAGTATTTCCCTTTCTCACAGACTGACTTTGGATCACCTCAAGTTTCAGATCATTCCACAATGTGTGAAATAGTAGCACACAGGTACATATTTCAGATTTCTATTAGTTTGAGGATCAGTAGCCACCATGTGGTCCTGTGAATTTACATCCCACTTCACCAGGACAGCACTACCAAACCAGACATGAGCGTTACTGACCAGTGGGAGCACCCTGAATTTTAATGTCCCTCTGGGCCAGCACCTCACACCTCTCCAGTCATGCTGCTGGATGATTGGTGCTGCTCATCCTTATTTTTCCATGTGCAATAGCTGGAGCAGGGAGAGGACAGCATTCACAGCACACATTCCATTTGCTGGTGTTTGCCCTGCTTTCTCTCACCCAGGACCCACAAATGAAAAGGTCCCATCTGGTCTGTCCCTCCTTAGGCAGACAGTAAGTGCAGTAAAGCTGGTGACACCAGCTCATTTATTTTAATTTTTAAATGATGGGTAAAGTGCCCCTTGTGGAGTGAGCATCCATAATTCAGGGGTGCTGTGTTCCCTCAGGACAGAGGTGCAGCTCAGCCCCTCGTGCTGGTCCTCAGCCTCAGCATCATCCCCCAGCACTGGTGCTGCCACCCCAGCTGAGAGGTGGGCAGGGGATGCACAGACACTCCCTGGCTCTCCCTGGACTGACAGCAGGATTGGAGCCTTGTAGAGTCAAATGAAAACTCCTATTGACTTTGGGTCAGGTCCTTAGTAAATGCTTTGTTAGAGATAATCCTGTATCTATCAGCACTTACATCAAGTGAAAACAGTTCACAGTCACAAAGCCAATAGTTTTCTATTTATCTAATGTGTACTTTAGGTGGTATCACCAGAAAGCCTTTTTTTTTCCCCACTCTGTGAAAATACTTTCAATCAATTCTTATTTCTTGAAGAAAGGGGGAAAAATGCTTTTTGAAATCCAAGGAGTCAGCTTCTCATCCCTCTAGCTGTGCTTCGGCCTAGATAAGAAGAGATCTCAGGGTCCCATATTATTAATTCACTGTCTGTATGAATAACGAGCAGCCTTGGTGAATTATTCCACACTCCTGGGAAAATCTATAGCCCTGTCCTTCTGCAGCACCACTGGAACCAAGCAGTAAGCTCATATTTATTTTTATTTGGTGAATTCAGATGACTTCATTTGTAGGGAGGAAAAAAAGGTCCCTCTTCTCCACTGACATCCATTTAGTAAGCTCAGAAAAAAAACACAGAATATCACACGTGCTATTAAAAAAAGGAGGGGAGTGGAGGAAAGAAGCCTAACTTTACTTAAATATTTTAAGCTTTGGTTTTGTCCAGATCATGTCTTCTTGAAAAGCCCTTGCAGCCACCCTGAAATCACAGCCAGATCCTGAGAGGTGCTGACTTCAGAGGGAGCAAAAGCAAAGCTGGCAGCGGCCATGCAGAGTAATTAATTCATTTAGCCAGGTACAGGAGCCCTCATTACCAGTTTGCCTTCCCACTGCAGGGCAGAGGCTGAAGGGAGCAGAGGGGAGGTGTGGGCCTGACCCTGCTGATGCTGGCAGAGATTTTGTGTCAGAGCACAGCCTCATCTCCTGAACCCAGACCATCAGTGAGCAGCCTGGGGAGAGCAGAGGGGCTGTGCTTCTCCCTGAGCATGTGGATGTGCAAGGAAAACTCTGTGTGGGCACATGGATAGGTATCTATGCATACATATATACATATATATATATATATATATATAAATATGTGTGTGTGTGTGTGTGTATTTCTGTGCACACACTGCAGAGCCACCCTGCCTTGCAGCACCCAGGGCTGCTCAGACACACAGGGATGTTTTTCTGTGATTAAGGGACACACAAGGCAGGATGTTCAAGGAGCAAATCTGCAGCCCACCTGAGCCAGTCTGCAGCGAGGGCTTCCCAGGTGGGCACTGCCCCATCTCCCAGCGGGGGCTGTGCTGTTCCTGCTGCCTGCAAACTCCTGCACCAGGCCCTGGGGAGAGGGGAATGGGTGGTCCTGCCTTCCTGGTGTGTGGGGATGGTGCAGCTAACGAGTGTCTGACTGTGGGTTTGTGTGAGTACCTCTTCATTGCAGCCACCATTTGTCTCCCCACCTATGTCTTACATATTTCTCTCTTTTTCCAGTGACACTGTGGTTTCCTGTGCAGCAAAGCAACCACTCTTTTTAATATCAAGCTCATAGAGCAGCTGACTAATCCACCCCTGATGAAGTGCAGAGAGCTCGCTTAAATCCCAATTTCCGCAGGAAAAACGTTTTCTTTTTCTACTTAAGAGGGAGGGGGAAAAGCTGTAAGTCCTGGCATTATTTCCTTCTGTGTGAGGGGTGGTCGCTTTTCCAGGCTCCAGCTGACAGATTTCAGTGCTGACACAGAGGGAGCAGAGCCCTCACAGCCAACCAAGGTGCACAAACAGCATCCCTATGGCGAAATTACGGAATGGCAGAGCTCTGGAGCAGTGTGAAGAAACACAGGAACATATAATTACTTCACCTCCATACAGGGGAAAGTAACCTTTTGCTCAAATACTTGCAATAAACCCACTAGAGGCTAAATGGAAAACCAGTAGGAGTTTTCTCCTTTGATAGGTAGCATTAAGTGTTAATCACAGCACTGGAAAGAGCCTGGGAAGAGGGTTTGGAGGCAGGGAGGGCAGCCAGCCATGCCAGTGTGCCAGGCACCAGAGGGAAAAAAGAAACACAACTGGAAGGGAAGAGAGCCCCTGGAGAAAATTCCCCTGCCGGGGTGAAGCCATGGGCAGGACCATGGGTTGAGGTTAAGGACTGGCCAGGCTGCCTGGAGAGCACAGAGCAAACCAGGACAAGGTGTTTCACTCCTCTGCAGACACAGACCTGCTTTGGTGAGCCCAGAACAGGAGACTCAGCCCCCTGTGAGCCATGTGCAAATACAGAGATGATGGTTGATCTAGGGGCAAAAAAAGCTACAGCAATGCTAAGGAAGGCTTCTCACAGCAACCCTTCAGCCAGCAATGCTGAGGGAGAGATTCCCAAAAGTCAAGAAGGTACAGCCTGGTGTGTTTCTGCCCTGCATGGCATCAAGAGAAAGAGCTTTGATACCATTTACTGCATCTGTGTGGGGAGGTGATCCAGCTGATGGAGGGTGTGTGGTGTCTCAGGAGCAAAAGGATTAAACCTTTACACCCTGCCTTTAAACAAGCACTGGGTTCATCTTTTCCTCGTGTGGCAAAGCCCAAGCACAGCATCTAAAATGCTCTCAGGAAGCAGTTTGACACCCAGAGGCAGATTTTCAGCTGGTGTAAACTGTCTCTTGAAACCCTGAGAGCCTTGCTGGTTTGTGCCAAATGAGGGCACGCTTTGTTGAGTTTGGGAAAATGAACAGGTTGGTGACTGGCTATTAATCCTTGCCCACAGTCCTCAGGGAATGTGTGGGACCAGCATCCAGCTAATCCATGGCCAAGGGGAGCTGAGGGAAACATTAGGGTAGGGTTGGCATCTGTGCTGCATCCTCTCACACCAAATCCTGGCAGGAGTTCTGATGATAGTTTATCTCTGCCAGGGAAGACCATCTCACTGTCTAATTCTGCATAATTCTGTCATGCATCTTTTCTGCATCAGATCCTGTGGTTTTGGTGCACTGTGAAATGCTCTGTGCCTACAGGTGTCTCTAATACACTTTAGAAAACACATGACTGGAGTTTCTTTTCCTTCAAAGCTACCTTCCATCTATAAACATGGAGCTAGTTCACAAAGCTTGAATGTGGTTTGTAGGATTAGGGTTTGAACATAAAAGAAGTGGATGATTAAGTAAAAATGAAAAATGCTCCTCCACAGTGCACTCTCTTTAAATTAATAAATGAGAACCTGAAGCTATTACACACTGAAATTTTAAAGAGGCAGTGGCCAAATCTGTCAGTGAAGCCAACACATCATTTATCCTTTTACTGATGCAGAGAGTTCAAATAGGAGTCACTAATTTAGCACTGAGAGTGTCTGTTGTGTTCAACTATGTGAATTAACCTGGCAACTGCAACTGGAGGCGGGCAAGCCAACAAGTGTTTAATTTATTTCAGGGGATCAATTATCCATACAATTGATCCCATTTATGGTTTCTCCTCTCAGAATACAGCCAGGTCACTGTAGGACCCAAGTCCCTCAGCAGTTTGTCAATCTGTGGTCTGCTTTGGAAGGTTTTTATGCATTAATATTGCAGAATTGTCTTAAGTTTAGGAATCAAGGAAGGACGTTGCAAGCAAGGGATTTCTATCAAATCTTACGTTTTGTGCTACTCGGCATGTAAATAGCATTCAGATTTTAGAACAGGTAGGTGTCAAAAAGCAGTTTACTAATCCTGTATATTAAAGAAAGCATAATTCCTCTTTGGGAGCTGTTTTCATAGACCATTCAGTTTGTTACAATGACAGCTCAAAGTTAAGCAAGATGGAGGATGGCAAATTTCAATAGTATTTAAAAAGTGCTGTCTCTCCCTTTTGAAACCATCATTAAAAAGACAGTAGTGGGGAAAGGAGCTCTGCTCCCCAATTTAAGCATTCTGTCCTATGTCATTAGCACATGAAAATTATTCTGGAAGGCAGATGGATTGCTTTTAATATGTGGGTTTGTGTAATCATTGCCTTTTGATGACAATTCCTAGGCAGCAAGCATACAGCAGAGTTTTCAAGATGCATGTGTATGGTCAGTACATTTTTTTTTAATCTCCCAAATGTGCCCAGAACTCAGGAGCAGCAAGGTGAAACATCAGCACAAGCCATCACTCAGGAATGAAATGGAGAAGCAAATGACACTGTCTTAACTGAGGACAAAGGCAAATCTACCATTAACTCAAATGAGAGTAGAAAACATCTCTCTCTATTGGTTTTCTTATTACAAAATGCCCTCTCCTTTTTCTCCAGACCCTTCCACGAAATACCATCAAATATGGTTGTGTGTAATATAGTTATGCAAATAACAAATGAACTCTATTTCCTTTAGAAGTTTCCTTTCCTCCTCTTGAAAATTGCCAACTGGATGAACACTTTTTAAAACAAGAGCACCTGTTTTACATAAAACCCAAAGTCCATTAGTGCAGTAGAACACCTGTATCACATTGGTTATCCAAGGACACAGGTACCCCTTGCTCTGAGCTGGACAGTGACCTCTTCTTTACACCACAGAGCACAGGAACAGAGAGCAAAGGAGAAAATCTGTGTTGTTTTGGCCAGGTTTCCTCTGAGATTCAGCTCAGTAGCAGAGGCCCAGCCTCATCATTGCATTCATTTCTCTTGTTTGTGCATTGGGATGAAATTGGGTGATCTGCATGTCAGGCAGGGAATCAGGTGAGGTGTTTGTGGCAGAGCTGGAGAAGTGAAGTGCTTCCCTCTAGCACAGGGACTGCTCCTTTCCTGGGATGGATGTGCAGTTCCAGCCACTCTGCCTCAAAAAAAGGGTGAATTAACTGGTGGGGCCAGGTGTGGAGAGAGGCTTTGGCTGCTCAGAAGAACAGGCAGCCTCTGTTGAGAGAGAGGAGTTGTAGAGCAGCAGAGCAAAGGATGGAGGAGCAGGAATCTGCTGTCAGACCAGGGGTGGAGAAAGGCTAAGGAAACAGTGAGGGTTTAATAAACTCCCCATCATTAAATGTAGCTTGGAAATTAGAAGAGTACTGCTAGCTCTAAGAGGGGGTTGGCAACAGCTTCCCACTAGGGATGACAGCTGGTTTTGAAGACTTCCAGTGTCTTTTGTCACAGCCACAAAATGTAAAGTAATTGGTATTATTTGATCAAATAACACTGCAGCATACTGGTGAGCAATGAGTAGATCCTGACACAAAAGCCAAGACAAAAAGCTGTAGAGCAGACTAACAAAATTCATTTTTGTGTTAAAGACCAAAAAAAAAAAAAAGAAAACCCTCTCGACGTCTTTAGTTACAGTTTGGCTTTATTTGATACAATCATTTTTTATTGTTTGGTTGACCAACACTGGTATCTTTGTTTTTATTCATTTATTTGCAATAACCTGCTGATAAATCAGCTTTAGCAGCAGAACCAATTAATTCTCCATTGTAAATATTGGCTTAGATATTTTTAATCTATTCTGTTTGTCAGAAATGGCAGTCCTGGACTTTCCTGGATGAGCAGTAATGAGGCAGCATTGCAGAATCCTTTTCTACTACTCCTCTGAAACAGCCCTTGTAAATTCTGTGTGATCATTTCAGAAAAAAAAAAAAAAAAACCCACAGCATTTGCAAACACAAATTAAGTAAATTATAGTTTTGTCACCTGGCTTGCATTCTACCAAAGACCCCTGGTGCCCACAAGTGGGGATTCTTGCAAAATGTATCCATTTGAGTTTGCAGATTTCCCAGCTGAGCTGCTCATTAACACATGGCAGGATGGAAACTGTGATCAGAAATGATCTGTGATTACAGCAGACACGGTCTGAATCTGTTTTATGTAGCCAGGCTGGACGAATGGAATGAATGGGGGAGGTTTTGAAATGCCTGAAATTCAAATGTAATTGCAAATCACCCAGGTCTGTGTTTTACTGTTTCACGGCACCTTTTGAAAGCTGATGCAACTTCCTCATAGAAGGAATAAATTGACAAACCAGGTTAGAAGCTTAAGCTCTGAATGTAACAATCCTTATTCACAGGTCTTCTGTGAAACCTCCTGCAAGGGTGTGCTGAATCCTATCAGTCTATTTCTGAAATCACCAGGAACACTCATTTGTAGCTACCTTTGGGTTAGACCCTTTCCATCTGAACCACCTTCATTTTAAACTCATCCTTTATGGTAGGCATGGCCACACTCCTCACGTATTTTGCATATTCAGTTTTCAAGCCAAAATACAGGAGCTGCATCAGCTTCAGTGCTCCCAGCAGGAAATCAGGGCTCCTGCAATATCAAACCTTAAGTCACCACCAGTAACAGGCTGAAATAGTCCTCCCCTCGTAAGGACTGTGCCTGCACTGCTCCCATTAAACTTAATGGGCACTGGGCATCCATTCCCTCCAGGCAGCTTTGGAAATACCAGCCAAAATGCAGTTGTAAGTATTAACCTTTAGGAAGTTATTGTTGGCAGCCTCCCACGGCTCTGTGCTGGGGTGTGAGCCCAGCCCTGCTCGGATGGGACCGGCTCTTCTGGGCTGCTGTGGCTGAGCCGAGCCCGGGCAGTTCCGCAGGGGAATCTCCCCGGAGCTGCCTGCACCGAGCCTGCCTTTTCCCCTGGCCACCCTAAGGCAGCCCCATCTCCCACAAAGGGCAGTAGGGGAGGGTGTGGAAATCCTGCTCTCACCCAATGCTGGAGTCTGGGGCGGGAATGCCAAAAAAACATTGCAGCCTAACTGTTAAAATAAGCATGTTTGGCATAGGGGAAAAAAAAAAAAAGGTCTGTCAATGGTTTTGTATATTAAACCCTGTAAGGAATTGCCCTCCTTATTTAATGTTGTTTAATTAGTTGAGCCATTTTCAGGTTTTTTTTTCCTTTCCTGTCTATGTTGCAAAGAAAAATAGTCTGGCATTTTAAAAGAAAAATGGGATTAGAATAATTTATTATTGGATTACTATTAAACTAATAGAAACAGCAATATAAAATCATGTTTATAAACAACCTCCTGGTCTCAGGTCTAACCCATATGGATGGTGACCTGTGAGGAAGCAGTGTTCCAGCAATAAATTTGCTGGTTTAGACTGGAGGGTTTCAACCCAGCTAATAAACTCTCAGTGGTGCATGACTGAAATGTTACTGCAGTAGCTGGAGAGCAAACTGTCCCGTTTCTTTTTTTTTTTTTTTTCACCAAATAGTTCTAAAATAACCAAAGTGTAATCACCACACTCAACTAGCAGATTATTCATGGACACAAAATACAGTCCTAAATCAAATAAATTGCTAACTGTGAAGCATTTGCTAGGCTCTGCTTTGCATAGGATGAGATAAGAAGCAAATATAATGCACTGGTCTCTATTACTAAATGCTGCTAAAAATGCAAAATGATAAACGTGCTCTTTCCATTTCAATATAGCATCATTAGCAGAGAAACCCTGTAAGGATCACCTGCATCTTAATGACCTGCATCTTCCCCACCACTGTGAGTGCAGCTCTGTGCTTTTGCTGGATACCTGTGCCATTTTAAGAAGAGTTAATGTGATTTTGCCGAATTCTGTGGCATTTTTGTTCCGGTCTTCTTAATTTTTTTACTTTCCCTTCCTAAATATGAGAGTCTAGTAGTGAGATACCTGGAGGAAATGTGTAGCCAGGGACTTCAGCAGTGCTGGCAGATCAGGAGAAGCAGAAGGGCCAGGCAGAGCCCTTCCTGGCTCTGCTGAGTCCACAGGTTTTGGGCAGAATTATGGGCAAGGCTTACTGCAGTATCCCTGTGCTCAGGGTATGGATAGTGCATGTGGTCTGCTGGCTTTTCCCAAAATATTAGGTCTTGCTCCTGGTAGCTTCCTGTAGAATACAAATCAGCCATGTTGGTGTGGTGTCCTGCTTGTACAACATATTTTGGTTATGTCTACCCTTGCATTTGCTCACTTCATGGCATGCTATAGTATGTCAAAGAATGTAGATGCTGCTGCTTCCTATATAATTTTTCCACTAAAAATGACAGGTGCCTGGAATTATTACTGTATTATTTGGGTTGAGAGGTTCTTCCCAGGAGTTTTGCAGAGACCAAGGGGACTATACTTGCACTCTGAAATCTAACCAAAAAAATACAATCTATTATTTTATGCTGAAAAACAAGGCAGACATCCAGCAAGGGCAGGAGCACAGGCTTCACGTAGTGAGAAGAAAAATTGGGCTGTGGGCAAGACAGGAGTGAAGAGAAGCCACACTGCAGAGTGTCAGCAGACTTGCTGTGTAGGTAATTTTGAATGCAGTAAAAAACCACAAATATTTGGATTTTTTTTTTTTCCTTTTTTCAAAACCTGAAAGAATGTACACAAATATTTGGATTGCAATGTCTTTGCACATCAAATGTTCAGATCAGTGTTACTGTACCTGTGAAGGATGAGATAAAAACAGAGCATAGGGGGCAGTTCCACAGGGTCGTGGTTGACAGTGAGTCTGGGGAAACCCTAAGGTAAAAGGAGATATTCCTACAGCTTCCTTTCCATTCCCATCTAAAAATACCCTTCCTTCCAATTTCTCTTGGGTGTCAGAATAAATGAAAATGTTTCACAGTGATTAATGGTGTACTGGCTACACAGTGAATGCCAGTAGGGATGCAGCTGATCAGCAGAGAGGATATTTTCAGAAAACCTCATCATACTTTGTTTTGACTTTATGCTGACACATTGAGTTTTGGCAGAAGGAGTGATGCAGTTCAGCCGGTTGCATGGGCAGGAGTGGGAGCACTCAGACACACACACGGGGGAGAGCCAGCCCCACGGGGATCCTCTGCCAGGAGACCCCTCTGCAGAGAGCTGTCCCAGCCCTGGACACGTGCAGGGCTGCTGGCCACCGCCTGCACCTGGATTGTCCTCCCCAGGGGCTCTGCCTGCAGGACTGGATTGACTGCAGGAGCATCCCTGGGGTCTCCAAGACCACCCAGTGCTGAGTGGCCCCGAGGGACCCAAGTAGGTGCCACCTCTGAGAACAGGAGGAGGTGACAAACGTCACCGTGCCCCTGTTTCCTTTGGGAAACTGTTTCGTTGTTTCAAAAGTGCTTACAAGGTTTTGGAGGAAAGACCAAAAAAAAATCTGCAACCCAATGCAAATTGACTCTGTGCTTGTAGGTCTTGATGGAGTTGGTTATACATAAAGTCTGTGCTGTGTGTATTCACCTGGAGACCTAAACTATTATGTAGAAAAAAAAGAACAGCAACAGCACAATATTGTTGCTTTCGCTACCATTGATCTTTAATTTCCCACTTCAATTTTGCCTTCTAGATTAAGGGGGTGTTTTTTTGTACTGCTGTGTATGTGAGATGTTTAAAACTTGCTTGAGATTTCAATTTCCAGAGGGTTCTGTTGGCTGAGGTTGTAGCTTATCTAATATTTTGATGAAGTCCAAGCTCTGTGCTGTAAAAGTCAATTTAGTTTTAAGCTGTTGTTTTCACCACTACAGTGAATAATCCAATTTTTAATTATTTTTATGGGTTTTTTTATTTTTTGAGTATTATTTGTTGAAAATTTAGTTGCTTGTCTTTACTGTAATTTTAGTGGAAGGGACTCTGGAGAAACCAAGCCTCGCTGGAATAGATTGTTATCCAGTGTAATGTATTGATCAGGTCAGGCAGTAAATTAACAGGAGCAGAACACCATTAAATTTTGAACTTAATTGCCTTCTACTCTTAATTTCTATTGGATATAATCAATAGGTGCCAGAGGAAAGTTAAAAGAGTTATTTAGCAAGCTGCTATTTCCTGCAGCATAATGGAAAACTAATGTTTCATCTTCTAGTTGATGCAAATAATTTGTAGTTTGAGTGTGGCCACTTAAGCATTTTATCAAAGACTCACTTTTAGTTCTGTCTTGATTAATCTTCATCCCTCCAAGAAAGAAACACGATTTAGTGACACAGTCTGTTTTGGCTTAGCTCTCCCTTTGGTCCTGGTTTCCCTGGAGGATCTCTCCAGTCTCTGTTCCCATCTCCAGCCATCACACCCTGAGTGTTTCCAGGGCAGAGTTTTCAGGCCAGTACATTTCAGAATCATTTCCTTTTCCAGGGAAATGCCATTTTCCAGTGGAAATGGAGACCATAACCTTGGTCTTGGCTTTCCCAGCTTGTTTGGGCAAGTTGCTCATTTCTCTTATTTTCCTGCCTGAAAAACACCAGTGTAAACAATTGCCTTCACCAAGGGCTGGTGGTGTCCAGCTGAAGTGTTGCACTTTCTTGCTGGGCTCCCTGTGCTGACGATAAACTTTGTCCTCCTCTTCAGCCTCAGCTTGTTACTCCCTCTGTCTCACATTTCCCTCTGTAGTAATATTTTAGATACCTTTTATAACTTGCTGTTGAATTTCAGTATTGCTTATCCTGTTGTAATCTAAACCCAGTCCCCTATAAATCAATATCTCAGTGCTATTATTATTTTTACACCTCTTTGAGCACTCTTTCCATTACCTGGTCTTCTGCTAATAAAATGCTGCAAAGGAAACACCGAGTTTCGGGTGGCCCCATGCCAAAGCCGTGTGCCCAGTGTCACTGCCCTGTGGAATTACAGGGACATTAAAAAGCCATTGAACAGAGGATAGACATCTGATGCAAATTAGGGAATTATTGCAAATTTTGGTGGGCCTTGGAAACTGTATTACTGAAGCAGCACGCAGAATAAAACAGGCCAAGGTAATCATACCTCATATTTTACAACGGTGTCAGTTCTGTGCCAGTGGTGCTGCTCCATATTTATAACTTTACATTGGCATGAGGCAATTCCCATTCAGGCTAATGGGAGTTTTCCAGGAGTGTTGATTCAGGTTCCTGATGAGAAATGAGTATAGCCCCTTTTGCTCATCTTCACAGCAGAAATAGCTGTTAGAGTTGAGAAGAGTCTACTTGAGGTTTTATGAAGTGGAGCATAATGATGCACAAAACGAACAGACCTTCATAGAAGTCTCATTTTCTAAGAGAGTTGATCTATACTTGCTCTGAAAACCAGGTATCTTCAGGGAGTGGCAAGTTACCCACCTCAAAATAGAGTGACAATGAGTGATTCTTGCTCTGAAACCTTGACCTACATCTGTCCACAACTCTTGCCATTATAAAATGTGTATAATGGGTATTTTACTGGGAGCACATTTGTTTTTATTCAAGTCCTATATATTAAAAAAAAACATAGCTTGCTGCCTGTGCAAATTCAAAAACTGCCAAATCATCAAAAGAGCTGAGTATGAATTTACCTCTTTGACAATTATTCCTTGTCACATTATTCTGGTTAACAGGGAATTCATCACAGTGGAGAAGAAAAAATAAAGCCTCTTGACAGTTACAAGAAATTACCTGTGCTTACAGTAATATATTTTCCAAGGGAAGGCTGGAGGGCAGAGTTTGACAGTGCTGAGGCTGTCCCTCCTGCAGTGATGTCCTGTGACCATCATTGGCCTGGACTTAACCTTTGCAGAGGGAAGATTTGTTTGTCTGTGTTACAGACTAGCAGGAATTGTGGAAGGTTCAAAATCCCAGCTCCCCAGAGAGGCTGAAATTCTCCTGCTTTGGCCATTCCACTGGTGTCCATCACATCACTGGGCTTTATACTGGGAGGAGGCAGAAGAGGTGGTGTTGTGGCTATTGGATATTTAGGGGACTGAACCACACAGCCCAGGTGCCCATGGAAGCTGAGGGCCAAACAGGAAATTGGACATGGGGTTAATGGAGTGCCCCTGGCCAGGAGGGTGTCAGCAGCTATAATGGCATTCCCATTCCCCATGAAGAGCTTCTCTTCATGTTTCACTCTTCTGCCAAGAAAAAGATAAAAGGAGATTTTTCTCTGTCTCACTGAGGAGAATCCCCTTTTCATCCAAATGAATTATGCTGTCTTTGAGGCGCCAGATTAATCTGTCTGTGGTATCCCTCGTGCATTGCTTCCAGATTAACACATTATCTCTGTTCCTTCTTCCATGATCTACTGGTACAAATGAAAGCTAACACACATGGTAGGCTGGAAAAACTGCTGCCCACTGCCATGGAAATCTCTGCAGGAACATGTGTGTCCTGCTGGAGAAGAGAGGTGCATAATAACACAACATTTATGTTAAGGTTGATTACAAGAATAGTTTGGTGCAGTTGAAGCTCCTTCTCTGGTTTGCTGTCACCATAAAAGCTTTGTGAACCATAGATTATTGCATTTTAGGTACACACAGCAGGACAGGCAGACAAGGTAGGAAGTCTCTGAGACACACATGAATTAGGATTAAATGGAGCAAACTAATTCTCAATCAGATCTGCTCACCACTAAAACAAAGAAGATGGAAAAAGACAGGATCAAAATTAGCGAGATAACAAATTGCATTTCTGGTTGGGAAGAAGTCCTGGGTTATGAAATGCTGGTGGATTTAAAGTTCAATTCTACCCTTATTTGTCGTGCACATTTGTAAAGAATATTTGCAGTCATCACCCTCTAGTTGAATCAGTGCAGTGAGTTTTTGTTTTTCTAGGAGTGCTGGAGGTTTTATAGCTCAGCCTTGGCAGAAGTCTACCTGTAGTCTGTAGTAATACACAATTCACATCATGGTTAGGCTGGGCACTGCAATTATTGCTGCTCTGTCTATTCTCTGCTGTGTTTGTAAAAGGATCAGCATTGGAGCTGTGAGGTTTTCTTGTGATCCCTAAATCCAGAAGCGTATTTGCACCATTTTTATGCCCAGAAAGTTATTCACTGCTCACAACTTGCTTTCCTGAGAAATAGTCAGACAAGACATTTTGGAAAGCAGGCTTTTTTGTGCCTGCTGTTTGCAGTGTTAAGAAATCATACCAGACAGTAACTCTAGTTATGACCCAAAACCTCCACACAACAACAAACCCCCAACACCCAAAAGAAAGAAAGAAAAAAACCTGCCAAAAACATACAGCTCTTCAGAGGTTTTTTTAAGGTAGTTTTGGAAATCTCAGGCAATATTATATTCTTTGTATAACTGTTCAAAAAGAGTGCATTGACTCCATACGTAAACTGTTTTCAACCCTGTCTTGTCATTTAGTGTGAAAGAGTGTTTTGGAGTTTCTCAAAACATTGGTACTGGCAGGTGTGAGACCTTTGCACTCTGCTGAAGGGGAGCTGAAGGGAAGCTTCAGTTTCTGGAGGAAGCTTTGCCATTAGTTTCATGGCCAGCAGAACGAACAAATGATGGCTGCAGGAAAACTGTACCACAGGCTGACCATGGAAGGGTTCTTTATACTGCATCACTGGAAATAGGAGTGCGAAACCTTGCCAAGTATTTGCACATACTTTCCAAGAGTTTCAGCAAAACAAGGAGATTTCTACATCTTTGTCCTGAATGACAAGCAAGTGCATTTTATAGAGATATGTTCAGCACTGCCATAAATAACAATTTCTCTTTTTGCCTTTGCAAGCCATCATCAGGAGGTGATGGCATCACCTCCTCATTCCTACCCTCCCTCTACCCACAGAGCCATGAGAGCATGCATGCAAAAGTGCATAAAAATGTCAGCCTTGCAATTTAAATGTCAACTCTTCAATCTTATCCCAGTACATTTAGACCCTCTTTTGCATACAGTGTGGCTGACTTCTTACAATTCCAGTTTTCTTCAGAATGACAGAGGAGGCATCCGTGGCCCTTTCTGGGTAGTTCCATTTGTTACTGTCCCCTTGCAGAACACAAATGTAATGCAGTGTGCTCTGCTGACAGACCAGTCCCAGGCAACCTCTTGAGGGTATTAAATAGACTTTTCTATATTCTTTGTGCTGATCTGACTCCCTTTTGCTTCACCAGAGTTCAGCAGGCTCTGGAATGCAGCTGGGATTTGGCTTCACTGTGACATCTGCCAGCACCTCTGCATGGGGGGGAAGATGCTGCAAAGCTGTGTCCCTGTTGCCCATCTATTTCAGTGCCCTGGAAAAAAGAAAACACAGAATTAGATATGCAGATATAGATATATATTGGTGTGTAATCCACTTCACAGCTATCTCATTGTCTGGATGTTTTTCTTTCTCATCCTGTGTAGTTTTTTCAGGTCCACATCAAGGGGAGCCATGTGGCACCATGCTGAGAGGTGCTTTGGTGGGTGCTGCAGGCTGCTGAAGAACACAAACACAGCTCTGCTGCACTGCTGAAGCTGCAGACACAGCCTGCTCCTCCCTCTCTCCCCTCAGTGCAAACTGGTATTCTAGAACTCACTCTCAAAGACTGAGGGCTTCCAGTGACTTTTCCATGTTTGGGCACCTAAACAACTTGCCCTCAGTGGTTTTCTAAATTAAAAATTGCAAATTAAAACAGAAAGCTCTACCTATACAATTCATTTTCTCATATTTATTCCATTTGAAATTAAGACCAAATACAATGAGTGTAAAATTAAATTTACATAACCTGTTAGCTTTTGAAGAACTCCCTCCCAAACAGTTACAAGAAATATACATGTGTACATTAAGAGATTTCTCCGGGGTCAGATTTTTTTTACTTGTATTGTTCTTTAGATAGATGAAATCTTATTGCCATTCCTAAGGAACTCATGAGCACCTTTCTGTTCCACTGCCCACAGAAAGTGGAAGGGATTGCCTCTAGCAGAGAACACAAATACAACCCAGTATTTTCACTGAAGGATCAGGGATATTTTTACCTTTTTCCCCCATGTCCTTCAGAGCAGCTTGTACAATCCACAATGATCCAGGGACAAGAAAATGCTTTCCCTTCTACCTTGGCAGGATTTGACAATGTCAAGGTAGGGCCTGAAAAGTGCTTTGAGATCCTTGCAGTAGAAGTGTTGAAAAGGCACAGGAAACAGCTCTGGTGTGATGAGACCCCGACTTGGCTGCAGCATGAGCCTCCCCATCACTACAAACACCTTTGCAGGTCAAAAGCCATCCTAATTTGACTATTTCCACCTTCTTTTTAATAGAAAAAAAAATGCTGATAGTGTTTGAATGATTCATTTCTATTAAAATACAAAATGTTGAAGCACATCAGCCACCAAAGACCCTTCCTTGCAGAAGCCCTTCTGCATTTGCCAGGCCAGGGCTGCTGCTCCCTGCCAGGCAGAGCTGGAAGGTCTCCCCGTGAGCTCCCAGCACAGAATTGAAGCTTTGAACCCTCCCTGGCCACGAATTGAGGCCCTGAATGCACAGTAACTGAATATTCATTTTGTCCATTCTTTAGAAAAATAGTTACAATTTAAAGCACAAGAATAGCTCCATTCATGAGCCACGATGTGAGCAGAGCCTCTGCCACTGCTGCTGTATCTGCATTTCTGAACAAGAAGCCAACAAAGCTGATCTATTACTACATATAAAAATAATGAAAAAGAGATATCCAGGGAGAGAAATTATGTTTTTGTCGTGAAATGATATGGGTTGATGATAAGCACAGGTATTATTTCTCTCTGTTGTTCACTTCTCTGTGCAGAGTGGGACAATCAGGGTGTGGAGTGCTCCTGCTGCAGGGCTGGGCAATTTCAGGGTTTCAACATTTGGAACAGCAGATACTTAGGGTAAAACTTTCCCCTGATTTGAGCTGAACTATTCATCACACACGTAGCTGTCATTAATCTTACATGCAGAGCCAGGCTTCTCATATTTCAAAACCTTTGGAGAGGCAGCTTTTTAATCTATATTTGGTTTCTCTTTTTTCCCCCTCTGAGATTGATTTCTCTTTGCATATAATGCTGCAGTAGTTTCAATTTAAACAGAACCCTGAAATAAAATACTTGAATTTAAAACCCTAGCAGAGAGAAAGGAAACAATTACCTTGAAATTCTTTTTTATTTTTTTGGAGGTAAAAAATCTTCAATGCTGACTGCCAAAATTGACATGTATTTTAACTTCTGTTTCAAGCAATGCATTATCTTAATCACAACAAGAGGGCACATACTCCAGGATGGAGCCGTAAATTCAATTAATCTCAGTAGTAATTCTCAAAGCAATTCATTATAATATAATGCAGCATCTTGAAGTATCTAAATTACAGCAGCTAAAGATGTTTAATGGCCAGAGACAGATGCAGAAGCTGCCCAGCAGCTCCTGGTGGCAAGTTCTGGCTCCTTCTGCCTCCTCTCTGGCACAGCATTCCAGACAAAAGGCTGATCTGCTCCTGTGAGCCAGGAGAATGAAGAAAAGGGACAAAGAAATAAAAGTGTCAGGAAAGACAGGAGAAAAGACAGAATCACTGTGAGGGCAGCAAGTGGCAGGGGGGTAAGGTCCTTATTCTCACAAATATGTGAACTCTGGTGGCTGTAGGTTATGAAGTATTCCTACCAAAAATTTCTGGTGACCAAGAGCAAAATGTTGAAGTGGTTTGCATATCTCTCTGGGATCTTGAAATGATAATACAGTGTTCTAATACACCTGCCTGCTCCTTATTTTGTAGGTCATTAACACAGCCCATACTCTAAACCCTTCTGTCTGCTACTATTCAGAAAGGATGTTCTTGGAATCCCAACCTCTTTGCCATTTTGCAGAGCAGAGTTTGGACACAAAGGACTATAAATTCAGCACAGTGTGTCACTATGGGAACTGTTTCTGCTGCCAGGCAGAGCTGGGAATGAACTGGGAGCTGGCTGTTCAGGCACCTGTGTGTCTGCCAGGCAGGCACATGCATTAACATTCTAATGCAGATATGTACATTTTACCATGAAGTGTTTGCACCTCTTTGCTTCCCCATTTCTTCTTATTTTGCTTCATTTAGCATAGATTATCTCAGTAAGTCTGGCAACTAGTCAATTACTGAATTCCTTTCAAAGGAAGGGAAAAGGATGATTACAAAACTCATCAAGCTAGCATAAATCACCATATCTTCCCCACCTGAGGATCTGACCCTCTAACAGTAGTTTCTTTCTTCCTTATAAAGGTAATTATTCTATTAAAATTAATAGTAAAATGAATACTGCTGTGACTGAATTACATGGGATAAGCGTGAAATACTGTGATCTGTTCTGCTATGAATTAGTAATTACAGTGTGCCCAGTGAAATTTGCATACTTTGCTCTCCTTCCCTGCTATCTGCCTTGGTTTAGTTGCCAGTGCTCTCTCCAGGGTTGGAGCTGGAGGTTGCTGGTGCTTTATGCAAAGAGGAGGTGTTTGCAGAACATAGCACCCCTGAGTTTTAAGACAGCAGAAGTTGTTACAAGATAACCTGGGGTTTGTTTGGTATTTGAAATAGCTGTGATTGCCTTTCCAAATGTGATGGTGTGGGGGCGTTTTTTGTTCTTACATAGATGAGGTGAGGCGAAAAAAAATAGAGGGGGGAAAAACTTTGCCTCCCTTCCTCCTCCTATTTCTGTGTGAAAGGTTTGTGTTCATATGGGTTTGAGTGGATGCAGCAGCCAGTGAAAGTAGCTGGTACCTCAAAGGGATGGCAGCTGGAACAAGGGAGAGGCAGAACAGGAGGAGCTGATGGACCTGCAGCAGCCTCTGCTTCAGAAAGAGCTGAGTCCCCCTGCTTGCACTCAGGTGCTTCATGCAAAGTTTAAAGGTGACCTTGAGGAGGATAAGTGATACCAGGGTGAAAGGCAGCCTTTCCCACATGTATATTGAGACCTGCCTTGGGCCAGCAACAGCAATTACTTATCAGCTAAAGGATGGAGTGTGATAACCCCTTTATTTTGTGCTGCTAGGAGGTCGTAGGGCAGAAGTCAAGCATCAGGCCCAGGCTGGTTTCTCAGGAAGGGAAGGCACAGAATTTTTTCCTTACAGCCCCTGCCATGCCAGGACACCTGCTCAGCTCAGGGATTGTTCACCTCAGCACGAGCTGAACACCCACACACTGATGGAACAGGATCTAGGGGGAACACAGGTAGAGAGAGCTGCTCTACTTCCACCTGCAGTGGCTGCAATCTGACATCCTACAAGAGCTGTGTGCTCAACTCAGCTCCAGAGGTGGAGACAGGAAATCAGTGATGCCCAGACAGGCTGGGAGAGCTCTGACTGGCTGCATTCCTGTGAAGTAATTGTTTTTGTTAATAGGATTTTCTTGTTATTGTCCATATTAGGATGATGGCAGGCTGGTTTGGGTAGTTTATGCTTGATTAAATAATGGCCTGCTGTAGTGATAAATGCAAACGTGTTCCAGTGGATAAAAAAAAACTTGTTTCTCTTTCCTGAAAATAGTGTGTGGCAACAATTCCTCAAAAAAAAGAGACATATGCTGACACACTTAACATAATATATTTCATTTCTTTGGATAAACTTTGATCTTGCCAATCCCCAAGTTAATAGAAAGTTGTTCTTTTTCCCTCCCTAAAATGTCCTGTGCAGTACACAGCTCATCCAGATCAATAAAGCATTTTTTTCACCCCAGGAAAGCAACCTTAGACAACTTGTAAAAAGGTCATATGAACTTTTGATGCAAGCCATTATTTTTAATTCATGTGGTCTACCCGTGTTTCCTAGCACCTGAACTGTCCTTTCTGCAAATTACATTCCTTTTGTGAATATAAACAGTTTATTAAAACTCCTGTATTAATTATTTAAATGAGGTTATAAATATTTGAGGAAGCCCATGCAAAAGGCGTTCATGATAAATTATTATATTCTACCTTCGTTGAAAGCTAAATTACAGAACTCTGAAGATTGCCTTTTGTGAGAAAGTCTTTTTAGCTGCCTGTCATCACAAGGTCTGGGGTAGGAGCAATTTGTCTAAGAAGCAGCAAAAACCATAAAAATCAGCACCTAAAGGTCAAAGTGAGATAACAACATTTGTATCTTAGTGTGTTTGTGTGAAATGTGACAAAATCGAGTATGGGACCATTCCTGTGCTCAGTGTCTTGTGGGGGAGCCATCAGCTTCCAGCCTCAACTTTGGGATCTCAGGTGTGGAGACTGAATTAGTGACAGAAGGGGAAGGATTGGTGCCAAGGAGAGGCCTGAAGCAAGTGAAAGGAGAAATCACTCACACAGATCGATTGATTGAATGAGAAGTCAGACCCTGTAAGTGGTGCTGGAAAGAATATCAGCCCTGAGAGTCTATGGCAGATCAGCCTGAGCAGTACAAGGGGATTTCTTATGTGAAAGGAAATGGAAAAAATGAAATTATATTTAAAATGGCAGCTGCAGCAGAATAGCAAAATCTTCTCTGGAAAAACTTTTCTGGAAATTCTTGTCTGGATGGAAGAAAGCTTCCTATTGGAGCTCAGTTTTGCAGTGTTGGTGGGTAAGGTGAAGAGTCACTTTGTGGGAATTCCCATCTTTTGGGCCCCATTCTCTGTGCCCTTGGTCTTGTCTGGCTGTCAAGGACGTTGCACATTATTAGTGGCAGGTGCCAGTCAGGACAGCAGTGCTTCTGCAGAATTTGGGTAAAAATTAAATTGATTAAATAGAGAGAGATGTCCAGTGATGAGCCCCTTCACCCCTAATTGTCCTAATTGGACAATTCACCCTAATTTTTCCTAATTGTCCTGTGTTTGAGGAGCCTCATGAGTTGGGCACGTGGGTTCCATGACAATTTGGTGAAGTCAGTTTGTGGCCATGCAGGATGGACCAGGAGCTGCTCCTGCTGTAAAGCCCCAGAGTGTGACCTGAGGTGATGGTTGATAAAACCTGAGCACTTGTAGAGATGGACTCAGCTCTCTGGGCAATGACAGTTCAGATTAGCTGCACACAGCCAGTCTCTGCAGCTTTCCCAGCACTTTTCCACTGCCCTGCTTCCCTTGTTCATCCACCTTCTCTTTGCTGCTGGTCACTATTAAAGCAGAAAATCAGAAATATGAAATCTGAGGACTGCAGCATAATACCCAGAATTAGGGGTATTATGCACTAAGCAATTATCTTTCCTATTTCATCAGGTATTTTTGAAGATTATTCTTTAGAAAGAAAACCCAGCTATTTCAACCTCGTTCTGTTTTAAAGTGCTTTTAAATGCTGGAGGAAAGGGACTATTGTAAAATTAGAGAATTATAAAATCTTCAACTTTCATCTAAAGCTTCCTGTTCAGTTTTCTGGTAACTATAGCAATTGCCAGTGTCTTTGTTTAGCTATTTGTCTTTGGAGGGCTCCTGCTTGCATACAGCTTGCAACTGGCAGAGCTGAATGCATTCTGCAAAACCTTTTCCACTAATTCATGCTCCTAATTGTAAAGAGCTTGTGCTGGGCACGCTCAGGCTCCACGTACATTCATTTTGTATGAGCATTAATGAGATCAAGTAGAACAAGGACAGATGTTTGTGAAAAACAAACTCCCTTTTGCAGGGATGAGAACAGAGCTTAAGGCTTCAGAGCTGAGAATCACCTGAGCAGAGTGGGCACGAGATTCCTGGAGTACCTGGAGTCTGAGGCTCACAGCTCCTTCCACCTTCTTATTTTTTCAAGAGCACATCTTGTGCATTACAATGGAAATAATGATCTTTGTATAAATTCAGGATTATTCACTCTAAGGACAGCAGGGTAAGGTCATTGTATAAATTATTAGGAGCAAAAGAGTTACTGAGAAGAAATGAAATCCAGGGCCTCTTCCAAGGGGGAAAAAAAAAAAAAAAAACAGAGAGAGAGAAAAAATATCACTGTGAATGGTAGTGAATTTTGATCTTTTAAAATAGTACAACTCAGAGTTAAATTGGAGGCGAAAAGACATGAGCTGTGCCAATGGCAATGTGGCCATGAAATTTCAAGTGCCCATTAAAAGACTTCTCAGCTCTGTAAAAGGTCTCAGAGTAAATAAGCATTATGAGCACTGAAGGAAAACATAATTTCAAAGGAAAGCTTGTCAGTTAAGGTCAGTTTAATATCCACACATGAATTTCGCTGTTTGTAAGTCTTGCTGATGGGCTTTTATAATTGAGTTACTTCTCTTATTCCATGCATATTGGAGCAGTAATTAAGCTCTGCTATGAAATACCAAATATCGTGTGCTCAATTCATCAATTTTTGTTCAGTCTCGCAGTTCTTGTTCCAATTGCACTGGCATTGTTGCACTGAAATATCTCCCAATCTATCATGTCAAGATTATGCATGATGTAATTTGTAACAGCAGCTAGGGATTTGTTTACAAAAAACAAATGTTCCTTTAATCTTTGAAACAAAATTAAACTTGTCTTACATCACAGAACAAAGATAGCTGAATGAATACAACACTTCTAATAAATCAGTAATTACCTTGTGTGGTGCCAGTTGGCTCATTCAACTTAACCTTTGAAAACACAGATTTTTCCTCTGCACAGATTTTAAAATGTGCTCTTCTGGACTGTGGAGATATGAGTGTTCTATAGGTGTGTTACTTAAACCACAGCAATTCCCAGTTCATGGAAGAGAATTTGGACCTTATTGTCTTTTTCCCAGCAGAGATCATTGGAAGTTAACTAAAGCAGCTCCTCAAGAAATCTGCAGGCTCTGTCTTTCAGAAGCACTGTGCAGAAAGCAGCAAACCCCACGTGCAAGTTCAGAGTGCCATCAATCAGGGCAATAAAACCTCGCTGAGCTCTCCTTTCACATGGAACCATCCCTGCAGTGAGAGCACAGGGCACCTGACCCCGGGCACGGTGGGTTTGGGTGGCTGGAGGTTTGAATAAGCAAATTTCAGCAGCTGGACTGAAATTATCTGGTGGGTACAGACACCAGCATGGGGCTGCTCCCACCCTTCCCCGGGATTTTGCTTCAGGAGTCTTCCAGCTCTGATTATTATCTTCTTCCCATCCTTTTTAAGGGGGAGAAAAGCAGATGCTTCATGTACGTCACATCTCCCAGCAGTCTCTTTTCCCAAGAACTCCTTCATATCCAAATTTTAGGAGAAATATAGAATCCCAGAATGGTTTGGGCTGAAAGGGACCTTTAAGCCCATCCAGTGCCACCCCTGCTATGGGCAGGGACAGCTCCCACTGTCCCAGGTCACTCCAAGCCCCAGTGTCCAGCCTGGCCTTGGGCCCTGCCAGGGATCCAGGGGCAGCCACAGCTTCTCTGGGCACCCTGTGCCAGGGCCTCCCCATCCTCACAGGGAAGGATTTCTGCTCAATATCCAATCTAAACCTGCTCTCTCTCACTGTTTTACTGCACTGTTTTACTGTTATTGCATGTTTTCAGTTCTTTTCCCACTCTTCCTGCCCTGCCTTGCTGTCTCCAGCAGCAGGCACCCATCTGACAGCCCCCCCTATTGCAGAGACACTTGGGATCTCAGCCACGTATTTCAGCATTTTCTCAGTTTGGAGTTCCAGCCACAGGTCTTTAAGGAATAGAGAACTTTGTTTTTCACAGAGGAAGGGAGGGACCATATAAGATCTTTCATTTCAAAAAGAAAACTAAAGCAAAAAATCATTTTTCACGAGAAAAGCATGGGCAAGAAAAACAAAATAAAAGGTGTTTTTCATTGACTAATGACACATAATCACATTACAGCCTATTAATTTCTGTAGGTTCAACGGAAGAATTTGCTATGTATATTTATTTACAGGAAATTTCTCTGTTAACAAGAGTTTCTCTGGTAATAAGAGAAACACCACACAATTTATTCCCAAGCGGTACACCAGAATTTAATTTCAGAACTGATAACCCTCCAATATATTATGCATGCTTTGTTATGCCTTATAAATGCATTACAGTTATATAATTTATTCATTTCCAGTGTTCTTTCATAGAGAGCTTTGCTGCTAGGCTGTGATTCTGGCACCTCATTCAGTCAAAATTTCCCAATAGACTTTCACCCTTCCCAGCCCATCTTGCAGCTTTTCCCTTCCACATCCCCAAACCCAACACCCACAGCACAGGGAATCCATGTGTGAGCAAATGGCAGCTTTTACAGACACCACATTTGGTCTGAAGCCTGCAAAAACTGAGGGTTTTTTCCCCCTGTTTCTCCAGTAACTGTTGGATCACACACTAAACACAGATTGTTGGTTTCCATATATATATATGTATATATATATATGATTTTGGGTCCCAGCAACCACTGGAGGAATAGCACTGCAAGGTACAGACAAACCTGTGTACCCCTCTAATCTTCATCTCACAGCTTGGCTCTTCCCCCTCTGCATTTCAACTCGTTCATTTACTTTATTAAAGAATTATTATTCCTGAAAAATTACCACTGCCTGGAGATATAATCCTTTGATGGCACACCAATCCTCAACCCTGGTCTGAAGCATGTCTGTGAATATTTATAAGTGGTTCTTTGCAAATATGTATAAATATGTTGTATTTCATTGGCATTTCATTAAATATATAACAACAAGATGAAGCTTTCACTACGTTGTCTGAAGCCATTCAAAGAGGATGTAAATAACACTTCATTGCACAAATATTTTAGTAGCCTGGGCTCAGCTTTGTTCTGCAGGGAAGGATGGATTCAGTTCCAAACTTCAGTAATAAACAGCAGCAATGGGTCTCCCCATTAACTACAGAAGATCCCCTGACAGGTTGGGAGGGGGTCCTCATCATTCACATCAGCTCCCTAAATGTTGGCTTTCATGTTCTCATCAGTCTCATTAACAGTCATTAGTGCCAGCAGGCTGCTCTCAAATGCCCCACTCTCTTTGCAGAGAGGTTATGTTAACCACCAATAACCTCACACACGTAAAACTATAAATAAAGTTGGCAGCTTGATGCTTGCCTTGGACATATATTGCTGTGCAAGAATTTAGGAAACCCCAAGAAAAAATATAAGGCTCTGTTCGAGCACTCTGGAAGGTCATAGAGTACACTATGCACTTTTGGGGAGACAAGTTTATCATAAATGATTTATTTTATCATTTCATGTCCTTTCTCTCTGCCACAGATATCTGCAAAAATCTGTTTTGTTGAAGCTTGCTCTGCCTTTCCTTTGCAGAAATTAAGTTTCCTGATAGATAATGCACTGAGGGTTCAGCTGGAATATCAACTATGATCCATGACTTTGAGAGAACAAGTGTCAAGCTTTAGTCGTGTCCGAGTTCAGTGGAATGTGGAATAATTACAGCTTAGAAAAGCCTACCACACTTTTTGAGCACAGGATTATCAAATGGGAACAGGGTTGAGAGCCAGCTGCCAGCAGGGCTGGCCTGGGACGTGCTGGCATCTCCTGAAGGAGTGCCACAAGAGGCCTCCCAGCCTGACAGCTCCTGCTGGCTTCATTTCTGTGTTTCCTAAAACCCCACACTTGGAAAAGCTCTCACAGGCTGAACTGTGAGGGGCTAAGAAACGTCCTGATCTCTTTTCCTTGACGTTGCTGCTGAGATCTACCCGAGTCAGCAAAATCCAGAGTTCTCCTTCAGCTGTGGGTGCTTTATCTGTGTGCCCAGCTCACAAATCAGGGTTTTACAGCTGGGCACGCCCTGCAGCTGCTCAGAGCAGCCGGGTGCTGTCACTGCCAGTGCACTCAGGGAGGGGAAGATGCACATTCACTCACCACGAAGGTGCTGCCCGTGAAGAATCCTGGCCCTCCTGCAGCTGTGGATGCCCCTCATGTCCAAGGAGCAGCTGTTTCCAGAGGTGCAAAGAAAGGGACACGGAAAAATGACAAATCTGCAGCAGCTGGCGCTCCCAAGCTGAGCAGCATAGAGGGGTAGAAATCCCTTGGCAAAATCTAAGCTATCTTGTGTGAAACCTGCTCTTTAACAGACCATCTCCATTCAGCTCAAAGGCAGGAATGGGCTTAAGGACCTTCTGGCAGCACTTGACATAATTTTAATTATTCATTTATTTTCATCGTACCCGAGAAACACATCCTTCAAGTTGTACAAATGGAGAAAACAAAGTCGGTCCCAAACTCCTGCAATTCAGTGTTAAAGATCAGCAGGGCAGGAGAGACAGAGGGCAACATAGAACGAAACACAGCAAGAATAACTCCTCCTCTAAGTAAATAAAATTGCAGAGGGCAAACTGGTGTGGCAAGGAGATGATTTACCTGTGGTAATAGAGAAAGTGAGAAGCAGAGCTGGGATTAAACAAGCCTTGGGAGTTTCTGCTTCTCGGGCCATTAGCCAGCACCACCTCTATTGGTGACACTGCTACGAGGGAAGCACACAAGCAGTTGATGTCATTTTTCCTAATTTACCTAACAGTATGTTGGCTGCTAGGAAATGGCAGTGTAAGTGGTTTTCCACTAGTGAGTCTTCCCATGCTGTTGAATTAGCACCCTTTTCTGCTGGTTTATGCAGATCTTAAATCGTTCATGGATTCTTTGCATCCAATCTGCCCTTTCATATTTAATGGTGGGGCCCGCAGCGTTGTTCAGACATGTAATACACTCTTAAAAATACCTTACTCTAACTGCTGAAGATTTTGCAATGGAGAATCAGGAATTCTGAATGGAAAGAAAAAAACTAAAACTTTCAATTCTTTCAACCCTGCCAGTGAATTTATAAAACATTTTTAAAAAAACCTGGAGAATATTGCAAAGATCAGTGTTCAAAAATAAAAGAAGTTTGGTATGCTGATGTCTTTTTAATGTTTTCTACAATTAAAAAATATTAAATTAACTCAGCAAGACTGAATCTGAGGCAATTAGGGATATGAGCTACCACTTGCCAGACTGATTGCACTGTGCTTGTATTTTAAACAAGAGAAATGTCCATTTTCCCAGAGCTATGAGAAGTCTGCTATCAAAGTCTGTGAAGCATTGCACTGCAGGAGCATTAGATTGATACTTCTAAAATTGAGTAAGATTGAATTAAAGCAGAGAGTTTGATAGTTTGGACTCCCTGTAGGAAACATCCTGCATTTCTCCCAGATAGCAATGTTCAACCTGGAATCTTTTGTTTCGGATTTGTATTCTTCAACTTATCAGATTACTTCTCTACAGCTCCCAGAGTAGCTGCTATCTCAGTCAGTTTACGAAATACATAACCCTTCAGATGACACTCTCTCGCAGTCCAGTTTTCTCATCCTCTCAGAAAGTCTGTTCCCACCCCTGTAATTCACTCTGCTCCCCATGACAACCCAATAAACTAAGAGAAACTGCATGTCTCTTTCAATTCTCTGAGATTTTGTTGTATAAGGAATAAGTGAGCACAGGGTTACAGTTTTTCCCATTCTAGTTTATATCCCTTTTTTTTCCAAAAAACCCAAACTTCTTGAAAGATTTTATCCTCCTTTGTGCTATTGCTATTGCCAAAATCTCCATCAGTGCAAGAATCTCTCACAGGGAGTTTGAACTTCCCTTTAATCTAATCCATTTAGAGAATGACTCACAATATATTGAATAAAGTGCAGGAAATTGATATCTTTTCATTAAGCTGATAAAGTCTTTTTCACTTCTGACATCTGTGAAATGTGTTCTCTATTTAAATTTTATTTATATCAATCTTCACTGGTGGAAACGAGATTAAAATGGAATGCTCTATACTTACAGGGAAAACTTTCCCATCCTGCAATGAGTGTCATACTGGTTTTGAAAATGAGCCTCTTATTCCTTGCAGTAACACGATGCCCATGATCAGGAGAAACCACAATCTAATATCTCCATTCCTTTGTATTATATTTCTATATAAACAAAATGTGTGCACTTTATCACAGGCCAAAAGAGAGCTGCTGTGGCTTTATAATGGCAGCTGCAGAAGCAATCTTGGAACATTTTAATACATAGCATGTTCCCTCTAAACTGTTGAAAAATGCATGATGATACTTTGCTCTGTTTTCATATTTCAGGGTATTCCATAAACATGAATTAAAGTTATCTATTGCTCTGTGAGGATGGTCTCATTGTTACATTGCTAAATATAATGTCTTCATACATATTGCCATATCCAGTCTGTCATATTGTTCAAGCAATTTCCTAAATATAAATGCAGAAAAGTTGAGAATTTTATTTCAAAAAAACCAACCAAACAACCAAACAAAAAAAGGAGAAAAAAAAAAAAACAACCAACCCTTTGTGTTTTCTCTACAGACAGGAGTAGCAAAAATAACAGAAGCAATTGCCTGTGAGTGTCTGGGCTGTGTGTGCACATTTTCTCTGTCCATGTCCTGTTAATCACCTATAAACCAGCTTTGAGGAACTAAGGAGCTTCAGTTTTGTGCAAGAACTTGAAGACTGAAAAATGTGAAACATAATAAATTCAGGAGTTTCAGCAGCCAGCTTTAATCAAATGGATTGTGTATTTTCTCCAGACTTTGACTCAGGAGGAAGATGATTGAACCACCAGTGTTTCCATGTTGATTTGATCTTTTAGGTCTAGATACATGAAGGTGTTCAGTGCATTTCTACTGCCCCCTAATAGAATACTTTGATACTGAAATTCAAGGGGAAAACTTCTCCAGCCAGCTGCCTTCATGCATCACAACTTTGTGCTCCAGGTGATGCACAAGAGCAAATCAAAGCACGGTCAATACCCTTGTGCAGCCTCCAAAGGTTCTCGTGAACTTTGGGAACAAATGTATTTTAAAATGCAATAGAATTGTGTGAACATGAGAAAATACAAGCAATTCTATTGCTTTTCCCCTGTATTCTATCTGAACTCCAGATTTCTTATCTGTACTTTATTTCTCTGGAGCCCATGATTAGCAAATGTCATTTCATCCAAGTTTTTTGGGGGGTTTTTTGTTTGTTTGTTTGTTTGTGTGTTTGGTGTTTTTTGTGGGTTTTTTTTAATGTGTCAATTCATGCATCAAAAATTAAATACATCAAAAGTTAAAGGTTTTGATCAAAATCATTCTATGGCTCTGCAAACAAAGATTTTAAAAAAGAGTGTGAATCAGGCTGAAAAAGAAACTTCAAGAATTTCCTGAAGAAAGTTGCTTTTCTCCCCAGCTCCATTGGTGGTATGTTCAGAGTATAATATTCTTATAAAAGAGGCATTTTCTTGAAAATAGTTCAGATATAAACAATCTCTTATTTAACCTAGAAGGGGATGGGGAGAAAAAAATAAAAGCCCTGAAACAAAACACAAGTGAAGCAGGAGAAGTCAAAGCTCTTCTTTTCCACATCCTTTTCCTTTCCCCATGGCAGAGGGATCTGTCTCACATTCCAGCCTTGCATGAAGAAACTCTTGGGCTTGGTGTATTCCCCAGGCAGTGAGAAGAACACAATGAGAAACACCCCAGAATGCTACAGATTCAGTGGGATGTGAGCACTCACAGCCTGTGCTGCCTGGTGATTAACAGGAATCTCTAATTCTCACCCAGAATGAGTGCTTGGGGTCATTAAGAAGCTCAGGTTCCTTGGGATCTGGGAATTCTTGGATAAAAACCACCCAGAGGGGAGACAGCTTGAGCAATTCCCTCTCTCACATGACTGCTTCAGCTCCTCTCTGGGTGACACCACCTAAAGTTTTCTCCCCTCCTCGTACAGGTGGGCCCAATCTCAACTGCTGCAAACTGTGATTCATTTTAAAGCTTTTCTCCTCCCTCTTTGAACAGAGCTGGAGGTGTAAAACTTTGAAATCAAGTAGAACTCTAAAGATCAGCAGTGCCCAAGACAGATAACTTGTTCTAAAGATTAAAAGGCTCTTAAGAGAAGAGAAAGCCTGTAAACACAAGATTCAAAGAAAGTAATTTTCTTTGGGTTGGATGCCCCTGCCATGGTTTGGGGCTGAGGACCAGACCACAGTGAGCTTTGTAGTGCTTTAGACTTCCAAAGGATTTTGCCTACTGACACATTAGAGACAAAGAGGAGCTTTTCACCTGCAAACTTCCCCCATAATAAAAGGAGCCTGGTCTTCAGCCCAGGTGAGGGTGCTCACTGATGGACACTTGGCTGTGATTGCACTGGGATCACAAATTAACAAAAAGAAGTATCTGTGTATATACTGAAACCTGTACACCACTACATGAATCAGCTGCCATTAAGGTTCAGCACTGGCTTTGCATTTGATTGTTTTTCAAGGTCAGGATCAGAACACTTGGGCTGGATTTAACTGCATTAATGAGTAGTGAGATCATTTCAGTTGCTGGGCACAGCATTGCTCCTCCATGCTGCCCCTCAGTCTGTATTCACCTCCTATCTCTGTTTTACACTGGAAACTGCCCAGGCCAAGGCATTCAGCTCTGTGGGTTTTGGTACCTTGCCCTGTAGGGTCCTTCTTTGTGGTTATTTAATGCTACAGCACTGCTCCTAGTAAATAATTATGATCATCACTTTTGATCCCGTGTCACAGGATTCTTCTGCTCTGCTCTGCTCTGCTGCTCTGCTCTGAAGGCCAGTATTTAGCAGGATATGGTTTTTCAGCTTGCCCACTGCAAAATCTATTATTAGAGCACAGATTCAGCCCTCGTGCCTTTTCATGCATAGCAAAAAGAGGGCTCTTTCTTCTCTACTGTTAGCAGCATTAATGATACCCTTCTGAAAAAGGTGTGTGAATAGCATCATTAAACTGCCTTGCCAGCAAAGGTGTAAAGAGCTTTTTGTGTGTCTTGTATATATGGAGAAATTATGTATTATATGATACAAATCCGATATAAGCTGTGGGAAGGACCAGGAAAGACAACACTGAGAGCTATATGATCATTGCAGGGCCCCTCAAACTGAACTATTCTATTCAATTTTATACTCAGGAATTCAATTATAAGCTCTGTAATGTCCTGAAATCAATGCATGCACAACAGGGCATTTTCCAGAGCTGAATGGCAGTCAGCTGGTGTGTATATATATTAATATATATATAAAATAGGCAGCTGCTTCAAAGGTATTTTGTGAGTTTGAAGCAGCCATGAGGGATGATATGAATGGGTTAAGCATCTCTCTTTGAGTGACTGTGCAAAAAGCTTTGACAGGCTCCCTGAGTGCAACCATGAAATTAATTCTTGCCAGAGAAAGCAAACCACAGAAAGAGCCACTCATGAGCCAACTCGTCACAGTTGCAAGGTTAGCTAAAGTTTATCAAAATCCCCAGACAAAAAATGTCATTAAGATACAGTTAAGGATATAGTCAGATACCAATTCCCAGGCAAGAAATTTCATTAAGGTACATTCAAGGTTGTAAAAACATGTGCCAATTAAATTCAAACAACAGGGTCCAAACACTGCCATTATTTACAATGTTAAATATTTGGAAATTAAAAGTTACTTCCATAGATAATGTGAGTATAAAATTCATAATTGTGTTTCAACAGACAGTTTCTGCTGCTGTTCAGTGTTACCTGACCCTCTGTTTCTAGTAGTGATGCTCCCTGTGATGGCATACTGGGAAAACTAAAAGCCTCCATGGGCTCAAATAATTCTGGATAGATTTGTGGTAAAAAAAATCCAACTGCAGGTCCTGAAAGCAAAGCAGACAGAGTTTTATCTGGAGTACAAAGAGCCCAAAGTCCTGAAGACCAAGAGAATATTCTGAGGAAAATCTCTTCAGACTTGCCTTGTTCTTGTACATGTCCATGAAGATCAGACTGGCACTCAGGGAGAGGGGCTCCTAGGCTGGATGGTCCTTTGGTCTGCAGCAGAATTGCTGCCATCACAGCATTCCCTGCAGCCACAGCACAGGAGCAGAGAGCATCTCCTGTGGGAGGGGGCTGTGGCAAGCACTGCACTGTCTTAGGCAATACAGGATGCCAAACAAGTAATTAAATATTAAATCCTTGCAATTAAACTCCAGTTGAAGGGACACTCTGCCTTTTAACTGTAGTGCTAGACCCTTGATATATTATTTAATTAGATTTTTTCGTTGTAACATAGTTGTGAACATTGTTTTTTTTCTCTTTCAGCTTCTATAGTGATTGGGAAATGGTGGTGTGAGATGGAGCCCTGCCTAGAAGGAGAGGAATGTAAGACGTTGCCTGATAATTCTGGATGGATGTGTGCAACTGGCAATAAAATCAAGACCACCAGAGTAAGTCTCCTTTCTCTCTACACCCAGGAGGTCCTAGTAGGAAAGGGAATCACTGATGACTGCTCACCCGTGCCTTTTCCATCATCATGTCTGCTGTAAAAAGTCTTAAATAGACCACTGTCATGATCCCTCAGAGCTTCTGGCCACAATTTGGTGAAAATTCAGATGGATCAGGCTGGTCAGCAAGGTCCAGGCTTGCTAACAAGCATGTTGGAGCTGCTGAATTGCCAAGTCACTTTCTTACAGACATTGTCACCTCATAAACCCCTGATGCTCATCACTGAGTCCCTTTCTGGTGGCTAAAGGGAAGAAAATTGTCTCAGGGGGATCTGATGGATCCTGTATCCATCCCTTGGCTGTTCCAGGCCACATCTGGATTAGCAGCTGTACAAGTGCTTTGTAGCAGAGCACTCAGCTCCCTGTTTGCACTGCAGGTCTCACTTCAGAGCAGCTCCAAGCCCATGAACTCATTAGTGCCAAGCTCTGGAGATGCTGCAGGTTCAGGTATCACAGGCCAACAGGTGACAACAGCTTTCACCACACCGTGCCAGGAAAAGGCAGAGACAGGGCTGCAAAGAGAGGGTGTGAATGAGCTGCCTAAACTCCCACTATGAGATTACCTTGGGAATAAAAGTCTTTTTCAGAAACAGACTCTAGCAATTCTTTTTCATTGTGGTACTGTTTCACAACCGTTGTCTTAAAACTGCCACCTATACCTGTATTCAACGATTTTAATGAACTAATTTTCATACCACAATTGAATTTTTTTTCACAAGAAAATTACATGGTTGCCAACACAAAATGTTTTTATAAATATATAGATTTTCATTTTCTGGGAATTGGAAAACAGCTTTTGAAATCTGCTAAATGAAAAAGAGCAAATTTTCAAGAAATTTTTCCCTTTTTGGTAAATTCTACATACTCCTGCCCAGCTGATAATTCACAGTAATGTGCAGCTTAGTGTTGTGATTTCCTGACTTCTTCCTTTTTCTCCAATCCTAACTCCAGTCATTTTTCACATCTTCTAGGCCTTCTGTTGAAGGAGGAGATTTTACTCTAATTGATCCTCACACCACCTGAATCGTTTTCTTTCCCTCCATAGGACCTACCCCAGGGTGAATGATTTGCACTGCAACCCTCATTTCTGGAGCAGAGCCTTCTGCTACACCAACACATTCAATTATCAGGAGCCCTACTGACTTAGGAGGTTTTCTTTGTAGGAAGCAGTAAGTGCCCCCCAAAAACAAGATCCATATGATTTCTTCGTCACCTCCCAGAGAAAAGGGGGAAGGATGGAGGGAATTGAGATTCCTTGACTCGGTTTCTTCCTGCAGTGCTGTTCCTGCAAATCTCTCTGTGCCCACAGCTGATCTCTTCCCACTGGAAGGTGTTTCCTAATGTATGTGCCTTGCAGTGCAATTAAAAAGTCCCAAACCACAAACTCACTATATGTCCTTTCCAGTGAGGCAGCTGGGGAGTTAAAATGGAAGAAAGTGATGTAGAAGAACTGAGAAGCAACATGAAGTATCTTATAAATCTTATATATCTTATATATTCAGCCCTTCTGCAGTCTGCCTACAAGTTATATAATTGAGGAATTGCATTTTCTTTCTTCAGTGGAGCTGTCCTTC
Organism: Chaetops frenatus; assembly: GCA_013400775.1. Lineage (NCBI taxonomy): Eukaryota > Metazoa > Chordata > Aves > Passeriformes > Picathartidae > Chaetops > Chaetops frenatus. The sequence continues at coordinate 745,086 of VZTR01023288.1, read as the reverse complement.
TCTTAACTCCCCCAATCCTCATCATATAAACTAGTTTTAGGCGATAGAAGTGATTGCTGGAAATTTAGCAGCTTCATTAATATGGAGATGTATGGTCCAATCTATTCAGTATGCATTATTGTATTTCATTTAAATTAAATACTTGCAGAGTGAGTGCTCATAACTGAAAAAAAATATTTCTTCATTTACCCACAGGAGTTATTTTAATTAGCTTGTGAGGGGAGTACCTTATGGTGCTGCTTCCAGTAGAATTTTGCTTTGTTGCTTTAAAATATCATTACAGAACCCAATTGACAAAGGCAACATGACATGATGTGCTCAGCAACTGTCTCTTGCATTTTCTAAGGAAAAATTCTACTTCTCAGTCCCTGAAACTTTGCTGGAATCCCTACGACTGTGTCAAGTCTAGCAACATAAGTATAAAATAATGGAAGCAATCAGATCCTCAAACAGCCTTTTTTAGTTTTGCTTTGTTTTGCCATCTCAGATGGCAGCAGAGAACAAGATCACAATGTAATCTGCCCTGACCAAAATCCAGGTTCCAAGACTGGGCCATGTGTGTCTAATTTGAATAGTTAAGGAAGTTAAGGAAGCAGAAGAAACAAGACAAATCAGTCAACATCTCAGTTCTCTCTGTGGTGATCAGGCAGAAAGCTGCAGCAAGTCTCCATAGGCTGTAAACTGTAAACTGTTTTAATGAAGGCTTTTCCTTACACTAAATACATTTACATTAGGCAGCTGCTGTCCTGACAAGGAAAACATTCACATTTATGACCATTAGTAAGTTCTTCCAGGCCCACAGTAAATCACATATAAGAATGTGTGTATGTGTATATATATATATATTTATGAATACATGGACATACACAATATGTATCATTTTTGAGGGCAGTGCATAACTTCATGGTTGGGTCTCAGGTGTGGTTAATGCTGGTTAGTGTCAGAAGGAGGTGGACAACAGACTCAGTGAGGTCTTTACCAGCACATTCTTCATTCCCTCCTTTTCATGCATTTATTTCTGTATTTAGTCCTTTAGCATAGCTCACTAATTAAGTGTTTACAGCCAAAGTTATAAAGCTCACAGCTTCCTTAAATCGATTTGTTTTCTATTGATGGTCAGGCAAGTGACAAACACTGGAAAGCAATAATTTTGTCATTCAATTTTTGGAACAGTTGCATTTTTTTTTTAATTCCTCGTCCCTCTACTTTTTTTTTTTTTAATTTATTTAAGAACATAACTTTCAATGCTTTCCTTAAAAATGTGGAGCCCTTGGAGCTGTACCAGGACCTGCTGGAGGTCACATCACCACTTTCAGCACAGCAGCTGGCACCAGTGGAAACAGAAGGGCAGCATCTCGGGCTGGATGCTGCTGATATCCTGGAGGATGGAAATTAATGTGTTGATCAGTTGGGAACGGGCAGAGCAGCTCAGCTCAAAGCCCCTCTCCAATTTCTCAGCCTGTGCCTTGTGTTACAGCCTGGTTTGGTCAGGTGTAACCAGTTTGAACCAGTTTTGACCCATCTGAACTGGTTCTGACCAGTTTGAGCCATTTTTAATTCATTTTTATAGGATTAATTTGGTTTGAAATGGTTTAAACTGATTTTTACCATTTTAATCCTGTTTTGACCAGTTTAATCTGGTTTGAACTGTTTTTGACTGTTTCAGTCTGGTTTAAACCATTTGTTTCAGTTTTAAGTGGTGGGATTCACTTTCGGTTTGAACCAGCTGGATTTACTGTAAATACCTCTTGCTCCAATTCTTACTGCTGCAATTAATCACCTCATGTTTAGATAATAATCTGTAGCCCTGATTTGATGCCCAAGCCTGATCATATTCAAGTCACTGTGAGTTTCACTGCTGACCCAGGTGCCTGGCAAAGAGCTGAACCCCTCGTGTCACTAATCTGGGTGTATCAGCACAGGCAAGAAACAAAAGCGTAACAAAAGCATTTCCTGAAAAGCACTAATTTGCTGTCAGTCAGTTGTTCTTATTTCAGCATCCTGAAAAACCATCTGGGCACTGGTGTTTCCTCTTGCAGCATTAGTTCAGCACTCAGATCAATTTTGGTGGTAGTCACAAAGGTTTTGGTCTGTTCAGGGTGTTGTTATCTCACCCGAGGTGAGTAGATGGAGTAGCTGCTGTGGCCAGTCACTACCCTGCCCTCTGGGTAAGTGGGTTGGTGGGGTTCCAAACAAGCCTGGAAGGTGGATGCTCCTGCCTGTCTTGTCCAGCAGAAGTCACTGGAATCACTCTGGAAGGGGAGGGTGGAAGGCTGGGGTGAGCACAGCTCCAGGTCCAAAGCTGTCCTGGCATCTCCTTACTTGAAAGGCTCCTACAAGGAAGTTGGAGAGAGACTCTTTACAAGGGCATTAGGGGACAAGGGGAATGGCTTCAGACTGACAGACAGCAGGTTTAGACTGGATATTAGGAAGGAATTCCTCCCTGTGAGGGTGGGGACGCCCTGGCACAGGGTGCCCAGAGAAGCTGTGGCTGCCCCTGGATCCCTGGCAGTGTCCAAGGCCAGGTTGGACACTGGGGCTTGGAGCAACCTGGGATAGTTGAAGATGTCCCAGCCAAACCAAGACATTCTGTGATTCTGGGATCTCCAGCACCACCAGCCCAGTGGTTAATGCACACCCAGCATCTCCCAAGGCAGAGGCAGGAGCTTGCTCAGGATCTGTCTCTTGCATATTTTCACACCCCTGCAGTGCTAAAAGACACACACCCCTCCAGTATTGCATTCAGACTCAGCTGTATCAATCAGCTATATGCCACAGAGCCTGGGTCTTTCTTTTCCAAAAGAATATATTAAAGAAATAACATATTATGCATAACTGGCTCTTTCCCATTTTCTCACTGCAGATCCACCCAAGGACTTAACAGAGCGCCCACGTCTGCACGGAGACAGTGAAAGCCCTGCTGATTTATGAGGACAAAGTATTGAAAGTTTAAAACCATCTCAGCATTTACAAGCCAAATGGATTTCTTATTTGCACTTTGACTGTTTACCAGAAAACAACAGTGGCTTTACTGTGTGAAAGAAAGGATTCGGTGGAAATAATGGCCCTGATTTTTGACAGCTGAAAATAAAATATGAAGAAAGTGCTTCCTTTGGTAAAGTTTCTGAGATTGTGAAGTACAAGCAACAGTATAAGTTTGGATCTACAATTTACTTTATACCATTTAAAGTATATATATATATAGAAATATATATATATTAATATATGATATTTTGAAATAAAAGCCTCACTCTTCAAGAAATTGAATAGTACCACACTTTGCTGCAGCTGCTGTAATTTTTTTTTTTTTTTCCTTTTTTTTGCAATGGTCTGGAAGTTCCCTACCTGTTTGAGAGAGAAATGTGGCAGTGAAGAGGCAAAGCAAACCTGCTGTGGTACAAGGACGCCTAAGAGCTACACGAATCCTACCGATGCAGCATCCAGAGCTTCCTGTTCCCTTCGGCAGAATTTTGAGGGCATTTGTTGTTCCACTTTGTGTTCTGGAGGCTTTTCCCCTTGTGCAATACTAGCATGCTGGCTTTGCTTCATTAACCATACTTGATTGATATATAACAATGGTAATTCTATCCTCCTCCAAGAAAATATTTTTAGAGCTGTTAGATATTCCATGAAGAAGAGATGGACAACTACTGAGTGAAGTACAGTATGTATTAAAAGTTTATTTGGCAGAGTTTGGTAGACTGTGAGCTCCCTTCTTATTAAAAATGTACTGTAAGTACAATGTCTTCAGACTTTGTCTAGCTCGTAGAGACTCCAGTAAAAACCCAGTAACCACCTCCAAAGCTTTGTGTTGTTGGCTCACTAATTCTCTGAAACAACAACAAAGCTATTTCTTTCCAGGCCAACACTTGAGGGGAGTTTTTCATGTGGTTTGGGTTTTCAGGAGCCCATTTGCCATTGGTGAACAGGCACCTCAGTTTAAGCCTCTGTGGGCACCTGGCTGTGTGCTCGTAGCCCACTGCACACATGGGACAAGTACCTAAATTTAAGTTTCCCTCATTGCAGGCCAGGCTAATTCTCATTGAGAGTATTTGCCACCAGCTGAAAGCATACACATAAGCAATTCCATGGCATAGCAAATGCACAGCAGTTTGTGGCAAGCACGAACTTGTGGCTGACCCCTGCTTTCGCTTCAGAATAGTTCCCTTCAGTTTGTTTTCAATCTGAATTCAGCTGAGCCGAGATGCTCCCCAGCAAGGATGTGTCCACAGAGACCTTGACCCAGTCACTGTGAGTGGTCTGAACTCCCATTTCTGTCTGAGCTGTAGCTGCTTACCAGGCAGCCTGGCCCTGGCATTGCTGAAGAAAGATCAGATCTGAGAGCTGAAATGGGCGAGCCTCGTTCACATTCCCAGGCACTCCCGTGAGCGGCCCAATTAATTTCAGGGGGTTTATTGGTGTGGAAAAGTGTCTTGCTGTCACGCATAAGTCTGTGCAATCTACCCTTCAGTCTGCCTAATGCTACCAAATCAAAGAGGAATAGGGAATTGTAAAACTAGTTCTGTCCAGTCCAGCATCATTCCTTTAATATTTCCAATTTCCTTTCAGCCTGCTTACCTGTCTCTCACAGGACGCCTTTGGCCATGGTGATCACTTTTAATCCAATGCAGAGGAAGTGCTGCACTTCCCAGCCTAGATTGGTTTGAAATTCTCCCACTAAGTTTCTTTCTCCTTCAGGGTAACCACTTCAATCCTGATGCTTCAAGAGGCAGAAATTGTCACTGTAATTATTCTGCAGATTAAAGCAGCTCCATGACGTGTCACGCCATGTTCCATGCTGGCTTTCCGTGCTGCTCTTTTCCCAGTGCTCACAGTGGAAATGGATAAGCTGTTTCCAAGTACTTCTGTTATCCCCCTTCAAAAACAGGAGTGAAGAGTATCCAGAGAAGAAACAGACTACCCCGAAAGTGGTAGAATCACCATCCCTGGAAGTGTTCAAGAAAAGGCCTCAATGTGGCACCTGGGGGCATGGTTTAGCAGTGAAGATGGCAGTGTGAGGTTACCAGTTGGGCTTGATGATTTTAGAGGTCATTTCCAGCATTAAGAACTCTGGTTCTGTGCAAGAAAGCACGAGCCTCACCATCAGTTGTAGATCCTTGCACTTGGACACCACCCTCCCTGGTGGCCCAGCTGGACAGACCAGGTATTTTCTGGGGACAGCCACCCGCCCAAACCACAGAAAATAGCTGGACCCTACTCCATATTTTAGATGTAGTCTGCCATGACCATGTGTCCCCAGTACCACCACCTCAGTTCAGAGGGGAACACTCCCTGCCTGGTTACCCCCAAATGGATTATCAGATCAGCTCCAGGCTCACCTGACACCAGTAAGGAGAAACTCCTCCAAAATAAACCCTTATCATTTCTTAATTTTACTCAACCAGCACCTTATAAACCCCAAGAGCCCCTCAAGCACCCCTTGGTGCACTAGGAGACAGACCAGCAGGTAAGTCCATTCAAAGCCAGGGAATGTTATCAGCCCTTTACCAGCTGGAACTGGAGCTGAGGCACACAAAGCTGTCACCCAGAATCACCTTGGGGAGCTGCAGAAAATCCAGCAGAAATTGAACTTTGGTTTCCTTATTCCCAATCTGTGGATGCTCTGTAAGAGGAGCCCCACAAACAAACCAATGTGTGGCCTCTTGTACCCTTTGCCAAAGCCCAGGGAATCACCACGGGGAGGTTTTTCCCCCACAGCAGAGCATCTGACATGGCTCATTCTGGGAGTAGATAACGCTGCCTGTGCTGTGCCTCTGAAATACTCCTGTTGAGATTGGGAAATATTAGACTTGCTAAAATATCAGGAGGAAATGTTGTCATTACCACAGGAAAGTTTCTTAGAGATGTTTATGAATTTTTCTTTGCCAGTAGGCAGCCTCAAATACCACCCCCCCAAATTCAGTAAACATCTGTGTCTCTTTGAAGTTGCTGCAAAAAATCTGCTCGTGAAGTGAGGTACTGAGAAATTGCTGTTTTAATTAAAATGTTTTAGAGGGGAATTAAGGCCTTTGCAAAAATAATGACTAAGAGAATTCGAAGTCCAATTAAGAGTCAGATGCAACTAACTTTCATTGTTTCAGGGAACCAAACTGAAAAGAATAATAAAAAGAAATCCAAAAAGCCTAGAGTCACAAATATTCTGGATTTCAAGGATAGTCACAGTAGCACAGTGTGTAGCAGGAAGATGTCAGACCCACTTATCTTGGCCAGTGGAAAGCAGATGTGTTTCAGTGGTGGAGTGAATGGTGCCCACATCCTCATGGGACAGTGACAGTCATGCCATTCTCTGCAAAATGTTAAAAGGTATTTATGTTAACAGAGGAGAAAATGAAAGTTCCTGCTTTTTGGCAGAAGTCTAGACAGAGGTGCTTCAGGAAAAAAAAAAAAAGACAAAGACTATTTGTAAATGCATCAAAGATAAACTTAGATTTATGTCAGTGTTTCTTCAGATGTGTGAAATCAAGTTCTGTAAATCTAAAATGTACAAGTTGGAAAAAAATACCCCCCCAAAAAAAGGAAAAAGAAAAAAAAAAGAAAAAAAAAAAAGTAGCTACCATCTGCCTATTAATTCAGAAAATCTAGATTATATGCTTCTGTCCAAAAATCTCTGGTAATAAAAAGCTCAGTGTGGTATAACTTGATATTGTTTTGAATATGCTATATGCTGTATATTAAAAAAAAAAAGAAAAAGAAAAAACCAAACCTTGAAGGAAGTCCACCCCTATGGCCAACATCAGGAACACCATGATGTGCACCCAGACTTGGCACTACACAGAGGAAGGACCATGAAAAATTGCTGAAGGTGAAGCAGTTTATGATGAGTGATGCTCTTATCAGCCCTACTGACTGAATATTAGCAGAGTTTGCAGGTACTGTCAGTGGTGTACTGCTTGTATGTTTTCCTATTAAAAAAGGATTAGTTACATTCCTAACTCTCCTCATTTGCCACTTACCTGTTTCATTGGCTGGTTCAAATATAATTATAGATCACAGAGAAGTTGTGGAGGAGATAAACACGCTTTGGCTTGGAAAGCACATCCATTTCATCTGAAGGAGCAGGCTTTGTTTCTTCTTCAAGGGCAGGATGAATATTGTGGCCTAAAATGAGCTTCTCTTTTATCAATACCTCAGTCACATCCCAGTAAGCAGGGTTTGGAGCTTGCCTGACAAAGAAATGGGTCATGCTTCTTTGCTTGGTATTCTATTTTTTGTCAGAGAAAAATAGAAACACATTCCACAAATAATCTTTCAGGTAGACAGAAGGAGATGTGTGTACAGGGCAGTTGGTTTCAGGCTGTCAACACTTTTTCTAGTTCACTGGTTTGAATTCAGATCATAGGCCTGACACATATTTATGGTTTCTTCTCTCAGAGGCTCACACAGTCAAAGCACTTAACTTCACAAATGTTTGTACTTTATAAAACCACGCTGCTCTGAGGAAAGAAACTGAATCCTCCGCTTTCCAGGCAGGAAACTGAAACTCGTAAGACCTGAGACCTGCCCAAGGTGATGCTAAAAATCTGCAGCAGACCTGGCAGTAGAACTGAGGGCTCCTGGATTTCAGGTCATCTCTGAGGATGGTTCCTCTGTGAATGATGATAAGTGAAATTTTGCTGAGAGCAGAGCCTGGCTTTGAGCTTGAGTCACAGAGAGCAGAATTAGGGAGCCTTCAGTCAAATGTGGACAATCATCTGGCAGCACCAACTGATCAGAGCTTGTGCATGTCGCTTCAGCTGGGATTTTCAAACCACTGATGCTTGGAAGATCCCCACTAGGTCTCCTCCAACATCTTTTGCTCCCAGAGGGACACGGTCCTGCTGAGTTTGGTTTCATGGCTCCATAGCAGAAGCTGCTCTGAGCCTCTCAGATGAGAGCAGAGATAGAAAATGGCTGTGCCTAACCCTGACAGGCTGAAAAAAATGACCAACAGTTCTTCTTTTGGAGGTCACAATTTTTTAGAGACATCCATCTGAGGGAATGATTTTCATGTAAAAATTGACTTTGAGGTGGTGCCTCCCACCAGAAGAATAGTGACCTAGCCAACAAGGAGCACAAGAGCAACTAAGTCATGGAGAAAAAAAAAATCCCTTATTTTTGAGAAATATACATGTATGGGCACATTTGGCAGATCTTTGCTAAACCTTTTACTGTTGTTTGACATGTACCTCTAATTCCATGTGCAGCTCAGAAATGTGCAGAGGTCTTTCCCACATAACAGGCCTGGATGTTTTCATCCAACACTCATGGCTGGATTATTTTTGTTTTCCCGCCATGAAGCAATATTATCAAATTTGTATGACCAGAAACAAAATACATGTTTGAGCATCAGGTTACTAACCTGTTTCCCATTATTTCTCATCTGTTTTATTTCTCAGATTCCTGTCCTTGATTCAGTTAGAAATGAGGGTTAGAGGCCCACCTAGATATGAAGCAAACTACCCATAACCTAAAATATTGCTCAGGGAAATATGTAATTTCTTCTTCCCACCTGCCATTCCTCTTCATTTGATGTTTCATTCCACTGTAATTTCATCTCATCCCTTCTCTTTCACACTGTCTCTATTAGCCTTTTATCACCACTACTGCCCCACAGACTAAAGAAAAAACCCCTTTCAGGGAGCAGTTCCCCACAACAACACTGATTTATGCCATCTTCTCTCTTTTTCCTGTGTACTTTGGAAGGTGAGATGCCAATCTGTGCCAGCAGCTCCCTGTATTTCACTGCCCAGAGCAGCAATCCCCAGCTCAGGGCCACAGGGTCCCTCTCAGGTGTGCCCTGGGTACAAAGCAGAGCTGCTGGTGCTTGATTTGCAGCAGAGGAGTTAAGTGTCAGCTCCTCACCTTCCCTGAACCTGCTCTGTTTGTTGCTTTTCCAGAGGTCTCCTCTGCCCTGACCAGACCCCAGAACTCGGCACACAGGCTATTGGGGCTTGCCATCAGTTTGAGCCTCTGCAAGGAGGAAAATTTATCACCATTGATTTGATCAGGCTTTTTTTGGACTTGAAATAAAAAAGTGCAGAACAGGCCAAGCTGCTGTGAAATGCACAGTGTGGGATGCAAGCACCAGACATAAAATCATTTAGATTGGAAAAGACCTCTAAGATCAAGTCCAGTCATTAACCCAGCACTGTCAAGCCCAGGACTGAACCACATCTCTGAGCACCACATCTGCATGGTTTTTTGAACACTTCCAGGGACAGTGGTTCCACCAGTTCCCTGGGAAAGCCTGTTCCAATGCTTTTTTTCTGAGCTTTTTTTTCCTCTGGTGCTCTTTCAATTTTATTTTCTGTCTGAAAGACTGGTGTCTAGACTAGTAGAGCCTTCATGACGTCCCATGTAGAATGGTCCAGAGTTTTTACCAATCTGACTCCAGGTCCCTAAAGCCCTTCTGGTGCCTCACAGACACTGCTATAAAGCAGAGAAACAGTTAGGAAATGTTGCAGGCTAAAGACAATGGCCTTTGTGTCCTTCCTTGCTTGAAGAGAATACTCCCTGAAAATATTTTTGAAATGAAACAGCCTTTAAAGCATTCTGCAACCTGAAGAACCTCAGTACTGAATTCATGCTGAAGATCAGCTAAAAAAAAAAAAAAAAATCTTAAAATAAAAAATGCACTTGGCTCTTGAATTCAAGCCCTTAGGCAAATCTTCCACCAGCTTTACTTCTGGAATAGGAACTGATAGGTCACATTGAGACCCACTTAAATCTTAGTAATGAATGTAAGCAGGGAAGGAGACCTGTCACAAAGACGTCACTGCCTTGCAGTGCTACCTCCAGGCACTCTGCAGCTTTCCTTTAATTCTGCCAAAGGCAAGTTTATAATTTACCACTGGATCCACAGTAAGCAGGTTTGTATTCCACCAAATTTTCCCTGCTCTTAGTCTAGTCTGGATTTGACTGATGAGTATGTGTGGTGTAACAGCACTTTTGTGTCTTCACAACACAGACCAACAGTCCAAATAAAGCTTTCCTGCTGAGGAAGGCATGCCCACCTCAGCTGAATTACCTGCTCTTTGAGGAGAATTTGGTGGTGTATATGTTCAAAGCTGCTCAAGAGGAACGACCAGGCTACGAGGATTTTCCTCAGCAGCTTGGCTATTTCCCCCCATTCTATTTGCCCACCAGACTCTCAAAGGCAGATCAGCAACAGCCAGTGTAGCACAGAAGTATCACAGCCTGGATGTGCACCTGCAAGAGGCAGCTTCCATGAGTGCTTCACTCATTTGGCTTCATTTTCTTCTGACCCTGACTCCCAAAAACTTATGGTCTCAAAAGAGAACAGTGACTGGATGGAGAACAAAGGTGGAAAGCCACCATAGCCATTGCTGTGCATCCTAGCACTGCTTTCTCCTCATCTGGAGTAGGAGAGAGGGAAGACTCATAAAGGCAAGGACAGGGAAATTCTGGCACCCAAAGCTGTAAGACTCTCACAAGCCTGAAGTGATTTTCTGCTCATCTGTGCTGAGATGTGATTACTATAAGAATATCACATCCTCAGTTAGCTTTTCTACTCTCTCAGCACCTGATTTTTAAATGTTATTATAGCTTATCTACCTTTCAGCTCATCTCCACTGTCTTTGTCCAAGGCAGAAAAAATTATACTCTGCTTACACAAAAGCCTGTTCTTTCACTTGGCAACAAAACAAGACAAAGGATAAGAGCCTTTTGGTTTTATTCAGCAAAACTCATCTCATCATTTGCTTTGCTGTTGGATTAGAAAGAGTTTTCCAATCTACTCTCATAACTGAAGAACCTTTTTTATATCAATTTTTCTTTTTACTATCATCAGACCAAATGATTTTGTTTACAGCTCTAGCTCATGTAACCTGTATCTACTTCTCTGATTTGAGCAGAATTGATTGCAGTTTTCAAAATAGTGGGCCCAATCCTACCATTTTCCCCTGCAGATGTTGTACCCACCTGATCTGTGACTTCCACCTTACAGTGCTCTTTCCAACAGTGCTTTGTGACAGCCAACACCAACCCTGGGCAACAAAAACTGAAACAGCCAACGCTGAAACGATATTCCAGGTGTTCATATATTGGACAAATCAAAATACATGTTAGATTGTTTCATGGTTTTGCCAGTCTTTATCCTTTAGGCATTGACCTGAAAGAGAGCATGGCAAAAATGTCACCAATGCCCAGCAAGGTGAGGAGAACAATTGGGACAGGAGCAAAACAGGAGAGGGTTACCCACACACATTGTACCTGCTGCCTAGGAAGATTGTCCAGGCTGAAGTTTCTGAATTCAGCCCAGAGGACTGGATAGTAAGGGTCAACAGCTGCTTTCTGCAGGTCCCCCAGTTTCCTCATCACTGGATTTGACCCACAGTATTTGCTGCTCAATAATGTTGTTTTGCAGCCTGACTGCTGAGTTTAAAATGTGGTTTTTCCCCCAATGCTAATTTTTTTTGGACTTTTGTGACTGCTCATTGCACAGGATCTGTGAGATCCTGGAGTTAAAGATGTCCCTCAAAAGGCCTCAGAAGTTTCACAATGTCTTTTACAAACAATATCATCTCTACTGTGCATCTTGCAGCAATCTACAAAAAATACTAACAGGGGGACCACAATATATCCCTTTTTTCACCATGGAGAAAAGCTGCAAAGGAAAATAAGAGTGACAGGATGGATGGCAAAATTAGGAAGAGCTGCCTAAAGCTGCTAAAATTGTTTAGCCCCAAAACTAAAACTGGTTGAACACAGAGTTGTCATTGATTTCTAACCCTCATGATCTCCCTTTAATATCTTCTTGGAGACTACAGCAGCTCCCCCTTTAAGCACCTTCTGCAGATTTACCATTTGAGGTCTAGACAATTGGAAAGGAACCCCAAAATCCAACCTCACAGAAATGAGTGCAGGCCTGGTCAGAGTGCTCCAGTTTCCCTTTCACCTGCTGCCCTTCACACCCAGCAGGTTATTACCAGAATAGCCACAAGAAAGCTGTTCCTCACAGATTGTTGTCAGACATGAAAGTCCTCTTGTGCCTGAATAATTGAGGCACTCATCCCTACCAACAGCCAGGCATCTCTCCAGTCCTCCTCAAACCCCAGCAGCCCTGTTTAAGCTGATCTAATTGGTCCCTGGCAATCAAAGGCAGTGGTTTGGGCAGAAGACTTGAAAAATGAGAATTCACAACTGGTAAAGTTCTTGATCAGGATTATTATAATTCTTTCAAATCAAACCCAAAGTTTGCATAATGAGGATTTCTGGGAAGATAGGGTCTATTACACAGGAAAACCAGCTGTTCACCATTAATTGACTCCATCCTTCTCAGACACATTTTCACAGACACCTGAAATCAGGATTTCTGAGCACATAGGAGTCTAGCATTAAGTTAAATGAAAATTGAGGAACTGACCTGAAAGCAAAGATTACCAACCTTAACTTTCAATTTATCAGGACCTTGCCATGATTTAAACACAGGCTGCTCTGCTGAAATACAGAGTTTCTACTTGCAGCTCTTGATTTTCTTCACTGCTCTACAATGCAGAGGTTAAATTTTACCTGTGGAAAACACCCTGCACACCTCTGAGGTAACTTTCCCCAGCAGCCAGCACTGAAACACCCTCAGACACAGGGGAACCCATCAAGCATAACCTGTAGAGAATAAGAGAATCATTGGGGTAGGAAAAGACCTCTCAAATGATCAAGTCCCTCCATTAACCCAACACTGCCAGATCCACCACCAAACCATGTCCCTGGGTGTCACATCCCCACGTTTGATGAGCATTCCCAGGGCTGATGATTGCACCACTTCCCTGTCCCAGCATTTGACCAGTGTGAATGGTAGCAGCTATTCCGTTTCAAGTCTATGCAGTAGAGAGGCAAACCAGACTCACAGCAGGAGTAAATTGATAGTAGAACCCTGTCTGGACAGCAGAAGATCCACATCTCACTCAAGACTTACATATAAAGTGAGTTTATACAATGGCTGTGCTGATCATTTCCTTAGGTTTTAGAGAAATGAACAACTTTAACTTTACAGACTTCATGGTTGCTTGATCTCACTACAGTAAACAGCTCCATATTTTTCCTTTTCATGTTTTATCCTGAAGCAACAGAGCATTACATTAATTGACTTGTCTTATTAATTCAATAAGCTGCTTCCAAGATGAAATGCTTAGCTATGCTTGCTTGTTTTTGGCACTTTTTTGGTTGTTGGAAGAAAAGCTTTAAGGCTAGAATTGCTCTGATGTTTTCCACAGTTCACTGAATAATTTTATGCACTACTGAAGATTTGCCACATTTGGAATTAGTGCAAACTGCTACTTTTTCATCATATTATAATTTAATTCACACTTTTAGTATGATAAGAAAACATTTAACAGTTTGAATATTTGAGAAGTATATTTGCTCTGCCATAAAGTTGTGGTTAAGAATTCATTATGGGCCACTCATTTCTAGGATTTGTAATTTGGACTTAAGATACATTTAGAAGATTAAAGATGACATAGAAGCCACCCCATTCAAATGAATTATATGCAAGAAATCCAGGGAGAAAAAATTGACCTTGCTGTAAATATAGGGCAAAAATAATTTATTGCCAGCTTGAGTGAGATTGAGAATTTTTTACTATTTCAGCAACATATTGGAGGGGAGGTGAAACTATTTTAAGCTTTAAAAAACAAAACCCCAACATTTCTTAAGGGCAAAATATTCATGTAACTATGTGGATTCTCAGATTTCAACTTCTTTAGGAAACATGAACTTTTGGTTTGCCTTTCAGCTGGTGAAAATCCTGATATTTTCTATTATTTTTTTTTTGTCTGTGCTGGGTGAAAATGAAATTTCTTTTTTCACTGAGGTTTTGTTTTTTGTTTTTTTTTCATGAAGAAGTCTGGCCAGGGCCTGGCAATGCACCTTCCTTTCCATCCATCATCCAAGGCCATGCCTGCTCAGGGCTGGCACACACCTGGCAGTGGCACAGGGGTCATTGCACTTGTTAGGATCACCCTCAGCAGTCACCACTGGTGTCCCTTAACCTCTCTGTGCCCCTTGGAGGGTCCTGCCACACCTTGGGCTGTTGTCCTAAACATAAATATCTCCATTTTATTTCTTGGACTTGGAGTGGAACGTCACAGTGAAGCCTCTAAGGTGAGGTCTCTGCAGGGTGACTGTGAATATTCTCTCTCTTCCTTCTCACTGCCAGGGCCTGTGGGACCTCCAGCCTCTCTGCTGGGGAAAGGGGCTGAGTGAGAGAGCCCTTTACAAAGCTCCTGGAGGAAGGGCTACAAAATGGAGTCAATTCCTGGAAAAACAGTTCAGCTCTTTCTGTTCCTGAAAAAAAATGTCCTTTATATCCTTTGTCACCCCAGAGCCAGGTACAATCCCTGCTGCAGCAAACCCAGTCTGGTAATCACAAGGTTTTGAGTTAAAGACTTTGCTTGCAGTGAGGTCCTGTTTTTAAATGAAGGTTATTGATCAAGTTTCTGGCCTTAAGAAAAGAAATCAAGACATAATTTATGCTCAGAGTGACCTGTAGGTGTTTGCACAACAATTAATACCCACAGTTATGGTAATGCAGCTGGACACAAGGCAATTGATCTTTTCCTTGAAACTTTTTACCCTTACAGCCACTGCCTCTAACTCCTCATTATGTGTCCCCATACTCGTTGCATTTCAAAATTATCACACCAAGCAAAGCTCAATGCTCTGTTTAAATGAGTAAGGAACATCTGGTGAGCTGAGACTACTGGGACTCCACGGACAGATAAAGTTGTAGCACTTTTTCCTCTGTATGTGGAACTGCATTGTAAATTAAACCTGCAAATCGTCTGAAAAGGCACAGGTCAGAAAGGAGGTGGAGAAGCACCATCATTTGTGCCAAGGTCAAATTCCATGCAGCTTAGCTTAAAGCCAGTGTGTTTTCATGCATTCAGGCACAAAGCTTTGTACTGCTCCCTCATTATTTTGTACCTTAACAGTTCTCTAAAGGTGCATGGGACATCCTACTTTGGCCATCACAAAATAAGTGCCAAATGTACTCTAAAACTGACAAATCTCATGACTGTAAAAATATCTCTCTCCCAATTTTATTTTATGTTTTTCCTCTTTCATTTGCTTTAAAGAAATGTGTGATAATACTGATACCTCAACCTGGAGCTGCCTGAGACTGAACCACTGCCTGCTGATCTACCTTGGTTAAAAAAAAAAAACCAACAAACCAAAACAACAAGTTATGCAGTAGACCATCTGCCATGAAACATAAATGTCTTGTAATAGCAATAAGCCAAGAGCCATGAAGCTCTTAGCCTGAGGGAGAAGATGTTTCAGCAGGGTGAGCAGCAAGGAAACCCTCCCAGAGACGGGTGATGCTCCCGTTCAGCTCCAGCTGCGGCCGTGTGGGAGGGCAGCTCTGCACAGCCTGCAGGGTCCCTGCCCAGCCCCACAGCTCCTGCTGTGTCACCCCTTCCCCTTTGCATTCATGCAGGGAGGCTGAGCCCTCGGCAGGATGAAAGTCACTTTTGTTAGTGCTGCTCTGCGGCCAGAGATGCCACACACCCCCTGTGCCAGGAGAGGATGTGGCTGTACCTGGGGGTGTCCTCACCTCCGTGCCAGGACATCCCTGAGCTGCTGCTGCTGCCACCACTTGTGTGACACACAGCAGGAGTGCTCATATGTTGGTAGACCTAGGCTCGCTGCAGGAAGCAAGGAGAGGGCACTACAGGCTGGTGGGACTATGGTTTTGTCGATCAGAGCTGCTGGAAGTGATGCCACAGATGTGCCAGTCTCTATCGTTCCTGCTTTTTTCCCATCCCACACAAGTGTTTGCAGGACCTTCATGCATATTTTGGCTTTTGGCTGTGCATCACAAAAGATTAAAACACAATTGGGAGAGCACAGCCTTCATCTCTGGAAGAAATTTTACCACTTTTTTCTCCTAAAAGCATCAAAACACCCTTTATTCCATGTACACCAGCCAGGACTTACTCTGGCACAGCTTCCAGCCACAGCCCCAAATGTGAAACTTGACATTAATATAAGCCAGTAGGATATTTCCTACTGTTTACTCTGGAACAGAGCTAATAACAAAAGACAAGCAGTTTTCAACAAAAGGTAGGGTTAGCTCATGTCACAGCAGCTAAGAAGTATAATTTGAAAACCCCAAAGGGAGTATTTAAGAAAATGTCTTCCAGAAAAATCCCTGCTCAAGTTACCATTTCAGGAAGAAGCAGCAGGAACGTGACACCTCTCCCTTGTTGGTGTAACAATGGTACCGAGTTTGCTTGAGTGCTAATTGTCCATTGGGTGATCAGTGATATTCCCAGGTGGCTGCAAAGGCAGAGGTAGAAAGGGGAAAAACAATTCTTCGGATTTCTCCTTTTCAAGAAACCGTTTAAACAGAGGCATGAATGAAAGGAATGCCAGGACTGAATCTGCAGATGGCTCCGGTGTCAGGGAACATTTATCTGAAAGCCAATAAAAATGTGACTGTCTCCTGTTTTCCCAGGCTGCAGAACGTCACCTTGATGAGTGTTTTCAGCTCAGACAAGTCGATGCAGGAGGGCACATCTGCTGTTCAGCACAGGCTCCCACTGCTCCTCCAGCCCCTGCAGCTCCCACAGGGAATGGCACCACCCAGGGCTTGGCTTCCATCACCCCTCTGACAGCCCAGCCTCTCCCTCCCACTCTCCCCATTATCCCCAATTTGGCTGATCCCTTTCCGGACCTGTCCATCCGCTCCTGGGATGTGCCAGCACCTCACTGTCCTGTGGGCAAATTCATTCCCTTTAAAATTCAGCCTCATCCACAAGGTACCCACAGCCCTGATTTTGGAGGGCATGAACAGCCCCACACCAGCTGCATCTCCCACTCTCATATTTGGTAACCCATGCCCAGGTCCCTCTCAAACTTCTTCCCTCAAAACACAAGCTCCCAACCCAACCCTTCCATTTGTTGCTATGTCTAAGGATATATAATTTCTAAGTTAGTAACCCAAAATCTAACTGAGGATTTGGCTTTGATTTCCCTCAAAAAAGCACTTTAATACCTACTCTCTCTCTACCCAGCATGCAGGTCTGTGATATGGATGAGCAAATCTTCCATTCCTTTGAGCAGGGCTCAATGTGGCTGAGGAGAAAGGAGAGCAAACCTGCCCCACATATGGACAAAACACATCTGCTGCCTCAGGAAGGTCTGACACTCATCTGGTATCAGCTGAAGGATGGTGGAGAAACACTCTTGGAGTTTCCTTGTATGAGATTATCTGGCATAGCTGATAATAATCGATGCCCAAGGGCAAAGTGACTGGTATTAACCTAGCTGCCCTCTCAATGCTGTGAAAAATAATTCCATCCTTTGTATATTCCTAGAAGAAGGAAAAAAACCCCACAAAACAAAGTGCTTAAAAACCTGCATTTGTCAGACTGATCCTGTTTAATTAAACAGGAAATTGCAGGGCAGCTAAATCAATCTTTACAAAGAAAAGCTGTTTCTCTGTTTACAGAGGAGAAACTTGTGGTGATTTATCTTAAAGAATGTAATTGCCTAATGATTAATAGTGACCAAACATGGGAGGAAATGAGAAACAGGAGTGACTTCTCTTGGTGTGTGAAGCATGGCACAGCTATATGCCCCTGCCACAGGGAGCATTAAACAAGAAAAATTTCCTGGTTTATACCGGGAACCTGCTATTCTTCTTCTAGTTGCTTCTTTTGATACAGATGTTATCACCACAGGAGAAATCCAGATATCTTATTGGATATTAGGAGATTTGGGTCCAAGTATAAGTTCAGTTTTTTCTTTTCTGCTCATGGTAATTCAAAATCAGATTTTCATCTTCTCTCCCATCCCTTTCCTGGAACCTGCCATGGAAACCAGTGGGCTCCACAACTACACTGCACCTCAGTGAACACCACAATGAAGTGTCCCAAATAATTCTGCAGTCCCATCCTTGGGGGTTGCATCCTGGTTCTGGATCCTGCCCTGGCTGCAGAACACCCATGGTAGAGGCAGGAACTGAACCCAGATTATCTGCACATAAGTGCAGGGCCCCAAATGCTGAAAACCACTTTCCAACCCAAAGCATGTCTGCTCACAGCTTTCCAAAGATAAATTAAATTTGCTGGTCACTAATGATGGCTTAGAAATGGGGCTTAGAACTGTGTGTTTCTCACACAGAATAACAGATACCATGGCTGCAGGGTCCTGGAAGGACAGTAAGACATCCCCCACCTCCAGGATTGCATTCAACAATTGATCACAGTAATACCCTTGAATTTAAATAGGAAACAGATGATGCCAGTGCCTCTGCAGGGAAGGCAGAAGGAATCAGCAGTGATTTGTCAGAGGAGCAGCACAGCCTGGGCTGCTGAGCATGGAGCAGGTCTTCCCAAACAGCACAGGGAGGAGGGCTCTGCTCTGCCATGGCTCTGACTGAAAGCACACGGCCACTCCTGTGTGGGACCTGAGAGTTTGACAAGTCACAGTTCCGTTCTAGAGCACTTGGTGTCATCAGCAACATCCTCTGCAGCCACATGGAGCAATCCAACTGCAGCCCAACACACAAGGGCCATCCGTGCCGTCCCTCTCACCTCACCAAGCTGATTTAACAAATGTTAACTTGTTAAATTAACAATTTCTGTTAATTCCATTAATGGCACGTGATTTCTGTTTCCCTTGGAACTGGTGAAGGGGGGATAACACTGTAACATTTTACAGAGCCCTAGCTTTTTGATCATTTATGAGGAAAGGCAGGCAGAGGCCTCACAAACCAGTTAAAAAGCCCTCAGTAATGAAACCTCATGGTTTAAGAAAATGAAGATTGTTTATTATTACTCTAAGGCATGCACTGAGATGAAGGTTTGAAAGACCTGTAACACCTCTGAAAGAGGTGTCTTCAACTTGGCCAGAGTGTAAGAGAGCCAATATTACAAGTTTTTCACTATTTTTCTGTTGTAGCTGAACCCAGCAACATCCTGCTTGTTTTCTCAGCTCAGTCAAGTTTCATCTGCACCTCCAGTGGGACTATTCTGACCCTGACAGTTCATGCTCTCTCCCAACAAAACTGTTTTGCCAGCATTTCAGTGCCTTACACTAAAGCACTATGTTATTCTTTCAGCTACACAGTTTTTCCCCATTTCCTTTAAATGACTCAAGGAAAATCTGCCCTAAGTCTCTTGCTGAAAGGAATCCATCAGGCTTTAACCCATAACCTTTTCCTGCTTTACTGACCTAAAATTCCCTTGCCTGTGAGGCAGACTCTCATCTTAGAGCATCTATCTCCATAATTTAGGGAAGGTCATAAAACATTGTCCAAGCATATCCACTCTCTTTTCCCATAGATCATTTACTGATGATTTATAGGCAGCATCCCAACTACCTGTCTGACAAGTGCTTTCATTACTGTGCCTCCATTTGAAGTAACCCATCTAGACCAATGTCCACAGATTGCTGTAGAAATTCCCTATTAAATCCTAACCATTGTAATTACTCAATCCTAAATACTCTCAATTCTTCCTCTGTAGGGTCCAAAAATACCCAGCACATGAGGATCTCACAGCCATCCTCACTGATCCCCTGCCACCACTTAATTGAATTATAACACCATAAATAATCTGGAGGCTATCTCAGAGGCACCCCATACAATTTTCAGGGATGTTGCCTGGTGGGTGACCTATTTGGAGAGGTGCAGACAGATTTCCCAGGATTTTCTTCAAGCTGATTATCTCCATATTCCCTGATGGGCCTTTGTTGCAAAAGAATTACCAAAAAAAAAAAAAAAAAAAAAAAGGTGCTATTAAATTTATTAACAGCTAGTCCCAAACCAAATTCCCACGGTGGAGAAACGCTGAGTAGATAAACCTAAACTTCTGGAACTGAGAACATCAGGACAGCAAAGTGTTTTTAAGATGGGGATCTGAGTTTTGCAGCTAAAGACCATCTTCAGGCAATGAGTGGATTATGCAGGCTGTGCAGGGATACAAATGCATGAGGGCACTTAGTGCCAAGTGCCTCCTGGCACTCACAAATATAATCTCCACAAAAAAGAAGATTTCCACACAAAGAGATGTTGGGGGTATAGAGCCAGGGACAAGGCTGCTTATTTGAATGAACATTTCCAAGGGCGTTAAGGCTAACCTGAATGGCAGCAGCGGGCCTGCACTCCAGCTGCATGGAGTGCTCGTGCTGTGCTGCAGCCCCCCGTCCCCTCAGCACAAGGCATTCAGAAAATTGCTCTTCTCTTTGCTTGCCCAGCTGCTCCAGGGACACTGGCACACTTGTCAGACAATGGCTGCGGTGTGGGGAGCCGCTCACATGGCAAGCACAGACCCACGAGTGCGGCTGTGCACCTGAACAGAGCCCTGCAGAGCAGCTCTGCACAGCGCTCCTCTCCTTCGGTCATCAGCCTCGGGCGGGCTGCAGGTGACAGCGAGCTGAGTGCGGGGGGTGACACCCCTGGGGGGTGAGGTGACACCCCTGGGGGGTGAGGTGACACCCAGAGGGACCCGCAGCAGCTCCAGGGGTGGGCCCACCTGAACCTCACGAGGTTCAACCAGGCCAAGAGCAAGGTCCTGCATCTGTGTCAGCACAGCCTGGGGGATGAAGGGGTTGGGAGCAGCCCTGCAATTATTTCTCTCTGTTCCAACTCGAACCGAAATAAGACACTCTGTAACCTGAGGGCATTGACACGAATGCCGTGTAACAGATCTACTGAGCCCTTACTGGTCTGAAATGGTCACAGGGCAGGTTTAGAAGCCTCCCGGGGACGCTGTGCAGCACCAGCAGAGCTTTGTCTGCTTGGTCCCACGCGCTGTGGGGCAGCTCTGCCACGGACCCACTGCGCTCTCCAGATGCTTCCCCTTGCATCGCTCCTGCCTGTCCTCATCGATGGCACCAGCAGGAAGGGATGCTCCCTGGACTGCAGAGAGGTGGTGGCTCTGGTTGCCAGGCCACGTAGCTGAGGGGTTTGGTTTCCTCTCTCCTTTCCCCCGCCCCTGTGAGTGCCCCCCAGCTGGAAGCAGGGATGTGTGCCTGTGCTGCCAGAGGCTCACAGAGCTGTTGAGACTCGATGTTTTCCCCAGCCCCTCTGCTGCTCTCTGTGTGTTTTTGTGCAACCAGAAGTCACTGAAGCCTGATGTATTAATATATAATCCCTACATTGGGAAGCAGCAAGGTCTCCCCTCCTGCTGCTCGTAGAGTGCATTTACATCTTCCCTGCTTCCCAAGGAGGGGCTGGGGGAAAAAAGGCCAAGGCTCAGGAAGGAGTCAGCT
The DNA here is from genome assembly GCA_013400775.1 of Chaetops frenatus. NCBI lineage: Eukaryota > Metazoa > Chordata > Aves > Passeriformes > Picathartidae > Chaetops > Chaetops frenatus. The sequence goes on along the minus strand of VZTR01023288.1, from coordinate 723,846 downwards.
CTTTCTGCCTTCCCATCCAGCACAGCTCTCTGCATGTGTGAGGTGTCACAAGGGGTGTGAGCCAAGCCTTATCCTCATCCCAAACTGCAATTAAGGGAAGAGTGAGCAGCCAGCCACGGCGAGCACCAGGACCACACCAAAGCCCAGAGCTGTCAGTGTGGCTGTCTGCAGCAAGTTCCCAGGAGCTCCCTACTAATATTTAGAAAACAAGGGCAAACAAACCCAAAACAAACCCCTGAGCCCGAATTTTTGATTAAATAATAGTAAACTTCACGTAAAGTAAACTGCTGCATGCCAAGGAACCTGGAAGGTGGGCAGTGTCTGGGAAGCCCCAGATGCCAGAGTGTCCCTGCTCTTGGCCAGGGGACAGGAAGAGGAGCTCCTGCAGGAGCAGCTGTTTGGGGCCAGGGAAGGCCTGAGAACACTCAGGAGACAGAGCCTGGATCAGCAGCACCCAGTGCTCATCCTCACCCAATGGCCTCCATTTCACCTGTTTGAGTGACTTTCTGCTAACTTCCTCAGAGGTTTTACCCAGGCCAGAGGTAAATGCCATATCAAATCAGGGTTTGCAGCAGACCAAAACCTGCTTTCCAAAGTTTACAGGAACTCTTGGGTGCAGCTGAGACAGATATAGAGCTGACCTGCAAAGAGAGGAAAAGACATTTTCAAGTGCAAATTCCAGATATTCAATTATCACCCACCCAGTGCTGAGCCTTGTGATGGAAGGAAGAGACAGGGGGATGCACAGTGCTCTGGGTACCTGTCTGGCCTTACCTCTTTGGGGTAGTGAAATCCCAAATCTGCCTCTGTATTATGCATCACTGAATTTCCACAGCAGCAGGGTCAGACACATCAGCCTCATAAAGGAGACTTAAACTAGGTTACCAATTTAAAAATACACTCACCCTGTTAAAGAAAGTAAGTAAACACCCTCCACTGAGTGATTGATGTATTGGGAAGTTACACAGCCTAGTGAAGAGCACTATGAGCTGTTGGCATTATTGCATTTACTGTGACCTTAAAAAGGAATAGCTGCAGTTGTCTTTGGAGTACAGCTTTGTATGTTCTTGGATTTCTAAGACTAACAGGAGCACAAAATCCAGCACTGATTAAAATCATAGAAGCTTTTGCTTCTACACTGAGGAAAGACTGGGAATGGATTGCATTACAGACATTTTGACAGAAAAAAATATTTGCTTTCACAGGGGGAGATATAAAGTGTCAGTCCTCCAGTCAAAGAGCAGAGGCAGGCTTCCACTCCAGCCCCATTTCAGCAAAGTCTGCTTTGACTCCATTACACATTTCACAACACCTCCTAGAGCCCCTTTGCAGACCCTCCTGGTGCAAATGGAATGGGTCAGACAGGGCAGAGTGGGCAGGACTGCAAGTTAAAAAAAGGTCTGTGCCAGCAGCATGGCCAAGGAAGAGCTCACCCAGCCTGGGCAGCTCATGAACCACACACGAGGCTGCCCTGGTGGGGAAAAGGGGCTGTGCAGCAGCAGGGACTGCACAGGATCCCCTCAGTGGCTTTGTCCCTGCCCCTGATACCATCTCCATGCTGTCCCACAGGGAAAAAAGGGGATTGCTAAGAGTTTCCCACACCACCAGTCCCTCGAGCATCCCCAGCCCAGTTCCCTGGCACATTTCTCATTCCATCACCGGCAAAAATTGTTGGGTTTTTGACTGAAATTACCAGAAGTTTCTCTGGGCAGCCATGCCCACGTGAACATGGGTTACCCTTACATCAGGTTACTTAACCTCCCTGATCTAAGAAATTTAGCAACAGGGTTGCTGTGAAAACAAAATAGATTCAACAAAACCAGTTTCAGAGATAGCAGTAAATTCCAATTGTATTTCCATTTCTGGAGAGAGGCTGAGGGTGGGTATTGTGCATCTAAAGTCAGTATTCAACTATAGGTGACTAATTATACCAGAAATGAAACAAAGTCAATACATATCCAACTTCATTGCCTTCCAGTTGGGGCTTTACTAAACAAAAAGAAGAAAAATAAAAATGAAGTTTGTCTCTTTGAGCTTGAACTAGAAGATTTAAATGCACATTTTCAGACTTTATACCACTCTTTCATATTTAATCTTTCTTTTTCCAGTGTTGTTATAAGCTTTCAAATGATCACAATGCCTGAGTCTTAAGATACTCATTTGTTTGGGAAAGTATATGGGAAGATTTCAGGAAAGACAAAGTTAGGTTTCACCTGCTTTCTCCTAGAGAAGAAGGATACAATGTTATAATTAAATGTATTTGTAGAAGAGTGTCTGGGAAAGCATATTTCTGCTGTTGTTGAGAACATGATGGTGCTTTCCTCTCTTTTGTTATATTATCTAGAAAATGAATTATTTCCCTTATCCATTGTTTCTAACAAAAGGTTTTTGTTTCTATCAATATGAAATGTCAGACTGAAACACAGCTATTTGCTTTGGAGTAAGCACAATATTACCCACAGCTCCATTCAAAGCACCAAAGAACATAATACTGTTAACTATAATTAGATTATTTTCCAGAGAGTTAGAAAGATTCATTGTAGAGCAGGGGGTTTCATAAGGAAACAGAAAGACTTACTTTATCAAATAACTCTGCACAAAATAATTCCAGAGCATTAACTCCCTTTTGTGCCTTGGCTTTAATTATTGTCTTTTTGGCTTGGTAATGTGTGGATTCCAATTATCACATTTTAACAACATAATAGATGGCTCAACAGACAAATGTGGTTTCAGAGTACAGAGTTATCTTATCCCACTGCTGCTCCAAACCTCCTGGGCCCACAGCACAAATTACAACTACTCCTGAAGGGCACCCATTACCTCCTGCACGGCCCAGTAGCACCAGATGCAGATTTCCTTTCCGTGAATTCCAGAAATATTTCCTTCCCATGCCATGCATGGCATCCTGGCCAGCACAGGGGTCAGCATTTCACTCCTGCCCTGGGCAAGGATGGCACAACACTCTTGCTGAAACTGTGCTCTCTCATCTCAGTGCTGCAGGCTCTAAAAACATCTCCTGAGGCATTACAAAGGTGCATCTTCCTGACACAAAGCAGGCAGGCCAGCACAAGAAATCATATCACCAATTTCATCAGTTATTTCTGAGCAAGCAGCTGATCATGGCTTAAATTCTTTTATTCCAGAAAGTCTCTGTAATTGTTTGTTGTGTTTTCCTCCACCTGAGGTCTGTGTCCTAATGGATGTTTCGTGGACAACTCATCTGGCATCTGGATCAGAGACTGAAGCCTCTATTGACCTGTTTGGTAGGAAGTCAGTGCTGATCATCATTGTACCTGACAAGGTTTAAGAAAACCCAGATAAACAGAAGCTGATAAAATACTTGCTGTTCTACACCTGGCACTTTTGGACTTACAGGATTTATAGCGGCTGTTTCATCTCCAGTTTTCTTGGAAATTAGAAGGATCTCAGGAAGTGTAAGATTTAACACAGCTTCAGCACTAAATTGAAGGACTCTGCACAGCTCAGTGTCCATTTTGCTGTGGAAGCAAATCCCTGTTTTGTGAACTATAATTATTTCCAGTCATAAGACCTTTTAATTCTCAAAAGTTCCTAATTGTGTTGTTACCTATGAGAAACCCCATCGCTGTGGTTCTGCATAGCTGGTCTGGAAAGCAAGAAATAAACTCTGGTATGCTCCATCTTCCATCCAGCTGGACATTGTAGCTGAATCAAATTCCTCAATATTGGCCTGAGTCACCTAATAAATATATTTTCAGTTCTGCTCTACCCCCATGTGTTTTAACTATCCATGAGCACTGAAAGGATCAAGTTCACACCTTAATGGCTTGCAGAAAGAGAATTTTAAGTGAGAAAACACTAGCTGTTGAGCCCTAGAGTTGTGCATCCATCTGGGTGGCTCCTGAGGGTAATCACAGTCAAAAAAAGAGAGAGGAAATTTCTAAATCTTTAAGTCAGCCCAGAAGATGAAACTAAGTCTAAACTAGGAATTAATATGAGAAGTTCATCAACACTCTTGACCTCCAGCACAGAGGAGTTCAGTCTTGCAGGGTCTCTGGGGAAAAGTTTGCATCTGCCCCTGTGGGTTAATGCATCATCTGTCAAGTGCTACCCCATCAACTCCTAAAACACCTTTCAGTTCTCTCTGTTCAAAGAGGAAATTGGTGGCAGACCTGGTTAGCAATGGCCCCTGTTTTGGAAAAGCTGTTCAATGGTCTCTACTGACACATTTCATGCCCCTCCCTAGAGGTGACTTCGCTCAAAGCAGAGGAACCTGCCCTGAGCCGTGGGACCAGCACTGAGTGCCACCTCACTGAATCACATGGCCAACTTTACCTGTACCCCAGGCTGTCCCTGGAGGTCTTCCATTCACAGTGGACAAAGCCCAAATCAGCTTGCCTTGCAGGACTTCTGCCCAAGCTTCTGTGGCTGCAGATATGTGAACAAATCTGCATCAGAGAGAGCTGAGAGCAGCAGGAGCTGTAATGATGCTACCACTGGCAGTGAGCTAAATTCCATGTGTCAGCACTGGGAATTCACAGCAGCACTGGCGTGGAAATTGGATTAGTAGCTCCAACTAAACAGAGCTTAAGCCATTAGAAAGTCAGTGGGAGATTCTGATTGACCCTGGTGGGCTTTGGATCAACTCCCAGGAAGGATGTGACCAAACCAGACATTGTTACTGCAACACATTGTTCCTAGAAGATTTCCTTGCCCATGACAGAAGTGTTTCTAGTGAACAGCTTTCTAATGGAGAGCCTGGGCTACTGGGAGGATTGTCTGGCTGGCTTTTGAAGACACCTTGAGCTGCTGGCTCTTGAAAACAAGTGCCAGACAGAGAGCAGACAGTCTGGATTAGTCCAATCTTCCTTTTACTGTGACCTAGTCAACCCTAGGTGTTATTAACCACATTTTCTCACAGTCATTTTTCCCCTCTTGAAGTCTCTAGATGGGGCCTCAAGAGAGTGGAGAGCTGGAGGGTTTTGATGAGCACAAAGCAAATTCTCCTCTCTGCTTCTTCTTCCCTCCCTGTCAAAGCAGAACACAATGCCACTCAAGATGAACAAATGGAAACTTGCCACCTAAACCTTTGGACAACTATTTCTTTTAGGAAAAAAGAAATAAATATATGACTACGTCAACTTGAACCTTGACTTTCATTTTCCAAACCCGTTAATTAAATGAGGGGAAAAAATGTGTTTTATGGGCACCAGAAACCCTCAGTACTCCCACTGTACAAAAAAGAGTGACATGGCCCAAAGCCTGCCATTAAATGTTTCTGATGATTGTGTGTTGTTAGGAGGGAGCTGCAGCTATGCTAATGCAGTGTGCTCACTACAAAAAACCCTGTAATTGGGACAAGGCAGCCACAAAGCTTCCCGCAGCTGGCAGGAATTGTGGCTGTTCTCTTCAGCTTTAATCATGGCTTTTAAAGCAGATCAGTAACAGCAACAATTAGCCTTTTAGATTGGTCTCAGAAATTACCATTTTTAAAATATGGTGACTCTGCAGGCGCAAACCCAAAAGCTCTGAGCTCTGCATAAAATGAGTGGCCTCACACTCGGACTTGTTTGGTTGCTCCTTTGTTTCTGCAGAATTGTGGCTCTAAGAAGCAGACAGGAACATGTACAGATTCTCAAGAGGAAATAACTTTAGCCACCTCCTTCTCCTCAATAAACCCACCCTTTGAGACAGCTTCTGCTCTGAAGGAGTGTCTGGCACTCTGGCTGTGTATGAGGAAAGGGAGGCTTGGCCATGTGATGCCTGATAAGGTTGCTGGTTCTCACCCAGCAGAAAAACTTTGAATCCGACTTAGTAGGAAAGGATTGAAACAAAACCGTTCAGAATGGAGACATGAGAGAACAAAGAGGTGACAGAAACAGGGAAATTTTCATTCCAGCAAAGGTCCCTGAAGATCCCTGCAGGGAGGGTATGGAAAGCAGAGTAGGAATAAGAACAAGCACCTCATTAGAGCAGATGGTGGGGTGTGTAGGTTGCTCTTGAGAGGGTCTTTCAGTGCACCTGCACGAACAGCAGCAGTCAGCCTGGCAAGAGCTTGTTTTGCTCATATCTGCCTCTGCTAAGCCACTCAGAAGTTTCTGTCTGCACAGCAAGGTTACTCGGTGACCCTCACATCTTCTGTGAACCCTCTGTGTTAGCCACACAAGTCCTGGCATACAAAACTGGGTATCCCTACCTAAGATCTCTCTCCCTACTCTGTGTGGGATTACAAACGCCTCGTTCCTTCTTGGAGGGTTTGCCAGCACAGCAACACAAAGGAGCCTTTTCAAGTACAGATCTGGCCTTTGTGCCTCAGGGCTTAATCCTCTGATGCTACAGCTGCTTTGTACCACTCTGGCTTGCAGAGTCTTTAAAGTACAAGTGTAAGTGCACTTGGATGTATCTCGTGTCAGGTGGTAACAGGATGTTTCTTGCCTACCTCAAAGAGCCACGGAGCGGTGTTATCAACCAATGCTTCCACCGGGCTTTGATTTCCCTCAAAAAAAACCCCACTTTAACATTGACACTCCTGGCTCAGTCTTACTGAAGCCTGCTGCCAGCCCCACAGGTGATCTCCACAGCCCTGCATCCCTGGCAGACTGGTGTGTTAGCTACTGGCCAACTTCTTTCTTCCCAAAACTTCTTCACCCATCTGGAGCTGCTCGTGCCCCAGGCAGCAGAGGGTTTGGGAGTGAAGCAATGGCTGATGAATCTCTGTGGCAGACATGAGCAGTCCACAGTCTGCTCTGCTTCGTCCTACTATGAAAACCACAGAAAGGTGATGTTCCCTGAACCAAGTTGTCCATGCAATGCAATTATAAAATGGCCAAATAATAAAATCCACATATATAAGAAATACCGACAAAACCCGCAGCCTGTGCAGCATATCCATGAAGAATTCTGATATTTCCTTGCTTTATTTCTGTCACAAATTTAGAAAATCTTCATTTTTCAACCGTAATTTATCTTTCTCTATACTCACTATAGACCTAGGAAGAAAAGAGTCGAAAGCCTCAATTACAAGAGGCTTTCAAAGCAGCAAAGGAAAATCAGCTTTATGGAGCAATCCTGCATGATGACTGACATGTGGAGCTTAGGCTGAGCCTTTCATCTCCATGGGCTGCACGGACATGTGGACAGCAGTGCAAAGTACCCACTTTGTGCTTCGAGCCTGTCATTCACCACATCCCCTCAATCAAATGGCATTGAAAGGTGGAAATGCTGATTTTGTCCATGATGGCTGATAATGGGTTTAACACCTCCCTGGTAAAGTGCAGTAGGAATTGGCAGGAATATAAACCTTGTATTTCCTGAGGTCACACTTTGCTTTTAAAAGGGGACTTTTTTGCTGTTGTAAATAGGGTGAATGCTGAGCCAGAACCATCATTAAGGTTTGCATGTTCTCCACTGCCCATTACTACACTTGTCTACATGAAAATCTGCACATTGCAGGACACAGCAGGAGACAGCTAAAGCAGAAGCTTCTGAATTCAGTTTAACATTGGGCCTTCAATTATTCTCACTTTATGAAGTTAATCATTGAGGCAATGTGCATTAGCAGTAAACCAAAAGGTACCTTCACCAAGGAGGATGTGGCAAGGACAGATGCTATTGGAATAGCTGCAAATGATTCCTATTAGAAATAGCAAAGCAAAGGATAATGTGTTTATTTCAAATGCTACAATGGGCCATATTTCCACCCCATACTCTAAGGGGCCAGAAAGCATCTTTTTTATATGTATTCATAATAGCTGACACTGGGATGGAGCACAAGCAAATTACTTTGTGCTCATATTAGCCTTGCCCAGCTGACCCACCTCCTCCCTACTCACCAATTCCCAAATATCACATTGGAGGCAAACATCCTCTTCACTGCTTTGTCTTCACTCTACATCTTTCTCCTCATCCCGTGGTATCTCCTAGAAACGCCAGCAAAAAAAAGCACTAATTGGAGCATTTTAGCAGCAAATTCAGGAGCACTTGCCTGTAACAAGAGCAGAGCCTTTTTCAGAGCTGTATGGCCCTCATGGATGTGCAGTTGCTGAAAATGTATCGAGTGGGTGCTGTTGTCTTGATGTTCTCTTTTTATGCCATTCAGCAAAATGCACTTATTTAGATTCAGAATTCCTGTCCTTGGGAAAATGAAAAGCTTTTTTCCATCATCCTTCCCATCCCAAAATGGAATGGAAAACGTCTTAAAAAGCTGAACATTTGAGCATAGATTTTCAACCTGTTTTCAGGAATGAAATACTGTGGGTTGGTGCAACAACTGTCCTTGCTGGCTCACACAAGGTGAAGTTTTGTGTCTCATTTGGGCAGGTTCTGTTTCTCTGTGGTGCACAGAGGACATGTGGCTCTCAGAGACAGAGGTTGTGGTCTTTGATGGGAAATTATGTCCTTTAGATCATCAAGATTTCCTAAGTATGTTTTCTTAATCATGATTCAGGTTTTATCCACAGACCTTGTCTAAACTTCGTGCAGTTCTCTTCTCAGAAAACTTTTTTATTTTTTTCCCAGAAATAACCGATTAAAAATTTAACATCTTGTGAAAAATTCAAGAAAAACTGTTCCTTATAATTAAAATTTTAATTGATATCTGCTTGAATATGTTATCCGATTCATTATTGAAATTCTATTCTTACTAAGCTTTTTTATTAAAAAAAAATACAGGATTTCATTAAAAGAAATGTGACAGGTCTGAATGTCTTCAAATGAAAATTATTTTGCATAATGAATTGTGTGGCATTCAAGCCAACCTCATTGTCTGCTCTTGTATCTGATAATGCCTGGTGGTACAGACAGCCTCTCACATCTATAGAAATGTAATATTTGACACCACTATTTTAAAAATTGCTGTATTAGCATGTAATGCAACTGAGTTGCTCGAGGTTTCAGGATGAGGCTTATGGAATTGCCCAAGGGGATATTATGCATGGTACCAACAAATCAACCAACCTGCCCATGGCTTTAACTTATTGCAGAGAGCAATAATTGGTGATAATGTCAACTCAGAAGAAAAATCTAGCAAAATTTTCTTCATCTGAATGTGGAAGCCACTTTAGTAACAGAGAGTATTTAACTTGCTTCTTGAATGGAGGAAAATGTTCCATAAAAATAGCTTGGAAAAAAGACAATTGCCTATTTCTGCCTAAGATGGTCTATAACTTCTAGACAGTGTCCTGCTAATTGCAAAAAACCTGATGCATTCAAGCCATAAATCAGCATTTCTCAAGGCAGCCAAAATAGCCTTTAAAATTCATTGGGGTAAGACTGCTTTATTGCAGTGCTGAAACCACAGTTTCTCAACAGCAGCTCCCTATTCAATCCAAATATCTCTGCCAAGAGCTGGTAAGACAAGTAGGAAAGGTGGGGCAGAAAAGAGGGAAATGATGAAAGAAAACTTTGCTGCAAATTATACACAAAATTATTTTGAGTTCTCTTACTTCCAGTATCTTTTGCCTCCACCACATCTCACAGTAACACTTTCAGGAGGGGTGGGTTGTACTGATCAGCCCTGACTCACTCCTTCTTCAGGCATCTCCCAAGGGCAGCTTTCCCCACCAAGAGATGGGGAGGGACCTTTAGGATTTCACACACTTTGCTTGAAACCGTAAGCAGGACTTGACCACAGAGCAATTTGCAGAAAATAGCTCTCTTTCTGGAGATCTTCCTCCCTACCATATTTTGCCTGATTCTGTCTGTCCCATCTCTGATTGATTTATACCCCTTTTTCTTTCCTTAGTCAGCCTCTCCCTCCTCCACATCATCTCCCAGTATCATCTTCCTGAGCAGGAGGAAAAAGTGATTATCCTGTGGCTCCTGCTCATCCCCACAACCCATCACTTGAAAGATGTTTTAGGGTGATGATTTCCAGCCTTCCTGAAACAGAGTAAAAATTAACACCTAGAAAACACCAGGATCTGTGTTCTGTTGATCTGACCCCAGGCAAAACACAGCTCTGGCTGGGGCTGTTTTACATCTAATCACAGCAGAAGAGCAGCTCCCACCCACTCTCATTTGTAGTTTTTTATCTCACTGTCCAGCTAAGTCAATCAATTGCTGCAAACTGTGTTGAGCTGCAGGGTAAAGAATAATAGAGAAATATTCAGCCAGACTGCACAAACATTCCTCTTACTGGTGTGTGTCTGTGTTGGAACAGCAGCCCAGCCCCTGCTTGCCAGGTAATGCCACTGGTCTTTGGCAAGATTTTTGCAGCTCTTTCCAGTTTCAGGGGGAAAAAGCATAACAAGAGCCATCATTCACCTAAGGAAGCAACCATGGAATAATTACCCCCTCCAAAACAATTATATCTGCAAAATGCTCCTTTTCCTCAGAGGGAAAATCCTCGTGGAGACTGTTCCCAATTAAGGTTAATATATGCCTCTATTTCTTCAGGAAAAGGGTTGTTCTGATCCCCACTGGAACCACTTGGAGACTTTAATGGTCTTTGAACCGAGCCCAGTGACAATGTGTCTTCATTAGTGATAGGAGTGCTCCCTTGCTTCAGGTTTGTCTGAGGTTTGGATGCTTATCTGTCACACTGTGACATGCTGGGGACAAGAAATTGGATGTAAACTTACAGGAAGAACTGAGATTTCCTTAAACTTGGCTGCCCCTCACAGCTGCTTCAAGGGCTGCATGGAGGATGGTATTTTCAGTGACATTTGCTCTGGTGACACTCTTGGGACCAGTCCCTGCCTCCAGCTTCAGCGTGGCTGGGAAATGACAAAATCATGGAGTGGTTTGAATTGGAAGAGATCTTAAAGCTCATCTGGGTCCAAACCCCTGCCATGGGCAGGGACAGCTTCCTGCAGAACCAGGCTGCTCCGAGATAGGGCTGGGCAGCTCAGCACTGGCACTGGACATACTGCAGTGTCCCAGCTGTCAGCTGGTGTCCTCTGGGCCACCACTGGAGGAGCACATTCCCCTGAGTCATATCCACACTGAAGCAGTCCTCAGCTTTGGGGGCTGGAAGCTGCCAAGGAAGGGGAAGGAAATCAATAATTATGCAGCAATTTTTCTTGCTTTATACCTCTGCAAAACAGCTGTGGAATGGGTTTTGTGTCAATTGCTCCACAACTACATCTAAGGCACCTGGGAGGAGAAGGGATTTTTTTTTTTTTTTTTTTTAATGTAATTATTGTTTAATTTCAGTGCCATACTAAGCAAACAAACTGCTAAGACTGCTACCTTGGAGCTCTCTGCAGAGCCACTCTTACCAAATGCCTGGAAAAGTTGAAGACAAATTCCCGCTGACTTTCATGGGTTCTTTTATCACCTCGTCCATGCATTCATCACCCTGCTTATGTTTTCCTTTATATCCCATTACTTTTTACAACAAACAGGGTGCAGTTGTTAATATTGATCACCATTCTTCTTTCTCTCACACACTGACTTCTCTCCCTTTCCCTTTCATCGTACAGGTGTCAATCTCTACTCTTCCCCTGGTTTAGGTACTGTATCAGCGCTTTTTTTTTCTATTATCCCACTGCTGTTCAGTAAATGACTCCTCTAGATTGATTCTGTGCTACCAAATCTCTGCAATGTGCTGCTACCTGAAGTTCCCTCTGACTCTGGCAGTTCTGTGGTTTCCAAAGCTCTGCTTTCTTGCCATGGCTGTCTGTGCAGCATTTCACACTGTTCCCTTACAGGATTGCTTTTCTCAGCTCCTCCAGCAGTGTAGGGTTTCCTTCCGAAATATCCATGGTTCTTCTTGGCATCCAGGTACCTGTAACACCTTGCACTGAATGGGGGAAAATAAGTCAGTTGTTAGTCGCAGACAGATGAAGGGGTTATGCCAGCCTTTAAATCACCAGAGCATCTAAATGTTTGTTAAAAACAGTACCAAGCACCCTTTCATCAAATGTAGTACTCAAAAAACAATTGGATTTTAATAAAATGAGAACAAAGGCAGCACAGTATGGCTCCCATTCATCTCGAGGCATCTTAATTCTGGCTCTAAACATTGCTGAAAGTGAGAAAAATGGGAGCTACTGGCACCACTGGCAGAGTCAGCTCTTGGCTCCTTAAAGCAGCTCAGACTCCAATGCCCACCCATCACTGGTTTTTAAGGGAAAGCTTGTGCCTTGGAATAATACAGATTTTAATTTCCTAGTATAAATATGTAGAATTGAACCCCCATCTTCCTCCAATCTTAAAAACTGTTTTGATGTGTGCCTCTGTCCCATATTATCCATAATATCTACCTGGTAGGGGAGCCACCATGATCAGCCAGGTGGTGTTCCCAGGGCAAGGCTCATCCCCTGCTCTCCACTTGTGCTGGGTTCTACCCTGGGTCTCTTTGCAGTTGGACCAGATGAACACTGCAGCACCCTTCCAAGTGAGCTACTACCATTCCATTCCATTCCATTCCATGCTGATAAATAAGGAGCTGCAACCATTTCTACACAAAACATTGCAGCTGACCCAGATCAGCCAGCCCAGACAGGTCACACACCTCAGGAACACTCCAGATCCACCTCTGCTGACCTTAACAGGTCTGGGCTCTGGGTCTGCAGCCTGCTCTGAGATACACCTGGGAGCTGGGGGGACATTTGCAGTTTGGGATCCAGGTGAAATAAGTTGAAGAGCAACCAGGCAAAAATAACACTGAAGCTGCTTGGAGTACACTGTGCACCAGCACAAGAGGGATCCCACTGAGATTCCTCCCAGCTCTAGCAGGATGGGATCCCACCCAGCACTACCAGCTGTCTGAGGAGTCATTTCTAAAGCCAGAGCTTCTCTGTGCTCAAATGAAAGCTTGTGGACTATAAGTCAGTAGTTGGATTCTAAGATATTTATTTTTCTTATGAAACTTCTGAACTCCATGAGAAATACGAGAAACACATGTGAGAGTTGCTTATGAATATACAATGGAATTGTTCCTTCCTGGGCAGGAACTGAGCTGCTTATCAAATAAATGAATAAAACAAAGTAGTCCTTCTTAACATGGAACTTACATCTTTAATAAATATCAACCTCGTGTTCTCATGAGAATCTCATTGTACAATCTCCTTCACTGGTTCATATATTAATACCATTTTGTATTAAGCTGGTACATAATTGATGATGTGGAAGTGTTTTCATATAACAACTCCTTTACTGCATAATATAACCCACTTATCATATTTTCAGCTCAAAATTCAGAAAGTTCACGGATGCATTATACACTAAAATGAACACATTAACTGTATAAAAGTACCGTATATCATTTGCAAATTGCATGCAAACCAAAGTAAATATACAAGTGCTAAATACTGACTTTGATACAGCTCATGTTGAAAGGCATAAATCAGCTAATAGAAAAAAAAAATTTAAGCTCAGTGGAATGGAAAAATCCCCTGCAGGAAACAAGACCCAAGCTAGTGATTTGGGTGCAACCTGTCCCCCATATGGCTGTGATTAACATGTATGTTCCCCATTCAGAGACAAGATTTTCCCCCAGAAAAACAATCCTGTCTCTCAGTACTACTCACTAGAAGCAGGTGAAATCCTTGAAGAGATTTGACTTTTAGGTTTAGGGCATTTTTTGTTTTGTTTTGTATTCCTTGGCCTGTATTTGCTTAACAGGATTCAGCAACACATCAATATCTAATATGGTAAAATTACCTTAGGCTCAGGAGGTTGCTCTGTTTTATAAAACCTATTTAAAATTAAGCCCAGGAAGACAGAGAAGGAAAGCTTCTTCCTGCCAAACAGCACACCAGGGCAGTGACAGCACAGACCAACAGTCCCTCTATTGACTTACAAGGTTTTTATCCTGTGGAGCTCATTTTACAGATGCTCAGGCAAACCATTACTATTGGAGAGCTCTCTGGAATAAGTTCACTGATAAAAAACATGATGGTTTGCAGGTGGAACAGGTGTGCACCTGAGCCATATGCAAACAGAGGGAGAGCTCATTTCTGGGCTGCTGCTGTGTCCCAGCCTGGCCAAGGGACCGTGTGAGGTGCCACTGCCTGCCATGGACTTGTGCCAGCACAGAATTGGCACCCAGTTCCCAGATGCTCTTCAATTCCCTGCTATCTCCAAAGGGGGGAATGGCTTTAAACTGAAAGAGAACAGGTTTGGTTTAGATATTGGGGGAAAAAATTCTTCGCAGTAGGGGTGGGGAGGACCTGGCACAGGTTGCCCAGGGAAGCTGTGGCTGTCCCATCCCTGGCAGTGTCCAGGGCCAGGCTGGATGGAGTTTGGAGAAATCTGGGGTAGTGGAAGGTGTCCCTGCCCATGGCAAGGGGTGGGACAGGATGGTCTTTAAGGTCCTTTCCAACCCAAACCTTTCTATGATTCCACATTGCTCCATTAAAAATATAACAGTACTGAACCTCCTGGCTCTTCCCCCTCCACCACAGGACTGATTCACCACTTCCCTGCCGGTAGAAAAGGTGCTCAAGACCCTGGGTTCCCTTCCAGCTCCCTTGGGAAGGTGGCAAGCCACACTCCCTGACCTTTTAGTTCCCTCCCCTCCAAATGACCTCTCAATTCCAGACCCCGTGGCTCCTCAGGGCAGTAAAACAAGCCTTGCTCCAGCAACAGAGTGATCCATTATTAATCCAGCTTCACTATGCCTGGGACTCGGAGTGCAAGGCAGAAATGAAAAGACAGCAGCACAGGCAGACTGGGAGTGCAATCAGAACAGCATTTGTAATTTAATAGAACTACCTGGAGTAATGCTATAATCTCAACCAGCCTTCATAAGTTGTTCAGAGAGAGATTCCCTAAATCCTCAAATCAGCTACAAATATATAGTTGCATTACTGCCATGGATTTAAATGTCTTTGAAGTCAATAGAGAGATTCTTATGGAGTTTTTACAGGCTTATGTGGTATTTACATATATATACACACATAGAAATACATATATATGTATAAATCACCCTAGGGGTTTAATCTGGATTGAGAGTCCCTGAGGAACTCACAGCTGAGACCCTAAGGAAAGGCACAGTCAGGGAGCTCTCTGTCTGGAGGATTTTATTAGAATGTCTTTTGAACATAGTTTTTATTCCACTAACCACCGTCTTTCCTTCCTTTTGGCAAGGCAAGAGTTGTCTCTATTGGGTAATGTAGACATCACCACCTCAGAGTATGTTCCCAAGGAGGCCAATTTAAACACTGGCAAGAAAATCACCCATTCCATTTGGACAGAGAGAAAATTATATTTTTCCAGCTGGAAAGGGAAAAAAAAAATCCTGCAGTGTAATCTTAATCAGGCTTGCTGGACAAGTCAGGGAAAGATTGAGGGTTTGCCAAAAAAAGGATCAAAATTACAGGAAAAGGCAACTGAGTTTTATTTGCTTGTGTGATTGCACTGATTTTCCCAACCCCTGGTGCTCCCTTGTGCAGAAGCAAGGCCAGTTGGATGCTTCCACAACCTGCACACAAATTCACCCACACCAAAGCTGGGCTGGGTCACCCTTTCATTTTTCATCCCTGCTTTTCTCTTGCCCATCTTTCTCCCTTTCTGCCCCCGTTCCTGAGGTCTCCCATTACACAGTCCCCTCCTCTTCCACCTTACATTGAGCAGTTTTCCTCCTCCTGCCTTTTCCCAGCTCCTGCTGCAGGGGCTGAGGGATGGCACCAGCTCACCCTCAGCTTCAGAGGCAGCAACAGCCACACTCCTGACAGCCAAAACCAGCATTGAGCAGGGGCACTCGAGATGCCAAAAGACAGAGGGCTGGAGGGCTCGACAGACAAAGGAAAATGAGGTGAGAGACAGGATAAAAATAAACCCAGGTGTCCTTCAGAGGGCACAGATCAGATCAGGAGCCTCTGACATTTTAACTGACCTCTGTGAAAGAATTTCCAATCCAGAGAGTGACTTGCTGGGGAAGGGAGAAATGCTCCAATGAGGAAAAGTCCTTTTTTTAATGAAGTCAAAAGGGAGGTATTATTAAACATTTTTGTTTCACTCTGATTTGGGACTAAAAGTAAATTAAAAGCCTGGTTTGCAGGCTAAAGGCTGTTTCTCACCTCAGTAGTCCTGCCAGTTCGGAAGCAAATCTTTTCATACAGGTCCAGGATGGGCTTAGCACACCAAGCCCTGCTGCTCACTCTCAGCAATGGCCAAAAATCCTGTGGAAAGCCACAGCACCAGCATGGACTGGGTCTGCCACCACTGCAGGCTCTCAAAAATCTCTGCCCTGAGGGTCCCACAAGGCTTAACACCCAGAACTAGGCACCACTGCCATACAAACATGGGAAAAGGTTAATACAAAAATTAGCTGAAAATCCAAGTGTGTTTCTTTAAGCAATTAATTTACAGTTTGGCTCTATATTTCTCTGTTTCAAAGCAGAAGAGGAAAAAACAAAAACAAAAACAAAAACAAAAACCAAACAACAGAAAGTGCAAATGTAGACCAAGAACAAAAGGCTATGAGATGTGTCTAGTGGATAAGTAAAGCATGAGTAAGGAGTAAGAAATCCCAAGCTTCTTTAAATGTCTTTCTATTGCTAATTAAAACACTGTGCAGAATTTCCCACGGGAAGAATCATGGAAATTGAGCCTTGTGGCACGATTCTGCTCGAGGAGCAGAATACAACTGCCTCCCCTTCAGACAAAATCCTCTCCCACACTTCTTTCCACCATCCTGTCTCAGCACAGCTTCTCACATCCCTCACCACACTGCCCACCCTTTCAGTGAAGAAATATTTCCTAATTCCCAATTCTTGATCTCCTCTGCCACAACTTGAGGCCATTTCTTCTTATCCAATCACTTGTTCCTGGGAGAAGAAACTGCCCCCACCCTGCTACAATCATCTTTTGGGGAATGAGAAGGTCTTCCCTGAGTCTCCTTTTCTCCAAGATTAACACCCCTGGCTCACTCAGCTGCTTCTTAGAAGGCTTTGCAGAGCAGTTTGCCCCAGGGATGTGTCATGTGCTGGATTCTGCAGGTCAGGAGCACGGGGCACCTTTGGAATCCTCCCTCTGCTCCCAAAACCCCGACCCAGAGCAGCCTCCTGGCACAGATCCTGTCCCAACCCTCTCCCACCACAGCCCTGCTCACCACCAGTTGCAAAGCACAAATCCCAGCCTCCACACTGCTGGAATAATCTTGTGTCATGTTCACAGAGATCAGACAGGATTTATTTCTAGATGGAGCTCGGCTGATAATATAAAGCAGGTTATTAATCCACTCAGACTGGCCATCTAACACCCAAAGCCTGTTACTCCTGCTGGCTGGAATGAGATATTTGATTGAATCAAGAGGGTTTTTTAGCTCTGTCTTCTTGCTTGAGTTAGAAGCCGCTTAAAAATGTGTAGCCAGGGTTTGTGGCCCTGCATCCACCACCCAACTGTTGGCTCTTGGTTACTGAACCTGTGAGCTGAGTCTTTGCAGTAAGAACAGGAATAAAAGTCAGGATTCAAGTTCCCTCTGCTACACTTCCTTTTCATACTGAGATCCCAGAACTAGAAATAAGGCCAGTCCTGATTAATCATGTAATTTTTTTGTCTTGAATATTCATTAAACTTCTCTTCCTTTGTGTCTCTGAGCTGTTTCCCTGCCTCTCCCTGGTTATGGCTCACCAGCTCTCAGTCTCCCCCACTCCCCAGCTGATATCCCCCATTCCTCTCTCCATTTCCCCATCTTCCAGCCTCCCCCTGGTCCTGGGATCATGGCACATCCCCACAGCCCTGCCACAGTCCCACAGGCTGGGCAGGATGCAAGGCAACACCCTGCAGCATCTACTGATCTTCTGGTCATGAAAAAGCTGCACCTTAAGAATTTGGGGGGACACAGGATTTGAAGACTGGTGTAGTTTCTAGAACTTGTGTTTTTGTACCTCTGTGCTGAAAAACTCTGATTTCTCCATAGGAGTGGTTTAGATCTGTCAAAACTCTGTGTTTAGCTGCTGGTTTAACCAGCAGGGACTGGATTTTCTCTCCTTTTCTGTCAGAAGGTTTGATGAGAGAACTGGTATCAAGAGGATCAGCCAGAGAGTGATGATAATGCTTTTAGCATCTGAGCCAAAGCCCACTGCCTTTAGTGAAAGCCTTTTCATTGACTTCAGTGGGGTTTGATCAGCCCTGTGCCTCACATAGGACTGGGCAGGCTTTGCTTTGAACACAGCTTCAGCATCAGACACCAAAGTTTCCAAAGGCCACCATGTGGCCCGGTCACAGAAGTTTGAGAACAGGCAGGGCAGCAAGGGAGAAAAGAATTATTCTTCTTCCCCTATGCTTTCAGCTCCTTAAACACCTTGCTCGTGCTTCTCCCAATATATTTCTTTTTCAAGTATTCCCCAACATCTCCTAAAGCATTCAAAAAGAAAAAAAGACATCGACTCATTTTTTAACAGATAGATGTAAAACCCAAAAGGTTTTGTATAAATAAACAAATAAATATGAGGGGAGTGAAGAAAGTAAACACGAAAAAAGATGATTAAATGCTTTGAGAGGTTGACAGGAAGGCATTAGTTTAACTCCTCTCTCACAGAGCCTGAAATCTGCTAAATGCACGGAACACAATTCTCCCCATCTCTATTTATTGCATTATGCATAAACTCTGCTATCCAGGGAGATGAGCAGATCCTGACACGCTGTCACAAGCTGCCAAAGCTTCAGCAAACAGGAGGTTCCTGAGCAGCCTCACTAAATGAGGACAGCCCACACGTGCTCCTAATGAAGCCAGTGCAGAGCTGTGCCTGCAGTCTCCCTCCCTTGGCACCCCAGGAACAAATGGGGGATGGAAAAGCCTGGCAGTGGGAGCAGCACTGGAGCAATGGATGTGAACTTCCACACCTCCCAACTGCCATTGCTGCTGCTTTAAATCAGAAATTAAATGAGTAGTTGCCAGCCATGTGACCATCCAAGGGTTTAAACTCATTAAGATGCTGTTTGACTCCACGTAATTTTGGGGGGTGAGGCCATGGGCTCATTTCTTTCCCAGGTTTTCTGCCTCGTTACACACTAAAAACTGAAAGCTAATTAGCAGCTTACATAAAGTGCAGGAGGGATGAGGGAAGGTGTGACAGAGACAGGTGGCTGTCACAAGGGAATGTCTCTTCCCATAAATGCTGGTGCCCATTCACAGGCTCCAGAAAACCTTGTCCCTGAGAAAATAAATGCCAGCTGCAAAGCACGTGGTGTGTGCTCTGCTCCTCTGCAGCAGCTTCCCCTTTGCACCCCCAGTTAATTACAACTTTGAGGAATAGCATCCTTTCATCATGGACATGCAAAGTCATTTCTCTTTAAATGAAACCTGGCTAATGGTTGAGTTTTACTGGAACAATTTTCAAACAAACAAGCTCTGAAACTTAAAAGGAATCTTAAACTCCATTAAATAATACAGTTCCTTCACAGGAATTTCTCCTGGGAGGGGATGTCTCTGATTCAAGTGCCATGTTGTGACAAGCATGACAGACTTGATAGCGATCTGTTCCAACTCATGACATTGCTTAAATTAGGCTGGGTAGAATCTGTGCAGGCTTTCCAAGGAAAGCTCCTCTGGGTGAAAGCACTATTATTTTTGTTAATGGCAGTGAAATATGATTTTCTTCTCCTAGGAGTCACAAACTATGTTGCTACACAGTACTACATCATGTAATGCATGTAATACATGATTCCTTAGTAGGGGTGGAAACTGTTACATTTGCATACATTAGAGCCAGAGTTGTAATCAGAGCGTGTTTTCCTGCTTCCTTCATTGAATATTTATGGATTTCTTTCCCACCTCCCCCTCTGCTGCACGTGCCTCTCCTTGCCCTGGTGTCTTGCTCTATCTCCTTCAAGCTGTGGAAGGGCTGATGCTCGTGGCACTCTCCTGTTGCTCAGCAGACACCGAGTGCCTGGCTGGCTTTCAGACTGAGCCTCACCCACTGCCATGCCCAGGCAGCCACTGCCTCAGCCATGTGGGAAGACAGATGGAGGCAGAAAGCAGCTCCTCTCCATCGCTGTGGGCTCGGGAGCACATCAGGCCAGGCAGCTGCTGGTGGCACCAAGGATGCTGGCAGGTGAACAAGGGGAGTTTAAGGTTGTAGCAACACCTGAGCGAGCTTGAGAACACCACAGCCAGCAGATGACAGGGCAGCAAGGCACAGGGTGGTGCTTTCAGTGCTGGGCCTCTGTTTTCAGTACAGTCCATGCAGTGGTTTCCAAGGGCTCACATCTCTAAAGGTGCTCTTGGGCTCCTGAGTCACCGAGGTTTTACTCAGAAATCCTGCTCAGCAGCACACCAAGCAAACCCGTGCCTGTATCCTTCCACACCTTTGATAGTTCACATCTCGAGTTTCATAAGAGTCATTCAGGTGCAAACACAGATGATAGACTTCAAGGATTTGTCCTGAGCTCACATGAACATACCTGTTTCCCCATCAATACAAAGCAAGACAGGAGACTGACACCCACTTGTAATTTGCAGAGGGGCTGGAGGCCATCTGAGCAACCTGGACAAAGGGAAGCAGCAAGTGCACTGGTTTTGATGCCACAGTGAGCACAGAAACAAAGCAGCAAAGCTGGAAGACCACGAGAAAGGTCAAGAAGCAGAAGAAATCCAAATTTCTTTTGAATGCTATAAAACAAGAAGTATGTAAAGTTCTAAGAAAAATGCTCGGATCTCAAGCACACAACCCCACACTTGGTCCATTTTGCTAAGTACAGTGTCTGCAACTTGTGTAACAGCACATCTCCAGTCTCCCCTCCAGATGGGGTTTGTGCAGGTGCCTGAGGTTAGGGGCACAATGAGAGATGGGTGAGATCCCCCACAGGCTGCTGGAGCACTCAGACACTGGCAAAGGCAGCCCATTAGGGCTGTGCTCCCGAGCACATCGGTGCTGATCAAAACAGAGCAGCCCTTCTTGATGTCCATCACGCTGGCAAGGCTCAGCCAGGTTAAGAGGAGGTTTCACATCCCTGTGTCAAAAGCCCACAGTAATAACAGGCTGCACACTCAGCACTGAGTTATTGCCCGTGCAGGGAGGTTAGAGAGAAACCAAGAGCCTTCCTTACCCACTCAAACCAATTTAAGCCCAGGCTGCCAGAGTGACATGTTGTTATTTCTTACAGAATGAGAGATGTTATTTCTTAGAGATATGAGAGATCATTCAAGGCAAACCTGAGCCCTGCAGGCAGCCCAGCACACAGCCAGGGGCAGGGGCTGGTGTGTGAGGCTGCAGGGCTGGGAGAACTGCAGCCAGAGGCCACTGCCACCACCAGAAGGACACACAGAGATCTCTGTGCTGCCACAGAGAAATATTCTCTGCCTCAGAGCAGATTTATGGCTGGGCTGCCCGGGAAGAGATGGCTTTAATGAAAAGGAGCAGAGAGGGGGTTACAGAGTGAGATTCCTGAGTGTGTGCAGAGGAGGAGGTGGCAGGACATGGTGCTCCAAGGGGTTTCATACATGAGCAAAGATGTACTTACAGCTAAAAGATGTCTAGGTGCCTGAAAATGCAAAGAAATTCATGAGACCAGACCCCTGAAGAAGAAGAAGGCTTTTCCTGGGAAAGGCTTTCTGAAATTTCCCAGTCCTCCCAGTCTAGGGAAATGCAATGACAGGAGCGTGGCACCTCTCTGCTTCTTAAAGATGCAGAAAAAGCTCTGCAAAACTGATCTTTATGCTGAAGAACAGTAGCAAAACTAAAAGGGGAAAACAAATTTTAAATAGGATGTTGTAATTCCTGTGCCATTAGGACAGGCACAAAGCAAATAATGTCAAGTGGTTTTATTTCCTACATTTGAATTTGTGACACGTTCATGGTAAAAAAATATGAAAAGCCTCTTGAAATAACTTTGGCCTCTCTCTTCCCACATGAGACACTAGTCACAATTATCTAATAATTGTTTTTGTCATTTGCCGTCCTGGAAAGGACAGATACCCTCACTCTGCTGCTGCACTCACCCTGGAAATTCATTCAAACAAGGAAGGAACAAGCTTTTTAAAACACTATTCAAACTCACAGTCCCTAAAGTTGGAGGAATCACACACCACTGAACAGACACGAGTCCTGAGCTCCCACCCAGCTCAGGGCAGA
Organism: Chaetops frenatus; assembly: GCA_013400775.1. NCBI lineage: Eukaryota > Metazoa > Chordata > Aves > Passeriformes > Picathartidae > Chaetops > Chaetops frenatus. Next base: position 701,899 of record VZTR01023288.1, on the reverse strand, counting down.
TGCCCCCACAATCCCATTGAATGGGAAAATTTGCTGTTGTATTGGATCACGGTTTTTCAGCTGTTAACCAGCAGACTGCAGTGCTATTAATCTAAGATCTTTATGAAAAAAACATTATTTTCAAAGAGAACTCTGTATTTATGGCTGATAAGTGTCACTTGATCATTTTTGTGAAATTAAATTTAAGTTCATACTGCATGCTCTCCAAGCTACTCTATAAAATTACACTTAAAGCAAAAATTATATAAATCATAGACAAACTGATACAGTCCTTACCCCTTAGAAGTACTGCATGGGTATTATTTAACCATGATATATGCAAAGAGAATGCAAATTAAATAGCAGTGGGTGTGGTGTATATGCAAATTTCAAACCCTCCCCAGTCCCAATTTCCCCTCCATGAACTGCCTACAGCTATAACTCAGAATTTATGAGCCTCTCAGCTTCTAATGCAATCTCTGTCATGGGAATGAGGCAAAAAGAATGGAAAATGATACAAAGCCAACCTGCTGCTCTAGGCCCTGCTCCTAGCCAGGGGTTTGGCCACCCAAGGAAGTGTTGGCTTGAAGATGGCCAAGCAAGGGAAGGTGTGGGACTCACGAAAAACCCCAGATCCAAGGGGCACCTGAAGCTTCCTGTGTTACCCAGCAGAGAGTGAGACCTCGAGGGCTGCAATTCACAGGTGGAAAAAGGCACGAACCCAGAGCTGCTCCTTGCAGCAGCTCACAGGGACAGCTGACCAAGAGGAAGCCCTGCAGCTGCTGTGCCCCTCACAGCCACTGCTCCAGCCCTCATCCCTCTCATTTCCATCAGGTAGATCTCACTTTCCCACAGCACAAATTGCTTTCATCAGCATCTCCCCACGGTTTCAGTGCAATCTGTCTCCTTGTTTTCCAGCAATAATGTGAAATGACAAATTGCATGAAGAACTCTATCACACCTCTACCTAGAGGGGATATTTTTTATCTTGCTAAGGCCTAAGTGCCTGGATTTAATTTTTATAAAAACAGAGCCCAGGTGTTTGGACAGACAATATTCCCTGTTTCAAACCAAATTAATGTTTTGGAGAGTCTTCACTCCTAAGGTGAGAACTGGCAGTAAAAATTACCTGTGCTTGGAGCACATAGGTCAGTATTATACAGAAGAAATGTGAAATTCATCCTTTTGGCTGACCTACCTGCCACTGACACAGGACATCATCACACTCTTCCAGCACTGAAGGGGAAATGCCAACAGCTTGAGTTGAGCCCTGGACTTCAAACCCAGCCTCCCCTACACTGGTCCCTGAGGGAAATTTTCCATATGCTGGACTTACAAAGCATTACAGGCATTCTCCTCCATCTCTCCTTATACTTGAAGACCCTCACACCTTTGATTCCCTCTAAAATTTTCTTTTCATGCTTTTATTTGAGCCTTCTCTCAAAGGCTGTGGGGACCTTCACCCTGTGACAGCCTCACTGCGTTTTTCTCAAGAGATTTCCAGTGGCTTTTTTTCTCTCCAGGGCCCTCACCAAGGAACCAAGGAATCACATTTAGTTTCAAGAGACTCGATAACAGAGGACCTGTCTGCCAAACCTGGCAGACTCAGACTTAACAGAGTTTTTCTTCACAGTTTCAAAAGCAATAGGATAAAGCTGCCCCAGAGTCACTCCTTCACTTTCCTCCTTTCTAACTCACACACTATGAAAGGAAGTTGGTTATTTTCCACTTCTTTATTGGGCTCACTGCATTTGTCATCAAGACCTTCCCCAGAGGACAAACCTGAAGCCACACCTAAAGGACAGAAATTAAGGTTTTCCTTATCCCACTGACTGAGGACTTGGAGAGGGAAGAGACCAAGACACACAAGACAGGTCTGAAAGTCAGCCCAGCTCAGTTCCAGTACTCCCAGTTGTACCTCACCATTCACAGCCCTGGCCACTGAGTGAATTTCCTGAATGTTACTACATTTTCTGCTTTTATTAGACCTTCATGAGCCACACAGCCTTCACAGTCACAGCCATGTAGAAAGGAAACTTAATATATAGAGCAGAGACACGGCTCAAAGTACAGAGGATTAAATAATTAATTTTGGTTCTGAGAAAGCAGCTCAAAGAAGCACAAATGAGAGACTACTTTTTAGTTCAAACTGAGTGAAGGCAAACTTTATACTCCTGGAGACTGGGAAAGTTGCCTTTTCCCCTTTGAACACCTTTTAGAGATAGCACAGTTTCTCTGAGACCAGAGTAGCCTGAAAATTTCTGCATGAGAAAAAGGTATTTGAAGAGGAAATCAAGGAAAAATGCAGCTTTGAGCACAACGTGCTTGAAGCCCCATCCACTGCAGATAGAACACTCTAATTTGTGACTGCAAACCTGGGAGTAACACGGTGATCAAAGGCAGTGTCTGATAGCACAGTACTTGTGACTTGTTCCTGTCTGTTCTGTTCCCACCTAATTATCCCTTCCTGAAGTGAATGGAAAATAGTTTAATCTGTTTTTACAAAGCTCATGCCAGCAAATTGGTCAGTAAGGTACATGGTACAGTTACTGCTGGTAAAACCTACACCTAGGAACAACTGAAGACAGAAAAACCATCTCACAATGTCTTGGTTTTTTTCATTTGAGGTATTTAACCAGCTTTTACAAGGGGAGGTAGGAAAAAAATGTGCAGGAAAAGGCTCAGCAGACACCACCTCCCTCTGGCACACAGGTGCCAGGACGGTGGTGCACATTTAACACACTGATTCCTTTACCCCTACTGATGGAAAAAAAACCAAACCAAAAACCCACAGCACCTTTTTCTCTCCCCCCACTCCTCTCTCTGCCCATGGGAGCACAGGTTTTCCATTATTGATGGTTGAACCCCACCAAGGTTGCTCTCACACAGGATCCTGTCCTCAGGCCTGCCAAAACTTCATAAGGAATGCTCACTCATAGCAGGGATTACCCAGCCCTGGTGAAAATCACACAGCTTCTCAAGGATGGAGAGAGCAAGCAGCATTTGGATTAGCAGGGTTATCCACCATTCAGGGGTGTCTCAGCCTATCCTTACCCTTGCAAGGAGCAGCTCCTACCCAAGGCATGGTCTCCTTGGAGCATGAGCAGTTCCATGCTTTGGGAGCTCTCATTAGCACTCAGCACTTGCTTTATCAGCTGCTGTTGGGCTGCACCTGTGCTTTGGTCTCCTGAGTCTGTCAAAGCAATAATCCACTTGACATCTCCTCAGTCTGCTGTACATTTCATGGTTCTACAGCTTGTTCCTCTATAACATCACTGTGCACTTGCACTTGGAGTGGGCTGACCTTGAGAGGCAAAAGCTGCTGTTAGATAACTACACCCATAAATCCAGCTCAGCCTCGTGTCCTGCTGAGCCTAACCCAGGTCTGACAAACTCCTGGGAAACCTCTGGCACTAGACATATTTCTCTTTATCCTGTCTTCATGCTTCTCTGACCAAGTAAGCTGCATGCAGTGTTACTAAGCTTTCCATCTAAAAACAATCCTTCCTTATTTGGAAATAAATTTGAAGCAGTGAATTAGATAATTATGGAAGAGAGATCCACAAGGGGGCAGAAAAGGTTACCAGCCTGTCCCCCCAATCCCAACAGAGAACCACATCTGCTTAAACTATCCATGAAAGGTCTTCTTTAAGCTCTTCTGAGAGTTTCCAGAGGTGAACCCTGCTACATTTGTATTTGGACACAATTTTTTAATTATTCACATGGTTTAGTCCTTGCACAGGTTTTCATACCAGTTCTAGGTCCATGGAGTGAATCATATCAAAAATCATTATTTTTGGGGGGTGTCACGGGTTGTTGTTTACTTTAAACTGGTGCATAAAATACACAAGACACTGTCAAAACAAGCTGGGAGTCTTTGTCTGCACTTTTCAGTCTGAAAAGATTATAAACTATACAGTGGGAAACACATGAATTTGGAAAGTAACCTATGGGGAGAAATAATGAATAAAACAATTTGATGCCTTTCCAAACTGACAAAACAAAGAAACATTCTGAGCAGCAATTCTAAGGGATAAAAACCATCCAGCTTTTCATTACATGTGTTAATTTATGCTTTACATATTTTAAAAAACATTGAATTTTTAACTTGAAAACCTGGTGTTGCATCTCACTCGGAGTGATTCTCAGGCAATACACAGAGAAGCACTGGTAGATCTAAGCACTGAACGTGGTGCATTTGCAGTTACACCCAACACTTGCTAATTTAGCAAGGGATGGGGCTTTGATGAGTAATTGCTTTTCCTAACCACACATGGCCATCTCCTTCCACCCACAGCTCTGGCCTTGGTGACATCTGTGGGAGGAAAGCCTTAGAGCATATTTGACTTTGTCACCTTACAAGAACATCTAACTCTTTGAGGCATCCTTTAGTTTGTTAAACCAGCTGCAGAATAAATGCAGATGTCCTTGCACGGAGTCCAGGAGAGCAGAGAGAAGCCAATCCCACCAGGGCTCAGGAAATAGCACCCACCAGGACGAAGTTACTGCAATAGCAGTGCCCTAAACCTTCCCCAATTGCATAAAATATTCTTTCCAACTTCACCATGTGTTGAATCAGTTCTGAAGACAGTTGTTCATACTGCAACATGGTTAAACAGAACAGAAAAGGGGAAATCCTAACACTATCAGGTGACTGCAAAATTAGGTGCCAATAAAAGTAGTCAGACTAGGCAGGATTTCAATTTGGCTGCTGAATTTAGCCATGACTGCCTCACTGAGACGTGACTCGATGCTTTAGACTCCTGAAAAGACACCTCTCTCACCTTTGCTCCGTCTCATCAAAAAGTCTAGGATACATTCCACACTTTAGGATATATTTTAGTACATACCAGACAAATGAAGAGGAGGGGTTAACTGTTCCTCAGTTTCAGATACAGAAAGCACTCCTGCACTGAATAATCAGAATTAAAAATAAGCACATGAAAAAACCCATACAGCAAGAAAATAAGATGATCAGCAACATGTTCTTCTCCAAAAAGAAAGGCTTCTGACTCTCTCAAGGAAATTAAAAATCAGCTGCCTACCACCACATGGAAACTTTATATGAAGATATTCAGCTATCATGTTATTAATCTGGATTTTCTTATGAGGTGAACATATTTTCTATACAAAATCTGTAATCTTGTATTCTGGAAGCACTAGAAATCTCACACTGTTGGAATAATTGCCAACTAATGAGAGCAGAGATCAGAGGTTAAACTACACACCAGCATGGCTGAGAGCAACTGAAACTGCTTTGCCTTTCAAAGAAGCTTCAACTTGTCCTAAGTGAGCAAATCAGTCAGAAGAAAAAATCATGTATTATCTTTCACAGCTTAGATGCACTCACTCTGCCTATTCCCTTTATCCCAACTAAAAAGGTCACTCCATGAATCTTTATCCAGCAAAACAAAAAGTCGTGCAGAAGTGTCAGCTTATTAATCAAGTATCTATGGCTCTCCCTGGAAAAGAAACTTTCACCTACAACTAAACTGATGTCTGTGTTTTTCTGCTCCAGCAAAGTTCTTTTTTTTTTTTTCCAAAAAAAGCCAAGATTCACAACAAATATTTGAAAAATCAAGTCTTTAAAGTCCTTCTTTCAATGATAAATATTTTCTTCAACCTTTTCAAAAGTTGATCCTTGACCTTGAAGATTCTGACACGGGTTCTCCTCTTGACACCTCCCTGCCAGCTGTCTCACTTTGGCCAACATCCTGCACAGAACAGGGATGTAGCCCCTGAAAGAGCCCAGAGAGCTCTGCTGACACCCAGTTCTTGTGGTCACCTTCCACACCTAGATCAGTCTGCAGCCCCTGATAAAAAAAAAAAAAATTGAAGAAACCCTTAATAACACTAAGTACCAGAAGTGGACAGTTCAACCCCAGCAGAGCTGCTGTCTCTGCTGTCCAGCAACCCTAAGCGTGGAGGCAGGCTCTGCCCTGCCATCCTTGAACAGCCACAGACATCCACATAACCCTTCCTCCTCTCTTTAATTAGGAAGGGTGATTGGGAGAGATGGAGAAGGTGCTGCAGGGTCGGTCACCAGCAGCCTGGGGATGACAGTGTCCTCATCCTCCAGGGACAGCACCACTGACACTCACAGCACACCACAACACTCCAGGAGCACAGCTCTTGGAGAGGAGCAGATGGCTTGAACTGCATCCAGGAAGGCTCAAGTGAATGAACCCAAGCACAGCCAAAATGCAGGATGAGGGGAAGGATTTCTTTAAGCAGCTCATGGAAACATCATCTCCCCCTCTGTGGAGAGGCACGGTGCTCACGTTTGTCAGGGCTGTGCCTTGGGTCTGACACCTTGCAAAGTCTGGCTGCTTAGGTGGCATCAGGAATCCATGGATTTGTCACCTCTGGGCTGGATTATAATAACTCAATGTGTTCTGAAACTCAGTGTGGAAACTGTACACCAGCTCCAGCTGGTTGGGAAGGGGGAACAACTGCTTATTCCATGGCTTATGTTGCCAAGGGCATATCTGGTTTGTGCTCAAGTCTTTCCCGTGGCTCCCAGCCAGTATCTGATGCCAGCTTAAGGCCCTGGTTCTATTTTTCAAAGCAGTTTATGTCTCAAGTTTCCAACCACATCAAAGTCTGAATTCTCATCCATGAACCCCCGTGGCATCTGTGAGCCTTTGAGAGGTCTTAAAGCTCAGAACAAAGCATCTAGGGGAGCTGTGAAGAAAATAAGGTGAGTTTTATCAAGAGCTGTGGAATACTTTTCTAGTGGATATCAGACCAGTCCAGACTCTGTTACACTTCAGGCATCTGTCTTTAAGGTAGATTTACTTCCTAACTTAAATGCACAACTCAGGTAACTTTGATGCCAAAACTCTTCCCAAAGCCCTCATCATATCAAATCTCACAAGTTTCTACTCCCATTTGGAAGAACTGGAAGAGGCCCTACAGAATCCACAAGACTCTTAAGGCTGCCACTGACCTTGCCCACAACATGCAGATGCTCCAGCAGGTTAATACCCTTAGAGAAAGTACAGAAAACAAGAGCAGGAAGAATGTGCTGAATGCTTCAATCCATCCTTGACATTTTTTGGATACAGACCATACCAGAGAGGAAGTTAGAAATTATTTCCATTTGGTATACACCTACCTTCTCACATCTGGCAGTTCTGCAGCTTCATCAGATGAATTCTTTTGTTCATTCCTCCTATGAATTACAAATAGATTGGGGAGGATTGTTATTTATTCCTCCAGGTTAAGCACCTTGACAAGAATCCAGGGTGATGCTATCCTACCCAGCACACCAGGCTGCAGGAAGACTGATTTTGTCTTCAGTATCACCTGGTGGAATTACCAGGTTTATTTCCTCTGAAAGCTTCATTTTCCAGTCTCCATAATTTTAGGAATTACAAAGCTACATTCCTTTTGCAGATGGACAGGCTTTTATACACATTATGTATGTTAAGCAGACTTTAAAATGCAGTTTCTTCAAGAACTGAACCTTTTCCACATGGATGTTTTCACTCAATAATTTTCCTGCTGTTTTCCTCCCCCTTCCTAGTGCATCCCTTTCCTCTTGAACTTCCTCAGCATCAAGCCCTGCTAGCGGTAGATGTGATTATCTTGTTGTTCCCATCAATGTCCACGACGTCTCTTGTTAAAAAACAAACCCAGAGTAGCACAGGCAACCCCTCACATTCATCATATTCTGCCCTTACTCAGACAAGATTAAAGACCTCTCAGTAATTAAAGATGGAAGGGTGTCATTGGAAGGTACAGGGCAGCAGGGGAAGGTGAGTTATCCAAGCGACACATCCAGGAGTCTCTTGTCTCCTCTGACCCCTTGTTCCAAAGGCTACTGTTTGTAAATCAAGATTAATGAGAAGAACAGCACTTAAGTGCACCTGATCATAAATCTGGGAGAGTTAGTACACTCTCTGACAAGATTAATATATTTTATATCTGACACTGTCTATGGAACGCTCTGTGTTCAATTTATTACCGTCTCAGACCTGAAAGTGGAGCACAGATTTCCTTGCAGAGAAAATTTCACTTTTTGCAGAGTGTTTCATTTGCAACTCTACATCCACTTTCATTCCTCTTGAGGTTATTTCCATTACTAAATAAACTTTTAATATAATTCCAGTATAATTACACATAAACCAACATACTGGCAAAAAGCCACAGAAGAGTGTTGTTGGTTAGATCATTAAAACAATTTGGGAATTTTTTTGAGGAAACGTCAGAAAATGCCATTTTACCTAATTCAAAACATTGCAAATGAAGGATTGTTCAAAAATATTTGTTAGTTGGGGAGAACAAACTTGTAACCTAAACTACTTTTTAATATACTTTTTTACTTGAAACAGACTGAATTTCATATAAACCTGCTTTCTTCCTTTGAAATTTATAATGATCAGCAAATACTTAATTTACATGTTAATAACTCTGAACTCAAACTTCAGTAATTGCAATTTACCAAAACAGGTTCTTTCAACTAAGCCAGTTCCTTCCTTTATATTCCCTCAGCTGATGAATAAGAATGGTTGAGATTTTGGGTTTCTGTCTTAATTTGAGACAAAAGCATTTTTCAAATCTTGAATTTCTCAGTGATTAGGAAAACAATTCCCATGGTGCAATAACAACCACAAGAACTCTATGACGAATTGTAGCAGATGTAGAGATATCCAAAAGTTCTTGAGCATGGTCAGTGAACATGGTGGTGGAACAGTTCCTCAAGTTCTCTTTGGTGGGCTGAACACACCTGGGATCAGCAGCAGGCATCACAGAGAGAATTATTTTGTGTGAGGCTACACCAGCCACAAGGACAGTGTGATATAACACATAACAAGCAAAGGTAATGCCACCCAACCAATCCCACTTAGCTGAAATACAATGGAGCAAGGAGAAATGGGATTCAGTGCAATTGAAGGAACTCCTCCCCATTTGTTTCTCCTGGAGCTGCCCCTGTGGTCCCACTGAGTGACCCCCAGGCACTCTGGGCTGGTGGCACATCCCTTCCCATCCTGCCAGGGCACAATCATGTGTGCTAGAAAAATACCTCCTGTCCCCTTCTGAATCAACACCAACCTGCAGAGGCTCCAGTTTTATTCCTCTGGAGAGCAGCCAATGGACACAGAGCATCCACCTTGAAGATGCTCCTCCAATTCATAGCACAGCTCCCGTGGCCTCCAGGAGCATACACCATGGGAAGCACAGACATGACAGAAGGCAGTTTCCCTCCCAAGGCTCATCCCTGTTCACAGCTCCTGTCTTTACCCTATTTGACTCTCCTTTGCACAAACAGCCCCGCTTGCAGCACTTCCTGCCCTCTGACACCACACTCCTTAAGGCAGCACCCCACAAAAAGTTCATTTCTCATTATATTTCTTGATCTTCAGTGCCACTGTCACCTCCTCCCACCACACCATATGTTCCTCATCTCTCCCCTGCTGAGCAGTCTCTGGTCTCTGAAATCTGACAGCTGAAGTGACCTCCCCCTCCTGGTCCCCAGCTCTGTCTCAGCAGAAGTCAGGGAGTGCAGTTGGCAAGCTCTGCTCTCCTCAGGAGCACACCTGCAAACAAGGGTAACAGCACGTCCTCATTCCAGCCTTAATCAGCTCCCTTCCCTGATGCTGTGGGGGTTTTGGGACACAAAGGTCTCTTGTTATTTGGCTATGGAGTGCATAAACCTGTCCTCTCACCTGGCTGAGGTCACTGGGTGCTTCACAACAGAGAATCTGCTCCCCGTATCACTACAGACTATCCATTTCTAAAGCCTTTTTGTCACATTCTTCTCACCAGCAACAAAGAGCTTCTGCTGTAATGAGAATTCTGAGAAAGATACTCAAGACACAAGGTCAGAATCTGACCCATAAACAAACCAGTTACTCCTGTTCGTGCTCCAACTCCACAGCCAGGACTAAAATAAAGCAAAGTCAAGTTCACTAATCTTCCACAGCATAAAACACCCAGCAATCAGAGGCTTATTAGCAGATAATGATTTACTTTCTACCCACCAGTTATTTGCAAAGATCATCCACTCTCCCTGTCTGAAGTATCATCAGGGTTTCTCCAAAAGTCTACTTCATTTATCATTAGGGGGATTTACACTGTAAACAGGACAGCTGCATTACTAAGTCTAATTATACCCTGAGAAGACAAAGCACCGTGTGCCTACACATTGCACTGGAATTAGAAGTCCAGGTAGAACAGGAGAGAGGCTTTTAATTAAACAAAGTCAGTTATCTTTTCACAGAAAGCCCATGATTTAATTTAAGCACACACACAGGAAGAACGGCAGGTCAAGCACCTTCCCCATCCTGTGGACCTGAAGCCCAGTGAGTGCCACACACCACACAATCATTGCTGCCCACCTGCCTCACATTTCTCTTTAGGAGTACTTCATTCTCTTCTTGGCTTTCTTTCCTTTAATTAGGAGTAAGGAAAAGGTGATAGTGACTTCATAGCATGTCAGATTTAATCTGCACAAGGCCCCATCACATGTTGGGGGGATGTGTGGCCGGAGTTTTTAATAAAGGATTACAGAATGCACCTGCTGTGGCTGAAATATTGTGAGCTTTTTTGAAGCTCTGGGAGGCCTGCATTAGGTCAGCTTTGACTTGAGCATTTATTACTTATCAACCTTTGGCATTGGGATGGAGTCTGGAACATGGTGATGATGTCAGGTGATTTAAATTGCCAAAAAAAGTGATCAGGTTGTTTGCAAAAAAAAACCCCACAGAAGCATTTATCTTAATGGCTGCTGCAAAGATGGGCAGGATTCCTCTGCCCCAGACAATACTGGTTTTTTGTTCCCAAATGTCATCAGATAATGACTTTTGTGCCAACAAGTTAATTGCAAAAGCAAAGCAATGAAAATATACACTGAACCATAGTCACGTATTTTCTACATTTGCTTCCAATTTAATGTAATGAAAAGAGAGTTTTGTGAAGGAAGATTGCAGATGCCATGGAAAATAAATGCTGTTTCTGAGCAAACCCATCACTCTGCCAAATGAGCCTTTTTTTCTCCCCTTTGCTTGCACCTCTTGCACTGTTCATTCCCTCCATCTCTCACTGGGTGTGGGACATGGGGTCAGCCACTTTCTCCACGTGAAGGAGCCCAGCCCAGAGCTCCCCAGTTTGCACCTTTGGCCATTAGGTGCAGGTTTGGGACAGACATCCTCACTCTAACCAGCCCCAGCAGCTCCAGGATTGCTGGGGCAGACAGAGGCAGCACCTGTACACTCTCCTATGCCTTTGAGAAGCCTCCTGCTCCCACTTCCTTTCCATTTTCTGGTCTTGAGGTGATCTGAGCTAAGAAAAGCTCACTGCAGACCGCTGCTGGCATGTGCGGCTGCACTGACAGCCCCGGGCACAGCCAGAACGAGCAGTTTCCCAAAACCACTCCCCCAGGGCTGCAGAGCTGGACCAAACACCCCCGGGAAACAACACCCTTTGGAGTGTTAGGTGTCTCCTTTTGAATAAATGACTTGTCAGCTCATTGCTCACAGCTGCCAGTGTGCACCGGACTCTTTACTGCATCCCAGCCCTGTTCTAATGGCTCAGGATAGAAGTGAGAGACATCCTGAAAATCCACGCAGCGCTGACAAGTGCTAATGGCACTGCTCGCCTGCTTTAAAGCAATTCTATTAACACATTATGCTGCAGCTGAGGGTAATTATTTCCAAGGGAAATGGCTCACCATGACCCACGATAGGCTCTCATCATGGCGATTAAACTCACATGTGACTAATATACAGAAGACATTAACTGAAGTTTGAGGATTTATTAAGATTTGCAGAGACATCTCCAGGGCCACAGAAGACAGTCTCCTTGGGCTGCAGAAACAAAATGCAGAGTGAGAAAAGTTCTTGTTGGCTTATAAAGCTGAATAAACTAATTTCAATATTTTTAGTAATACTTTCAATTATAAAGGAATACCTCTGCAGATCTAACATTTTAATTAGTAAACACATGAAACTGAAAGGGTTGTCACTCATAATATGTAACAAAATGTTACATTTTATATCAGTTAACAGTAGTTTAACCTACAAGATTGAAGAAGATTCGAGAAGTGTTTGCACAGCACTCATGCACATGGTGTGATTTCTGGGGCTGTCCTGTACAGGGCCAGGAGCTGGACTTCATGGTCCGTGTGGGTCTCTTACAACTCAGGTTATTCTATGATTCTACCACTGAATCTCAAGATAGCTTAGGAAAATTAGAGAGGGGATAAAAAAATAGTGTTTACATTCCACTGTTTCCCATCTAGCATTGTTTTTCTCTCCCTTCCTGCAACCTGATGGCAGCACAGCATTGTGCATTCAATCCTTCCCTGCCGCACAAGCAAGCAAAATTCTGATAAATGGGATTCTCCTTGTTCCTTTGCAGCACCCAACTGGCTAAGCCAGTGCTGGAGAGGGATGAAAGCCAGCAGCTGATCCCTCTGCCACTGGGAAATCTCCTCCTGTCTCCCTCCTGACACTGGCTCTCCATTTTACATGCCAGTCATGCTTTCATTTACCACCGATGCAAATCCATCCCAGCAGGGGCTGTAAAAGGGGCCAACAGCAGAAGTGCCAATGCAAGTTCTGCTGTGCCCTGCACGCTGCAGCCTCAGAGTGTAACAGCCCTGCCAGCTGCCTGAAAATAAACCCTTCCAGAGGGTTCCACAGCGGCTTGCTGTGAGCTCTGCCTCCACAGACAACTGAGAGGGTGCTCTAGGTTACAGTGTGAGATGTACCCACAAGTTTGTATTCTATTACCACCTTCATGAGCTGTTAAAACCAGGTGGGGCAGTGCTCCTTATCTCCTTCATGACTCATCCCTGATAACTCCAGGGGACCCCTCCTGTTAATGGGCCAGCCGGTAAAGCCAGGTGGGGCAGTGTTCTTTGTCTCTTCCATGACCCATCCTCCCTCCAGGGAGCATCTCCTGTTCCTGGGCCATCGAGTCTCACTGCATGACTGATAAAAATTCCATCATCCCATTGTGAGGTGCTCCACCCAGGGGGAGGAACCAAGGATTCCTACCTGGATATGATCCAAGATTTGGACCACCACAGGCAGCCTTATCCACGGAATTCCCAGGGGACAAGAGCTCCATAACCACCACTGGACCTTCAGAGGAAGATCAAATCCTTCTGCAGGATCACTGCTTCAACAGAACCACATCTACCACTCCAAGAGGACTGCTGCCACCATTGGACCAACAGGGTGTCTGGTTGTGTTCTGACTCCGCCCCTGTTTCTGTATTATTATTCTGTATTATTTCTGCATTTACTTTGATTTTCCTATTAAATTGTACTTCTGACTTGGGATCTCCCACGGGTTCGCTTTCAAACTCGTACAGAGGGGATCAGAGAGCTCCCAGCCTCCCACACCTCTCAGGGTGGCTCTGCTGTGCTGGGATGGCAGCTGGTTTGCAGCTACTGAGCAGTTGGCAAACCTTTAGCCCTTTATGGGAAACCATTCTGCAGCACCTGTCTGTAAGAACCAAATGTTCTCATGAAGAGTTTCCCCCGCTGCACAATACTGTAAACGTTCCTGAAGAACAAATTGTGCTGTTTTCAAAGGGTAAACTGCTCCCATCTAATTCTGTCCATGCAAGAGCAGTGCAGGAGGCTTTAATGGCTGTCTCTCCATTGCCTTTTGAATGAGTGTTTATGCACAGTTTGGATGGAAGGAGTGGAAGGGAAAGGAGAACAGAAATGAGGAAAATTTAGATCTGCATCTCGGGTTGAATGAGCATGGCTGCGTGGTGAAAGCTGCTGCTAAGTTTCCCACTGCCTGTAAAGCCTCGCAGTAGCTGCACAGAGTCAATATTTGATAGACAAGCTGGCAAAGCTCTGACATCTCACATCACCTGCTTGCTACACAGCAGACTGGGCTGCAGGAATCCACACGAGGGAAACACCACAGTCTGGCCTCTCCCTTGGACCTGTGCCCTGGGGACAGGATGGGAACAGCCCCGGCTTCTTTGCTCTCAACTGTCACAAGCAATAAAGCAGAGAGGGACAGAATTGCTTTCAGACATTGATGGAAAACCTTTGGGCCCCATCATTCACGCAGGATTTCTGTGGATAAAGGTGCACACCAGGATATCCACTGCATTTACCAGCCTATCTGCATTTATTCAGCCAGCTTGGCACTGCCTGTGTGTCACAGCCTGCAGCTGGATCTCAAACACAATCTCCATGGCAGGACTCTGGCTTAAGAGCAGCACCAAATCCAGCACTCATCTCAAGCTGGTGATGCTCTCTCTCAGCCTCCTGCTTAGCCACTGTCTGAAATCAGCTGAGAGCTGAACCCCATAGGTGCAGAACATTTATTAACTTTTCAGATAAAAAAAAATTGAAAGGACTGACTTTGTCATTCATCAAATATTGATTTGTCCTAGATCTGAGGATACAAGAAATCACACTTCAGAACATAATGTGCAGTGGGGAAAAGATTTTAAAAAAAGGAAATAGATTATAATTTCACAGGCTTTTTATTCATATATATATATATATGTATATATATATATATATGAATAGTGGCTATATATATATATATAGCTACTTATCAAGCAGTGAGAACACGATTTGTAGGCTCAATAATGTCATTCCTTCATTAAAAACACCTCTAGAATCTCCAAAGCAATCCTTGAGTTGAAACTCCCATAGGGAAAAAAAACAAACCATTGTTGGAGAATACAGAAAACATTCCTGCCTCTTTCAGCTTGTCTGACAGAACATAATTCTGCACACCTATGGATCAGCAGATCAATGATCCAGCAACATAACCCTGCTGAAATATGCTTGATGTGGTGAGCATTAATGGCTCAGAATAGGCCTATAGGGTCTCACCCATCAGTGCACCTGCAGCAGTTCAGAAAACTGTAGCATCTCTGAAACTGCCATCAGCCCATTAAACCACAGGTCTACAGAAGTGCCTCTCTCTGAAGGAGAAGCAAAATGTGATTTGATTTGACAGACTCAAATAGCCTCATCAGAACTATTAACTAAAATATCTTCAAAGGTGCTTGTGGGGGCTTCAGATCGTGTTGAAAACCCCACAGCTCTTGCATGCCATGAATCCAGAGCTCCAGTGGATAAACCAAGATTCCATTTATGAATTCATGCCAACACAACACAGAAAAACCTCCCCACATAGCCCAGCCATCCTTCCCCATCCATCAGGGCCTTTCCCCAAAGAGAGGATGTCCAAAAGGGACTGGATTTGTGCCATCACTGCTCAAGGGTACAACAGGGAGAAGAAACAACATTTACAGCTATACCCAATCCATGTTCTAAAGGTTTCTCTGCCAAAATGCTTACAGATATTTGGATAAAGCCTCTCTAAAATAGAAACTAAAATATTGATACATTAATCATAAATAAACATGTATCACAAATGCAGTTCTGTAAAAAGAGTCTTGAAAGGTATTAAAAACAGCTCAAAAAATTTCTTCTTTCATGAGCTCCAACACTCCAGATCTGTTTGTTGCTAGGCTTAATTTTCAATCATATGAAAAAAAGAAAAAAGGTTTTGCTAAAAGCATGCAAATTTCCTTGTGCTTCATAAAAGAAAGTTCCTTTTTTGACATGATTACCCTAACCTAATTAAAAACTGTGCTTGTCACATCTTGGAAAATTAACTGTCTTCACACAGGGCAAATGCTATCATTTGGAGAGGTCACAATAAATTACTTATAAACAAGAAAACAAAATTAATTCCTGATCTAAGCACCAAATTCTTTACAGACCTAATTAAAGAGCAAAAATCAGCATCCTGAAGTGACTCTGAGATGCCTCTCCACTTGCAGAATAGAAATCTCGGTGTCTAAGGGAACAACTCAACACATTTGGGAAAGGGCTGGAAATGAATAATATAAAAGATGAGAGACAAGATTTTATGCAAATGCATTATGAATATCAATGCACCCCAACACTAGAACAGTGACTGCATCATTATTGAGGAAACTGGGGGATTGTCTTTGTTGTCATTCAATGCCAAAAATCAATGCTCAGTATCCTTTTCTCATGACAATGTTACAATTCATAAATTATTAACTGGAGTCTTTTGTAAAAAGTTCCTGTTTACAAGGTTACTCTGTAAGTTAAAATGTTTGTTTGCCCTCAGATCTCTACTGTAAAGCATCTGTGGGTAGATTTACATGATGAAGTTGATAGATTTGTATTTTGACAGTACATCTGTCATCCTCGCTTCTCGTGTCAAGAGGTCAGGTGTGCACTTGGTGCTATCAGGTGGCTCATTAGTGTCCTGTGGGATGTGCTACCTTCTCTGCTTCGCTTTCAGTGACAAAAAACCTTCTTTCTAGCCCTTGCTGCTGGAATTCACATCCCCTCTGCAACTGTTTGTGTTTTCCTGCTGTCAGAAGATTGGAAAGGGTTCTTAGCACATAAACATCTCTGGACACAGCACCATGTGGGAGGAAAGCTCAGTCCTTTCACACACACCCTGATGCATCTTAGGGTGCAGAGTACCCCCATGACCTCTTCTTTAGAGGGCCTGGAATACATATTTAGACACTCAGCACAGCCACATCACATCTTGCACCACCCCTGTGTAAAAAATGCACATTAACCAGAGCCAACCAGCCCTGAGCTCACAGCTAACCACGGGCAGGCACTTGTGCTCTCTGCAGGGGTAGGACCTAATCCCCAGGCTGTGAAAGCCATGGGCTACTCTAGGATGAAGCACTTTTCCCATTACTTTCCAGAGGCCCTGTAAAAGTTGTTGAAAGCAGCATTTCATTCCTCTGCTCTTCCTGCAATATTCCTCACGGATTTGCTAATGCCTCCTGCTGACTGCAGGCACATCTTCAAAAGGCAGCTAGAGAGCATCATTGTGCATTCATCTGGGCCCTTGTGAACTGATCAGCTCCAGGAGTTCCAATAGGAATCCGAGTGACAGCAGAGTTTAGTCCTGTGAATAGCAGGGCTGTTTTACAAAGCGCCGATTTTATTTTGTTGGAAGTTAGAGTAATGCATTTTACATTGATTTTGCCACTGTAGTAGATTACTTTGTGAGCTACTTAATTTAAAGGGTAAGCAAAGAGCTGGCAATTTTGCTTGCAAATCACTTGTTCTAGTGAATTTTAAGCAATGGGTATATTTGTCGAGAAACATGGTAAAGAAAAAAAATTATCACGATTCTGTAAACTGGAAAATCATCCAGTACATGAGCTTGGGTGGATCTGCATAGTACTGTACAGCAGAAAAACAGGTTCTGTACCTAATTTTGTGTTGTCTTTTAGGCTATTTTTCCAGGGCTGTAATGTTCATCTCTTGCTCATGGATGGCATCGCAGATGTTCCTTTTAGGTGCATGAAAATTATTTTGCAATTTATTGTGGCTCTCTAAGGTCCCAGCCATATGAAGACCACAGGCCAACAGTCCTTGAAATATCTTGAATAATGCTTTTTATCTATAACATGAAGTATCTTGAGGTAAAGTTACCTTGCCCATGTCACACTGTCACTCTTCTGGCTTGCTGCAGAGAGCATTTGTGGGGTTGGATGAACTTTGTCCCTCTGAGATTTCTTTTCATGTCTGAGCCAACCATTCCCTCTACTCAGAAGACTCAGCAAGAAGTTTCCTGACTGGAAGGCATTTTTGTGAAAAACCTCTCTGATTATTCAATTTTTTTTTTTTTAATGGAACAAAAGTACATCCACCAAACAAGGATTATATAGCCTAGAGCCATGAACGGGATATCCCCAAACCTTCACCCAGTGGGAACACTAAAGAGCAGAAGGGATGCTGAATTACTACAATTTCTACAATTTTGTGTAAATTCCTGTACCAACCTCATGGCAGCATGGATTGTCATTAAGTGAAACACAACTCCAGTGAGCAAACAAAACTTTTGTGTTCCTATTTCTCTGCTGGAGGACTTCAGTGCCTTAGTACCAAGCATGTCAGTGGGGTCAGTTCTGCAAAATTTCTCTTAGAGAGATAAAAAATTTTATACCCCAAAATGAAGAAGTCACTGCTAGTGCTGGATTATCCAGTGTCCCTAAATAACCCCTGTGTGGCAGGTACAATGCTGGTTATGGCTGAGACAGGAAACTGAGTTAAGAGAGCTTTAAGAGCTGCAACCTTCACAGCAGTTGTAAGTACATCACTTTATATCCACAAGGAAATATGGTACCTGTATTTCAGCTAAAGCCCAGTGTCCTGATAAGGTCACTGCTTAACCACTTGTGATCTGACCATGCTCTCAGATACCTTCCAAAATGGAAAACTTACATTGGCTGGAAGAGATTTATAAATCTCTGAACTTCAGTCCCAGAGAGGTGTACAAAGACTGAGGGTCCAATCATTTTCCTCTCTGTATGGAATGGGACAGAAGAGTGAAAACAGAGCTGATTTTCCACTTAAGTCTCCCTCAAGTCTGCCCCTCTCACAAGTCATTACATTTAAAAGGACCAGAAACATCTATTGATTTCCAGGACCCATCTTGGGCTGGTAAAATGCAACAGTGGCTTTTCATAGGCTTGAGCCTCCACATTCAGTGCAGCCTGGAGTGATTTTTCTGGCAACATTTCACTATCATTTTGCAAAATGATTGTAATAACAATATGCTACCAAAACTGCTCTTCTTCTGAGTGCATGTCATTTCTATGTATTAATGGCAATGTCAGACTCACATAGAGAGCAGGGCAGAATGGCCCCTGAAGTGTTTTTACTCAATATTAATCTCTCCTGGTGGGTGACTTTGTCCTCATAACCATAATAAAGCTGTGGTACTTTAAAACATGCAAAAGGTCTCCTGAAGGTTGGTACAGGCTGTCATTCTAACCCACAACATTTGTGAACTTTCCTCCAAATTAGAAAAATCCAGTAACTGAGACATATTCATACAAGGTTCTAAAGTACAAAGCTTTTAACTCTGCCCAGGCACTTTTTTGTTTGTCTTTTTAGGTAACTTTAAGAGCAAAAGACACAAAGGAAATTAGTTGGAGATATGCTGCTTATTCATCAAGGCAAAGTCATCATATGGGAAAAAAGCTCCAAGTTTTATCATTGTTTAGTTAATCCTTCCTTCTCTTGCAAATGGCATTCTGGTTTCTCAGCTAAACATTAACACAACTGAAGTGAAAAACAGTACATACTTCCTATTTTCAGGTGTAGGATTTTCATTTCCAGGCAGTGAGAATCCCTGCAGCCTTAACCTTCAAAAAAACCCACCCTCCTGAACAAAACCAATATATTCCAAATTCCAAGGTGAGCTGATCCATTCTGAGTCTGTCCAGAATTATTACCCCAATGCATTGCTGAGAAATGCTGTGCTGCAAAAAGCAGTTCTTTAAATGACATTACTAGAGTTTAGAGGTACTAATTTATCCCAAATGTTTGTTACAGGATCATCTCTATCTCAACAGATATAGAAGCATCTATTGTGACAGAAGTTTTAACTTTCTCTTACCTCAGGGTCTTTTCAGTCTGCAAGCAAATTGTGAGTCTTCAAAGCCATTTTCTATTGTTGTAGGTTTGTTATAAACGAACCCTTGAGAAAATTTACAGCAAGTGTACAAAATTTATCCACTCTCTTTAGATCCAGATTTGAACAAAAATCCTTGAAGGTAACAGAGGTAAATTGAAAATGGAAAATATCTATCATGAATTTAACAGAGTTGCAGGATGCAAGGGAAACCTTGAAGGGAGTTATATTGTGATAATTTAATTTCTAGATAAATAAAATGCCATATATCTAGTTTAATCTGTATATCCAAGCATTTATTTTGATACCACAGATATTTCCTTATTTAACTGGAGAACACAAGGATGGTGGTAAGGAAATGGCTGAGGAGTGAAGAGTGGCACTTCCTGCTCAAATTGAGACAGGCTGGAGTTCCTCACCAGTCAGTCCTGGCAGTGTTCAGCACTCCAGAAAACCAGCAATGGCCAAGTAAAGCACATAATCCTGGCATTCTGTGTTCAAAAATATTCACCAAAACTGCTACAAAGACAGGCATAGGGGAGAAAAAAGGACATGAAGAAGCCACAGTTATTTTATGCCTACTGAAATGTCACCTGGATGAAAGGAAAGGCATCAGGGTCATCCTGATGAGGGACAAAAATAACACAGTTAAGAAATAAGGTATAAGTATAATCATGATAGGAATCAGTTCAGCTTGGCTATTAATATATCATCAGAGAGGGGAGTGTCTGCAATAATCTTTGTTTGAAATTGCATGGCAAGACTTTGCCACTTTAAGCAAAAGGATTATTCTCTGAACCAGGACAGGACAGTGTCAGTCCAAACAAAACCCTGGGCATGGTGACCCACAGGATTTGGCCCCTGGGACACAGACTGAGATTTGGTGAGGATTGCTGCTCACAAAAACTGCTCTTCTAGAACCAGCAGCTAAACATAAACTGCTCCAGAGAGAACCCACCAAGGATCTGAGGCACTGATCTCTTCCACCAACAGAGCTGCTGGCAGAGACTTTAATTCTGCTCTCTCAGCAGAAGGGCAGTGCTGGTGTCAGATGCCAGACAATCCTCCAAAACAAGAGACAGGCACACACCACAGCAGTTCTGCAATGGGTCAGAAAAGGCTGTGAATCGACCCAAGATCCTCTGGAACAAAGCTTCTTTAGGAATATCAAATCTCTGTCATGGGCTGGGCTTCTAGGAAGTCAAGTCATTCATTTGGGCTCTATTCCATAATCCCATGCTACCAAATTTATGTTATAGTTTTCCCCCTTCCTCAGTGACAGCAAAAACACCTTCCTGGGGGCTATTTCAGGGCATGTGACCTTTGGGGTAGGACTGAATTAGACATAAGTTTTTGTTTTGTTCTCGATTCCACCACAAATCCAGTCTATGACCACTGGAAAGTAACTTATTTTCTTTGTATTTACCTTAAGAAAAGACAACTTTTCTCTAAAACTCTTTTTTACCCCACCTAGAACATCTTGGTAATAGTTATAACTGGTAATAAATGGTTATAAGCATCACCATAGAGCACTTACCTAAATAAATAAATAAATAAATTCTAGTTATGGGTCAACACTGTACAAATAGCAAAAGAAAAGGATCTTCCCTGATGACACCATGAATATATGTGCAGAGAAACAATAGAAATAGTAAAGGTAATTTTAAAATTTAATCAGAAAATCAAAACAATGGAAAAATATTGGGAATGTAGAGCTCATTAGGGCAAGCAGAGTCTATTAACTGTTCAGCTGTCCAAGCACACAGCAGAAAATCTCTTGTTTGCTTATCACTGAGTATAATGACCACTATGATCCCAGCTGTAATCAAATACATAATTGAAATTGACCTAAGCCAAGGAAATCATAACCAAGAAACCCAGGGCCAGATCTTTCCACCACTGACTCTGGTGGAATTAACTGGCTGAATGCTCCCACTCACTCCAGCAAATTAGAAGTTAATAATTACGACCCTGAACAGCTTCCCACTGCTGATGGGATCTTTCCCAGACACTAGAAAGCTTATGCACAATGACCTACATTAGTACAAGACACTTTTTCCCCCCCCCCCTCCTTTCCATCTATATAAAAATTGGATGTGCATTGTCACCCCAATATTTACATAAAGCATAACAATGACTTCAGTTGCTGGGTCACCAGCAGTTCATCTGCACCACTGCACTTCAGTCTGCTGCAATGTCAGGGGGAACAGACTGGCTACAGCTTCACCTCTACCCTCCATTCTATTTGTGAAGACGGATGACAAAAAACTCTAACAGGCAAATAAGAAAAAGAGCATGAAATGCATCTACAATAATAGGGAACAATTACATGTCTCAAAATGTAACCACTTGGAAATTCAGTCTGTCAAGGAACTGGACATTTAATTATTATAATCATTCTAAACAAGAACTAATTGAAACTGAAGATTCACTTTTATCTAGAATTTTGATTATGAATGTTAAGTATGTTACCTATTAGGATATAACCAAAGCTATGAAAATCCAAACAAATTACTCCCCTTCCAGTAAGCCTTCCTTATGCAGTACAAGCCTGCTCTTCTTTTTTTGAGGCATCTCAATGAATATTTCTAGCTAATGGCTAAATTCTTTTCCATATCTAGATTCAAAGAGGCAAGGAATATGTATACTTTGCTATTCCCCTAGAGAATGGATTTATTTTAGGACAAGAAAAACTATGCCTGCTTTCAAATTTTATCTCTTCCTCATGCTTTCCTGCCATCACTTATGAATGTAAAAGTTAAACTACCTAGAACTATCTAAGGAAATAAATCTAATTGCACAGCTATAACCAAAGTTTGCCCTACAATAATTGCTATTAATTCTATAAGTTCCATCTTTTCACCTTGAGACCACCTTGATAGGTACTAAATTACAGCTGAAAATACACTAAGACATAATTTACTAACACAGTCCCATCAATTCACTGGGATCAGCTTTGTATTTTTATGTTTCACTGTATGCAAGAAACACCTCAGACAAACCCATAGAATCATATAGGTTGAAAAGACCTTAGAGATCATCTAACTGTACCAGTTCTAACACCAGCATTTGCTTTCTACCATTCCCTAAGTTACATTCATGACCTAAACTCATTTAAAACAATTTTACATATCTTTGTGTCATTAAAGAGTCTTATCCTTGGTGCACCACAAGAAGCTCAGGTGTGTTCTTCCACAAATTCCAGCCAGGTCTCAGATCCTTGTAAATCCAAGGTGCATTTCAGGTAGAACCAAATCTCCTTGTTTTTTTTCCCTGTGAAATTATTATGTACCACTTAATAGCAAAATCCAGGTTCAGGAAGTGCAGCCACTGTTGAAAGGAGAAGTGCTGTCCTTTTTCCCAACTCGTTTTGCAAGTTCAAAGGATTGAGTCAATAGCATCATGACAAAAAAGGGTCTCTGTGTAACAGCCAAGGAACAGTTCCACATGCCATGGTTCTGGGAGTGCCTCTCAGGTTTAGCCTTTGCTACCGTGTTACCTGGGAAAGAAGAGGAAAGAGTTACCTACACAGAATAGAACAGGGAAAAAAAGGAAAATATCAGATGCATTGTTACTGCAAAGGAACTGTGCACACAAATAGACAAGGAATGAATTCACTTCAGCCACATCTTTATACCACACACAGAAGCAGAATCTCTATATAAATGTTAATCACACTGTTATTTGATAACATGGGGGGGATTTGCAGATAAAGAAATGGCAGTTCACCATTAAATTTGCCACCAGCATGTCCTGGAAATCTCCTATTTTACTTTGCTTCCTGTCATTTCCAGCAGCAATGCCTCCAGCACAAGAATAGGATTTACATCCCAAAGGACCATTCATGCAAACTGCTGCCCACTCCCAGGGGTCCATCCTATGGGAGGGAATCAGGGACCAGGCAGCACATGGAGGGAATAAATTGTTCTTGCAGCAGAAATCTCTCCCAGACAGCACAATTCCCACAGGACCCTGGAGGGGCTGCAGGGATGTGTTCAAGCCTTGATGCACACACAGGGCACAAACCCAGCAGCTCTGGCTGCACAGTGAGGAGGGTCCTGTTGGATTTCCTGTCCTGGAAATGGATGAGAACAGGCAGCTGGAAGGAGGAAAGCTTTGTCAGCTCTGCTCTGCAGTGTCTACATGTGTCACAAAACTAAACAGACACTCAGCATAGAGAACTTTTTATTTCCTTCCCTGAGGGAACTGATGGAAGATGCAAATTCCTCAGCTTTGCACATTTTAACTGTCCCACTCAGCCACTAACTATTCATCTAAATGCTGAGTAGTGTCAGCAGTCTCCTGTGCTTCAAATATTTTAGTTACACTATTTTTTCTTATTTTCACGGAATGAAAAGATAGAGGACTTAAAGTTGATTAAAAGGCATTTTGTCTTTCAGTTTATAATTAACCTGCTGAAGCCACTGTCCCACGTAGCACTGATCCCAGGGTTTTAAAAAGCTTTAAAAATTGATTACAAATTTAAATGGTAATGAGATCATCTCTGGTGCATAACACAGAAAAAAATTAGTATGGAATGGATTTCAACTATTGTGTTTTAGACATAAGGCAACTATTAAATTGGAAAAAAAATCATGGATGTGTACACTATCTGTAATTGTCCCAAAGGGTTTTGCCGTGTCTGATTTGAGCACCCCATTGCTGAGGCTCACAGGCTTGGGCTACTGGTCTCAGAAATATTTTGTTTATTGATCCAAGACAAATCTTGGGTTCATTTTCAAAATAAAAGTATAAGTTACATCATGCTTCCCTTTTCCCTGTGACTAGGGAAATTGTCTTTCCATTGTATTTTCCTTACAGCTTTCCATAGGAAGGAAGAGGCAGCTGCATGAATCAGGATTTGACACCTCAGGCCTCCAGTCATCAGTGTCAACATAAAAGTGTTTGTTCTGCCCCCCATCCCTCGAGTATCTGTCAAGGCATCAAGAATAATTAACCCTGACTCAAGGATAATTAACCTGACTCACTCTTCTCCAGTAAGGCCCTTTTGGTATAAGTTGTCAGCTTCTCTCTGGTCCAGAGATGAAGTTGTCTTGTACAATATCCAGAACTCCTAATTCACCAGTCTCACCCTTCAGTGTGATGCTACAGTGCTACTCCTTATCTACTGACCAGTAGTTAAAAACCAGTGCTGGGAAAAAACTGAAAGGCTGAGGGTAATCTTTATCTTGCAATAAGTGAGTCCCAGTTATCCACACTGATTCCAGAGCTTGCAGGCCAAATTCCAGGTGTAGTATCCACCACAGGAGAACAGCAGGACCCAGGCATGCTAGAGAGTTCACCTTTGGCATTTGATAAATGACATTGGCTGTGAATCACTGAGAGGTTTGGGTTGAAAAGGTTCTTGAAGGTCTTCTGGTTCCAACCCCTCTGCCATGGGCAGGGATGCCACTTCCTCTGTGCCACTGGGCAATGTCTACAAACCACCAGTGTCACACCACAGCTGCCCAAAATATCCAATTTCCTCTCATCCATCCAGAAATTAGTGCAGTTTTCACCCCTCAGAAGAGCCTTTACTAAACAACATTTGGTGACAGCACTGCTTATTAACTCAGACTGCAGCCTAATGAACATTCTTTCCCAGCTAGAAGAGGCTGTAAAGGGAAAAGCTGAGCATATGTCTCTCCTTGCTACTGCCTGCTAAAGACTCCTGGTTTATGATGTATTTAGACATGCAGTTTGCTGTGACTTGTTGAACTTCAATGCACTGAACTCATTTTAAATTGCCAAGCAGACAGAGGACATGGTATTTTCTCTCCATTAATTAAGAAATAAGATGGAACAGCAAAGGTTTGTTTTTTTAAAAAAAATTCAGACCAGCTACGGGGTGGTCTGTAATTAGAAATATTCTGAACCAACCTGGTTTCCAGTGGTGCTCAGTGTGGCACAGTGGCATCAGTGCAGGTTCCAACAACTCCCAAGCCAGGCTGGTACTTTCAAAAGGTAAAAGGCTGTCCAGCACAGGAGTCTAACTTTATGTGACACTGGTAAAGATTTTTAGATCCCTGTACTCAGTCTGCAAATTGAAGAATTGGTCCTGGAACATGATTATCCCTCTAGCACTGAGCACAATGAAATAGTTCCTTTGGCTCACTGAAAACTGACTCAGGACCATTTTCAGTTTGACTGCAGGAATGAAGGGGCAGCTCTCACCCAATATTTCCTCTCTGAGAGCAGCTACATTAATCACAGCTTTCCAAAACATCGAGAAGGCCAAGACTGATGCTCACACCCACAGACACAATGCAATAAGAGCAATCAGCAGACTGGCACCTTTAAAGATAGGTGATCTCTGTACTTGCCTTTGTGGTTTTGACTTTATTTCCACTGCTGCAAGACCAACCTGAATAGTCTGGTAGTACTTTACAGTCCTCTCCATCCAAACAGGGGTTCATATGACACCACCACTTCTGCAGGACAATGGAAGCTAGGAAAAGGGAAAACAGGAAAGAGAAACAGTAAAATATCTTCTTTATAACTGTTGGTTTTTTGCAGGGAGGTTGTCTGTGCCATGTTCAGTTGTTTGATTTCAAAAGGTAGAACCAACAATTACTGGTTTAATAGTGAATTACATGGAGAGTGTTTGAGGTAAAAACGTGGCTAAACCCTTGAGCAGCCCTCAGAAGGGTAAATGCCGTATGCAAATGGTGAAGGCTGGCAGGCACCACCAGAGACTGACTCTAACATTTGAACTGACCTCTGAGAGTGACTTTCCATCTCCACTGACTACAGAAATGACTTGTCTCCTTCATTTGCATGCTTCAGTCAAGTACCTGCTGTAAGGTGGAATAAAGTTGAGGCTCCCTGTTAAACCCAGACATGCACAAGGGGGCGTGGACAGAGAAATGCCAGCTTCATTCCTTCACTGGGTGAGAAAAGAGAGTTGCACAGAGATGTGAACCTGTGAGGTCTGTCAGCAAATGGTGCAGGTAAGAATGAGGAAACCTCTGGCAGGCCCTAGAATATCAACTAAAAATCTCCTTGCAGTCACTGCCACTTTTGCAATATGTTTTGGAAGATTACTGTTGTACGCCTTAACTGGGCAAATTTATTAATTTTTTACCCTCAAGCCAATTTCTATTAAGACCATGTCTATTATTTTTAGAAATGTAGTCATGACTTTATAAACCTGCTGTTAACAACAGCACAAACATCTGCATGCATTTCTCAGTTTTGCATTGTTCATGGCACTCATCTGATCCTAGAAAATGATTCTGAAATATATCAGTACACAATCCTACATAATCTATATTGGATTTCAAAATAAAATATGGCTTAAAATGTTGATTCAGCTAGCCTACTTTATGCTACCATGTGCACAAGCTATTGAACTGCATGCCTTAAAAGATAATACATTCAGAAGAGGTGAATAAAAATAATGGAGTCTACTTCTTGTAAAGCACTCTTTCCTTTTAATTTCCATACATATTTGTTCTTCTGCAACCTTTAAATTAGGGTGTCAAGCAGGCAAGCTGACATCAGTATATTGCTGAAATGTTCATTCAATTACTTTTGTTTTACACTTTTACTGAAAAGCATTATGAAAAAATAAATTTCTGGAACACTGCTTCGGCTTTTATAAACTAATCTTTCAGTCTTATAACATCACAAAATAAATGCATGAACTTGAACCAGTCATTTGGGTCTCAGATCATCTTCATCGATACTGATTGGTTGTGGACAAAAAATGGGTGAAACCTGACTGTGCTTCCTGGGGGGTGAGAGATCATTTCTCACAAGGTCAGTAAGGATGGAGTGAAAAACACCCAGAGAAGATGGCAGCTCCCAACAGAGGTCCTGGCACAGAGGAAAACACACAAAACAAGGGAGTGTGGGATGAAAGGAGGCACCATGATCCCTCCTGCAGGAGTGGGAATGAGCAATGGCAAGCCACAGGGCTGCTGGGCTGGGTGATTTGAGGTGGGAACACCAGGTACCAACCACAGCAGTGATAATTGCTGCCCTAATGCACATGATCACCACCACTAAATAAGGTCTGAAGTTAAGTGAAAATAAAAAACAGCTACAAGCCAATTCCTTGTCTTTGTTTTTTTTTTTGTTTTTTTGTTTTTTTTTTTTTTTTTTGTTGGAAAAGGTCTAACCCTATGCTTTGGGTGTATCCTTTCCTTTAAACTCAGAGTAAATTATAGGCAAATTAAACAAAGCCTGCATGCAGGACAAAGGTGCTGGAAAAAGACCCCTAAATGTCTGGATCAGTCTGTAATATGCAAATTCAAGACTCCAACAATTTCCTGCTTTCACAGTGTAGGAGTCTACTGAAGGATATGTACAGAGTGGGAGAAAACACATCTAATCCTGAGGCCAAGGAAGGAGAGTTACAGTTTCTGTGCTACAGCAACTCACTGTACTCCCAGATGCAAAAATAAGCAAAGCTTGCAAAAGCATTACCCTGAGGAGTGAGGGGGAATCAAAGGCTTCCACTTTAAAAGTCAAAATCTTATATTCATAATATTTTGCTGCACTTAATTGCAACTATACTTGAAGAAAAAAACAGCTATTAAACTCCTTCACCAACTATTGACTGAATCAAGCTTCTACAGTATTTATATATTTCTGCCATAGATTGACAGTGTCACCTTTGCAGTCTTTAAGTTAGTTTAAAATGATGCCTTTTATTATCCATTATATGTAAAAGGATTTCTGCTGTTTCATGTGTCACCTAAAAATGCAGAAAATACTTCTGATGTAGCAAGAAAACTCCCTAAGAAATTGCACAGTTAAACTTAACTGTATTGCTGAATTACAAAGCATAAAACCACCAGGCATCTAAAAAACCAAAAATAAAAACCTACTTTCTTAAATATCTGTTTTGACAGCTTCATAATATGTAAAAAAACCCAAAAAAACCAGATTCACATGTATTTAGAGTTTTATGTCTGACACTAAATATTTCTGAATATTAGATTAGAATTGGACTTTGAAGCTTTTTGTTTTATATTTAAGTGAACTCCATGCAATTTTATGTGCATAAGAATGAAAACGGGATCTGGCATATGAATTGGTAACTTTAAGATTAAAAACAAAAATCTGTCTTGGAGTAGATTTACTAACTTAGCAAGAACAGCAACCTCTACAAGAAATAGGTGTCGCCTTGTTTTTGAAAGCCTTCTGAAAAGTTTATATTCTTGAGTCAGATTTTCTTACACATTGCACTAAAAACACCAGTTTTGTTTACATTCCTTCTTGGAGAAGGGAAACTGATGGACTGGTCACACAGCCAGTCTGGGTGGGATTTCATCTTCCAATCCTCTCTCACTTTGCAAACCCTATAAATTGTGTATCCATAATAAACAGGTACTCTTTTTGGGGGCCTCTGCTGTTCTCTCAATTGTGGTGAAACCATGTCCTTCTTTTGTGCCCTGTTACCACAAATAGGCACATTAAAAGGTGGAATATTGATCTAGAGAAAAGCTCTCCATATCAGATGTCCCAGCACTATCTGCATGCCCAGTCTTAGGGCTGCATTTATTATCCAGTGAATTTTTATCCAAGCTACTAAGTCTTAAGACATCTGGAAGAGTTAATATCATAAGCCTGAATTTCTTGGCTTATGCTGCTTTCAAACTAGTTTTAGAGGACAATTCCTGTGTGAAAAAAATTAAGAAGTTTTATTGGCACAGACACGAAATGGACGAGTACATACATTAAGAGGATTAATTACACCAAGATTTATGCACAGGCTCATTATCGTCAACGCACAGAGATGTTTCCAAAATTAACAAAAGGAAGGATTACGCTTTTTGAGGCAGTGGGAAGTCAAACATCAAGGGGAATAGACCTCTCAAACAACCTTAACGAGCCGCGGGTGAGCGGAGCCTCTCACCTTCCACGCAGGAGGGCTGAGCCCGGGTGGTCCCGGCCACCTGTCCCGGGAAGCAGGAGCACTTCACCGTCTGCGACCTCTCCTCAATCCTGTTCTTGTTGCAGCACCGGTGCACAGCCACAACTTCACACGTCCCTTGCTTCACTTGGTGCTGGCCTAAGAATTCCAGAGAGAAAAACCACATCAGTGCCTTAAAGAAGGAGCCAGGTTGTGCAGTCCTACCAGATTCTGAGTCTCCCCAGCGCCAGCTTAAATCCCAGGAGTGCAAAGAAGCAAAGCATCTCGGAGGATCTGGCTCATTTCCCTGAGTTTATATACTATTCTTTCTAATAAAATTAGGTTTTGTAAGCCAGTTTTTCAATCTATCTTCCCTCACCCTTATGAAACCACAGGGAGTAGAGCAGGTTGGAATATTCAGTTAGATAGTGAAGGCAAAAAGACAAGCAGACAGAGCATGCCCCTCTTCCTTTGCCTTCCTGACATCCATTAGGTTTTATACTTAATTCTTTCCCTTCATAAATAGACACAATGGACAGGATAATATTCAATACAAGAGAGACATCTTAAATAGTAGGGAAACTTTTAACACATCAACACGTGAGCACTGCTTGCTATGCTTGTCATTACAGACAGGCTGAGAGCAAGGGAGGCTGAAAAGTCCAAAAGAAAAAAAACCACGTGCAAACTGTATGGGTTTCTTCAGATTCCTCCCAGACCATTCTGAACAAACTTCTGATAAATATTCTCTCCTCTTGCTTTCCTCATTATTCACTATTTCTCCTGGTCTGTTTTTCCCCTCCTTTTCCCCTTCCTTGCTCTTGCCTTCACATCTCACCTCACTGCTCCTTGCAGATCATTTTCCTCCACTGTCAAACTTCCTCTCCATCCTGCCTAAACCTTTTCTCAGAAACTCCACTCCACAAGCCCCTCACCTCTTTGTATAAGTCATTTCCATGTCCTCACTTTCCTGAACAGCCTTCAAGTGCTTCATCTTGCATTTGTCTTGTCTCATTTAGAGTAGAGCCTTGGATGGCTCTTATCTGTGTTTGTAAAGCACCTTGTAAATTAACAGCACTACAGAGCAGGGTGAGTTATTTCATAAGTGAGCGAGACAGAGAGACAACACTGAGAATAATAAAAATAGTCACCATCAAAGCAGCACAAAGTATGAGAAGAGAGAGAGCACAGATATTGGTGTAGGTGTGGCTGATATCAAAGGCACAGAGAATAGAGAAATGCAGGGGGAAGGGAGAGAACTCTCCACAAACAGACAGTGCTCCGAGTGGAAAACCTGAGAATTATCCTCCTTCCTCCTCACTCCATGTGTGCCTTGTTTGGAGGTTTTTGTTTGGATATTTTGGGTTGATTTGGGGTTTTTTTTATTTTTACAGTATCTGGTGCTAACTAATATCAGGCATACCTTTACAAATGAAATCTTATTGAGGGATTAATATCACTGTATTTTTGTGCAGAAAATGTTATGACTTGGTTAGGTTGAAATCTTAACCTTCAAAAAGAGTTAGTAATGCAATTTAGGCTTCTATGGGGGTTCTTTAGAAAGAGTATTAAATACATACATCAAACTTATTTAAAAAGTTGGCTTGGCCGTGTTGCTTGCTGTGTGTGTTTTGGTTTCACAAGTATTTCAAGCACAGCTGAAATACTTGTGAAAACACTTGGCTGCCTGATTTTTTTTTTGCCAAATTTGTATTCATAACAACCTCAATGGACAAGAAACTATGCATATTCAATCTTAGAGTGGAAATGTAGTGTTCTACTTGAGCACTCAACTTTTTAAAAAATTATATATAAAGAGATTTTGGGGTTTTTTTCTTTTTTTCCCCTGAGGACAAAGCTACTCTACTTTTAAGCAAAATGTGCTACAGCAGAAAAATGCACAAGGTATTTTATAGCAAGTTGGCAAAATGCTGAAGATAACATAAAAGTAACTTACAGATCACTGTAATAAGGTTATTGGCAGACTGTGACTGTACATGCAAGTACCTAGTACCCAGATAATAATAAACATGGAAAAACAATGAAAACAGCTACTAGTCAGGAGGACAGCAGCTTCTCTACAAGTCAATATGGAAAACAAACACACAAAAGAGAAAGTAAATTTGCCACTTCATCCCAAAATATCGTTCCTCAAAATACCTCACATGACAATTCTTGGAGAAAAGGTTGCACAAATTCTGACAGAAAAGATTTTGTAAAAGGAGATTGCTAATTTAAGAGAGGTTGTTAATTTAATGAGGTTGTTAAATTATTAATTAAATAAGTTTAATATTTATTTAATTACCTGTTTATTAGTGCTACAGCCTGAATCAAAACTCTTTGGAGAGAACCGGATAAAATTTCCATTGATTTCCTACAGCGCTCACTGTGGTGGTCCTGCATTCACTGGAATCAACAGTAAAGTTTCTACTCACTTCAGGAGAGCAAGCTTAGAGCCTGGTTTGTCTCTTGAGAATGAGATTTTATAAGGGAAGCAATAAAAAGCAGAAATTTTGAACTGCTCAGGCCAC
This sequence comes from Chaetops frenatus, assembly GCA_013400775.1. Classification (NCBI taxonomy): domain Eukaryota; kingdom Metazoa; phylum Chordata; class Aves; order Passeriformes; family Picathartidae; genus Chaetops; species Chaetops frenatus. Next base: position 670,103 of record VZTR01023288.1, on the reverse strand, counting down.
ATATTTGGATTTGCTGTGCATCTCATCTGAAAGACCAAGTGGCCAGGTCTTGTCCTTAATCAAAGTCACTATTCACCAGACATCAGATGTTGAGATAAGAGAAGAAGCCCTTTTTCCAGAAGGTACATCATAAGGATGGAGTGGATCCAGCTCCAAGGATCAATATGTAGCTGCAAGGATGTCTATTTTCCAGCTCAAATCCTGCTTCCTTTAGGTGAACTGTCCTGATAAGCCAATACCAAAGGAAATCAAACACGCTGGCCCTGAGCATGCAACCCCAAAAACCTGGGGCTCTCTTTCAATTATCTTGTTTGACTTTTAAAGCAGTGACAGGGCTGCCCAGGAGTGCCAGGAGTCAACAGACACAGTGCTGTTTGCAGAAGGCAAGATGAAGTTCCCTCACAAAAGCAGCCCTTGGTTTAGGGGCTGTATTACTGTCACGTTCCTGTTTTGCAGCTCCACGAGCAGGAAAGGGAAGGTGTCCCCTCTGCACCTCCTGGCAGGAGTGGGATGCCCAGGTTTGAAGGCACCACTGCCACACCAGGGAAGGCAGCAGTCCCCTCCCTTGTCCCTAATGCACAGCTCTTATGGAGTGCAGCAGTGGAGGTACTAAAAAGCCACAGACATCTGCATGCATCATTTGCATTAATTGGATTGCCCTTGTAATGGTCTTTCCCCTCCTACATGTTCACATCGATATTTCCTCCTGCTTGTTCACACACATCCTGACACTTTTTATGCTGTTGAACACCACGTGAATTTCTCCTCAATATTCAGACCCATCTGTGAGCAGGTGCTGAACAAATGCTGGGGGTTAACGTGGTGCCTTTTTGTCCTGTTTTTGCCAGTGCTCAGCAATCTGGAGGATAAACACTCATTTGCAGAGTGGCTTTCACATTTAAGAAAACTCACAGGTTCCTCCCTAGATCTACTGAAGCCTGTGGTATCTGCATTCAGGTGCCCAACAGCAGCAAAAAGAAAGGATATAAGAATTCTCTCCTGCGTGTTTTAACATTCATCTTGCACTAAATAAACCTTCATCTCAGGTTTAAAGTACACGTAACGTGCAGCTGAGATTATACTGACAGAAACACTCAGGAAACACCTTAAAATATTTTATAATCGATGGATTCTCTGGAAGCCAAGTTATTAAAGGAGCAGGGACTGAAGAGGTTTTAAAATGTGAAGATCACAGGAAGTGAATTCCATGCTGGACACATTAGGAAAGCCATTTCAGGGAGAAATGCAGAGAGAGAGAAGGAGAAAGGCTGTGGAGAGCAAAGCCCATAAATTCATAGCTCATCACCTGTAAACCTATTAAGATCTGCAGCTTAAGGGCTGTCACTATTTGCTGCTGAAATTCAGTGACATCTTCCCTTTCAAATAAGAAAACTCTCCAAAGGGAGAAACATTTTATCAGCAACATCATCACAGAAAGATCTCTGTCACAGAGCACCTTCTGCACATTGAAGGGAGAACATGGGCACATGGGCTGCTACCCATGTCCTCATTTCTTTACAGCTCTGCCTCTCCAGAAACACCAGTGCTGTTCTAACTCACCGAGGACACTTCCTCTGTCTCCCAGTACAGGGCACAGACACAATGGGACAGGGTTCCCTAAAGGAAACAACCTCCAGCACACTCCCTGCCATGAATTTTGCTGCCCTCCATAATGAGATACCTACAGATAACAACAGCCCTCAGGTGCCCAGGTCCAGAAGGCTTCTGAATGACTCAAGATGGGGCCACATGAAGATTCTGTGGCCATTTATTTATTTATTATCTGTAAGATTTTCATCCCAGAACAAGGTGCTGTGTAGATCTGCAAGACAGCCCCCCCCCAGGGATTTCAGAGAACACAAACATCATCTCTGAAGAACAAGAAAGTACAAACCAGGAAGTTTTTAGGATTGGACACTAAAAACCAGCACAAGTGTTGTGAATAGAGTTGACTCAATAATCACTACTGAATTGTTTATTCTCAGTGGTATTCTTAATATTCTCAGTATTATTCATAATATTTTTTTTCAACAGAAATATTTGACAAGCCCTTATTTTCACTTTCTTCACAGAAGTTAGAGGGCAGACACTTAATTAATACTTCTAAAACTCTTTGAAACGCTCAAAAGAAAAGAGGGAAATACAATTATTGTTAATAAAATATCAATCATCATAGTGATGCAGTTCAAAACCACAAGGAACATACCAAAGAAAGAAGGAGGCTTTCAGAAGGTTGCTAACCAATTCTATCCACATCCATTTCATCTCTGTGACTAATTCTGATCACTCCCAGGGAGTGCTGCCTCAATGCAAAATACATGCAGGCAGCACGCCTCTCTATCAGAAATCCTCAACAGCCTCCTCTCTTCTTTCTAATTTCTTGGCTAAGAAACATAAGGAAAAGACAAATTTGAAGGGAGTTTTTATCTCTGTTTCATAAGTTGCCACCTCTGAGGAATAGAGTTACTATGCTGTGGGAGAGCAGCAAATCTGGAGTAGGATGAGCCCAGCTCAGCACATTCTTCAGAAAGCCTCAAAACCAGTGAGCTTGGTCTGCACAAAATCAACTGCATCATTTATTTAAAGGGCAAGAGGATGGATGTCAATAGGAGGATGAACAGCTATGGAACTAAATATTGCAGACAACATTAAGTGAAACAAATGAGTTCAGAAGCCGGCACTGATGCTGTTTGGAAGAGGAAAGCACTTTAAGAAGCTTGGTGCCAGTTCATCATCTGCCTTTATCTCATGCTGGCTTTTGCTTACAAATACATGAGCACAGGAACCACACACCAAAAGGCAAATATTGTTAGAAAAACACAAATATCAGAGGAAATAACACTTGCTATTTTTCATATTCTTTGCCAGACCTATTTATGAGAACCAATACAGCTCACATGGCAGGGTTTTTCAAGGGATGAAAGGAGAAGAGGGGCTATTTCTAAAGAGGACAACTCTTCTCAAGAAAAGAAGCTTAAAGTGACTTGGAAAGTAAAATTTACACACCATGTTAGAGGCTGAGAATATCAACAGAGCTTTTTCTCTACTGCCATTCTACCAGTTACTGGATGTTTTTCATAATTCCACATTTATGTCACAAGGTTTTGTCTTAGATGCTCTCCTCCCTCAAGGATATATAGTATATATACGTCCATACACACCCACTTTCTCAGAAATAGTCTCTGAATATACAAATCAGTCCAGTTACATTTTTAAAGTTCAACCTTTTCACTTATGGGCAGTCAGGGAGTGCTCAGAGATAGTCCAGAACTGCCACAAAAGCCCAGTTCAGCTGTTCTAGGAATAAATAGACAAGAAATATCTTCCCATAACCACTGCCCATGATAGCAGGCAAAGTAAGATGTAACACACACCAAAAAACCCAAACAAAGGAAGAAGGAATCCTGTTTGCTAACCACTAGCCTTACAATCCTCAAATACACTGCAGGATTGTGATTCCTAGCACTAACATCTGTAAGAAAAAGGCAAGAAAAGATACCACCATTTTCCAGATGTAGGAATAGAGGTTGGAGCTTCCACAATGTGCAGGTTTCAAATGAAAGAGTTTTTCTCACAACCTGTAAAGTCACAGATTTTGTTCTCATCAAGACATTTGTGCTTTTTTTCTTGTGGAAACTAGCAGTGTGGTACATGCAAAATCACAGTCAAGATTTTAACTGGGGAATCAGGGAACCAGCTCTGAACCACCTTAACTTGTTTCAGGTGAGAAGTGACACATAGGGGAAAAAAACCAAACCAAAACAAACCCACTCTCAAAACAAACAACTGCGTAGAGAGGAACAGCAGGGTCCAGTGGGTGCACCTCTATATTTGAAAACAGGTGAGTGACCTCAAACCCTGATAATGAGACCCAAAGAGTTAATGAAATCAAGAGCATAACCCTTCAGAGCAGGTGGAGGAAGCTGCTGACACAGCTGGAGAGAATCACGCAGCACAGTGAGTTCTGTGGGGAGTGTCAGAGGTCACATCCATATGGAGATTAAAGTCCCCTGGAATAAGTAGCACAGGTGACCTTAGATCAGACACAAGCACAGAGACTTCTGCAAGGAATGAAGTATTAAATCTGAGCGGTCAATAAATCAAAACAGCTGAGAAGGTGCTGTAAATGGTGGGAGGGAGGAGGGAAAAGCTGCTGCAAATGGAAAGGTGGATGAAGGGTGACCTGGAAGCAAAAACAAATTAAAACATGAGTGTCTTTATCTGCCAGGGTGCTCTCTGAAGTCGATCAATAAGGACTGCTCCCTTTCAGCTGGGCACTAATATTCACCCTGGCTCAAGCACACACATCCCTTGTGCAGACAAAATCCAAGAGCATCAAACCTCATAAGGCACCTCAGAGTAAAGCAGTGTTAATCATTTCCTGCAGGGAGCTTCCTACTGTGGGGCTATTTTAGGTGAGGCAGAGGAGAAAATGCAAAGGAAAGATTTGGTTTTCAATCATAACTTGTAGCAAATGAGCAACATTGTGCTCTCTAATATAGAAGTATTTCCCAGGTGTCCCATTAACATTCACTCTCGCTATTACAGGAGGACCACTATTTTTCTCTCATTTGTTCCTTCCTTCACAAATTCATCATGAGAGAAAGGGAAAGAGAATGAAACCAGTTCCCTGGAGAGATTTCTGCTTGCCTGAAGAAAGCAGGTACACACACATCCATACAGGCCAGGCTTATGGTTACTCACCACTTCGTAAGCAAAAATTAAATTTTCTGCCTCAATTGCGAGAGCTGATTTCCTCTTCAAACAGGGTTGCTCTTGCCACAGGAAAGCAAAAATAGCATATTTTGGACCACAAACTGGTCTAGGCTGTCCCATCTACATCAATAATGAAGCCATTCTCACCAAGGTGTCACTAACACAGCCCTTGCAGACACCAGGAACTCACTGCCATTTGCAGCTTTCTCACACCCAGTCTCGGGGCTGTGCTTGTACAGCTTATTGCTGCTCACCTATGGCATGACAGAAGTTCATTTAATAGTATCATAATATTTTAAATAATAAAAAAAAATAACCCAACAAAACCCTTTAAGTCTGTCTCGAGCATGCAACAAAATATATTTTGAGGATTAAGCCTTGTGCCTTTCTGAGTGTTCCTCCGTCACCTGAAATATCTAATGATCGTTTTGGGCTTACTTGTGTAAAACAAACATTTGTAATCAACTAAATGCCAGAGGTATTTTTAACCCAGCTCAAGGTCATTCATCAGAAAAGAATGATATTTGTTTAGAGAATATGAAACACTAATTGTCATCAAAGTCATTAGGCTCTGCAGATTAAGTAAATGGAAGCTGCCAGAAAACAAAGTAGATGTTTGGGAAAGAAGCATTCTTTAATTTCAAGTGAAAATTGAATCTTTGTTGTCATGTTCAAATAGAATCAGTAAAACTGGGGAGAGCAACCAAGGAAACGTGCACTGTACTCCATTTCAGTGCTGAAAACAGCTCACACTTATAAGGCAACTTCTGCTTTTCTGGGGTTAATTTTTAGAGTGCAAAGGTGTATCTCCCTCCTTAAGTTACTTTTATGGGACTACAGAATACTAGGACTGTGCCTGAATTTGACAGTTAGAAGTAGGCAAATAAATAATTATTCATTAATTAACCCTCATTTGAGAATCTGGTCCAGAAAGATGCAGACATAACTGTTATCATTAAATGGTGTGGTTTATGAAAGCTCCTCTGGTTGTCCTGTTTGACATTCTTAATTTAAAAGACTGGCAGTGAATCCCTTTTTCCTCTAATTTCTCTGTGTTTGTTAAAATCATACAGCAGCATTTGTTGCCACTGGAAGAACTGTCTTTTGCAAAAACCAGAAGCAGCAGATATGACTGAATTTGAATGATGGATTTCACTGCTGAAGTGGGATGAAGTTTTTGTGAGATAGGCAAACCAGGCAAATGGAATTCTGAGGAATGTGACAAGCAATCAGATCAGTTAATGCACTGGGCACCAGGCCATCAGCTCCTCAGCTGGTCTTTAATCCCTGGGAAAAGCCCTATGTCTTGATCACCACTGATTAATTATTTTCAAAGTTTGTCTCATTTTATATCAGGTTTTATACAGCTGTAATGATTACCTTGGGTTTATCTGATGGAATAGACAAAGAAAGCATCACAGCAGTCCAAGTATAAGATCCAGCTGCCAGTTAAGCAATAAAAGGTCATAAAACTAAATTGAACAAATGCATTTTTAACTCTGAGTGGCATGAGGACTTCTAAGTGGTTTCAGCATGTACAGATTTTATCCAACCTGGCTGAACAGCTAATTGAACTTAAGTTACTTTAACTGCCACATCCATAAGTGCAAAGCATAAGTGAGATTTCCAGAATTTCAACAGACATTTTTTAGTTAGCATTGTTGAAGCATGGCAGACTTTCTTATATGGAAAAAAAAAAAAAAAACCACTGCAGACTGTCCACCACTTCATACTGCACTGTAACAGACACACAATAAAATATAATCACAATAAAATAAAGTGAGAATCTACCTGGTAACAATTTCCCGTAGGCCCACTATGGGAGCTCCCATTTAAACTCCTGACCCCAACTTCCACTGCTAATGATAGAATAATAATTCAAAGATCAGAACTCAGAAATTTTGGTGGTCTGTACATTTCCTATTTCATGCTGACAAGTCTGTCAAAGCTGAACCATTAATACTTTTTCTTTTCAAGATTGTGTAGATCTCTTGAGCCTCTCAACTTTCACTTTTTAATCTTCTTCACCTAAGAACAAAGGTGCAAGACTAAAATTTTAACATTCCAGTTGCAGGCTGTAACCCAAGAAAATCCCAGAAAGGTGCAGTTCAAAGAGCCAGATGTGGAGATCTCTGCCCAGTAACTGGGCATGGACCAGTGGGTGCTGTCACAACTCACAAACTGTGCTGATGTCTCACCTTATTTCCTCCATGTCATTTATATCATTAACCCTATTAGTTAATGCAGCAAAGGATTGTTCTGAAGTCAGTCTACAGCTTGTTCTATACAAATTTATCTTTTTTTCATTTGGCAACTAGCAACAATAAAGATATTTCTCCCAGGCTTAAAAATGTTAATTACCACAAAAAAGCTGCTTGAATCAGTAAAGACAGAGTGTTAACAGACCCTTCTCAGAAATGGAAGAACTATAGGTCAAAACATTATTTTTTGTTCCACACATCCCCTTCCAAACACCCAAGAATCCAGCTCTTCTTCCATTCTTATTAGTATTGATAGTCCTTGACAACAATTAGGTAGATTTTCCATTTTAATTAAACCATTCAGCTTGAAGTGAAAAGTTAAAATGCAACTTTAGAATGGCACAGAAACCACTGTATCCTGTGGTAGGTATGGCAGGAACAAACTGGAGAGTAGCACCAAAAGCCTTCCTCCACACCATGTCATAGCTTTGACAGAGAGACCACAACCCTGGGAGAAAACCCAAGACTTTGATCCTTGAATCAAATTCAATCCTCACTGCCATCACTCAAAGAACTAAGAGAGCTCTTGGCTCTTGCAGATTTTTGTATTTGGAAGGGGAGTTTTGACCATAAAATGGAAATTTGTCCCCCAATAACTGAGCACATTTATTTTGTGATGCAGCAGATGCAAATAACAGCATTTTCCTGCACCTGTAGGAAGCCAGACAGACACTGGCTTAGCTCCAGGACACTTGACAGAGCATATTTGGATTGGAAGCTCCAAGGAGTTAGAATTGAAGGGGAAGTCTTAAATTCCCAAGGGCTTTTAAATGTCCCATTCCTATGTTGGCAATGAAATCTATTTGAAATCAACAGCAATTAGATATCTAAATAGCAGGAAGATACTTTGATATTTTTCTAGATGTTGGCCAGAAAGAAATAAATCATCCATGTCAGTCAGAAAAGGAGAGTTACTTCATTCACCACAGAAGAGAGGGATTGCTCTTTTTAGCAGGAACACTTGTCACAACTGGGCAAGTTGCAGAAACAATGTAGTGAAATCGTCCCTGGAAAGTATCCCAGCCGGCTTGTCAGATTTGACAAAGTTTCATTCTTACCAGAAAACAACAGGCTTCCTCATCTGGTGAATTTTCCCTTGGCCCTAATAAGACTATCAGCAAATGCAGAGATGAATGAGAATAGTTATTAAGGAGACAGAGCATAAAAAATGAGCCACAGGAAAGGTCAGAGCAACGAGGGTGAATGAAGAAGAGCTCGTGCCCTGTCACCACCGCTGCAGATGTGAAGGAAACAACCAAGGGAGAGAAGCAGATGTTCCTGTTAAAGCTGTGCAAATTTCATGGCTGCTTTCAAGGATAATGGAGCAGCCATAGGTGGCAGGAAAGGAGATGCCATTACCCTCTACAATGCTGGTTAGGCTCCCCCAAGAGCCATTGACTTTAACAGCAATGCTCCACCATCCCCTGCCCGAGAAAGTTAAAGGTGACCTGGTACAGTTGTCATTAGTTCCACTCTTTCCACAAGGATGGTACTCTAAATAAAGCAGTCTTGAAGTCAGCATATTAAAAAGGGGAGACTTTAAACAGGTTTCTTCTGATCGTATTCTCAAAAAGAATTTCAACCCACAGTTTATGCAGAGGTTTTTTACCCTTAAAAATTGTGTTGACTTTAACTCACTAGAAAACAGTTTCTGCTAGCGTGGTTGGCTTTTCTTGATCTCAAAACAGACATTGCCTTGCAATATAAATTGCCAAATAGTGGATAGCTTTGAAAACCCATGGGCATTGTGAGATTATGCAGTGTCCTTTTGACACTTCCTTCAACTCAGTGTCTCAGCAGGGTCAGGGTGGGAAGCAGCTGCTGTTTGCAATAGCTGTTCCTACAGAGCATCACCAGTTCCATAAAGGCACATTCCTCTGCAAGAGCCCTTGCTTGAAGGTCCTGAGAACCCAGGGAAAGGTCAGTTTAATCTGCAGTGAATCCCAGCAGCAGGAGACAGGGACAGCTGCATTAGTGCCACTGTCCATAATGGGCTGCCAGGCCCTCCACAGCCCTGCACAACACAAACACTGGATAGCCCTTGGAAAAAGGCTTCCCTGCCACTCACACCTGGTATTTTCAAAGCTTCTTAGGACGCTGTGTGGGGTTGGACTGCCTCCCTCACATTGTTCTTTGAGCCTTTAAACGTGAACTGCCAGCAGTCTCTCCTTTAAACAAGAGCTCCTGCCCAGCCTCCTGCTGCTGAGCTCCCTCCAGAGCCCACGCCAGGGGACTCGTGTCCAGCAGCACCATCACTGCCCAGCAGGCAGCTCCCAGCAGCAGGAACCTGCCTGGAATCACATTAATCTCTCTCAGTCAGCACAGTCCAAGAAAACAGCAGAAATTCTGTCTCCTCTCCAGATAAGAGGGAAGGAGACAGCCAGAGAGAAAACCACAGCCACGGCAATTTTTCTTCAGTGAATTTGTACTCAACAACAACCCTGAGAGCTCCAGCTCACTGCAAACCAAGCACCTGTCTGAGGGCACTTCCCAGCAGCAGTGGGCAGATCTGGGTTAGGAACAATGACCTTGAGGTAAAAGGCTCTGTATCTCATTACTGATCCATCCAGGCTCTCTGATCTTCTGTGATTGCATCTCATCACTATTTGCAAGTGCCTCTTTTGAGCACAAGAAATTACAAGACTTTCTTTATAGTGACTCTCCACCATCAGAGCACGAAAACCTGACCAGTTGAGATGGTACAATCCTTTGAAAGTCATAATTCATTTCTCCTTTTATTTATTTTAAATCATTGACATTTTATCGGGAACTTCAGTAATATATTGTTATTTATGAAAACACTGAAGTTGGGTGAGAACAGATTTCTATTTCTTCTAATGTTCCTATCAGTTCAAACCAGAGGAATATATTTTTTTAAGTTAACTTTTTACATATCAATCAAATTTCAGAAAAAATCCCAGTAGAGAAGAAAAATCTGATAATCTAGACTCCATAAAACCTGAAAACACTGCAAGTGAAGAAACAGATAGATTGGTGCATGAAACACCTTGTCAAAATTGGGACTACCCTCTTTAAAAGAGTTTCTCACCTCCTATTTCTCCTTCCTAGCATAATGAGAACAGAGCTATGACTGATCATGATTCACTGCTTAAAGCACAGGTGAGTTTCAGATGAGAGGTGGATGGCAATTACCAGGATGAATAGATCCTGTGTTAGAGATCCAACATGCTGCCAGTCCAACACATTATCCTTTGGCAGCTCCTGAGCATCTGTACAGAGGTGGATTATTAGGTAGTTTTTGTTTGATGGCATGCAGACCATTTATGGGCAGTCTGTTAGAAGTGGAAAACAGCTTTGCTTGCAGGATTCTGTAAATGGTTTGCCAAGATACCTTCATATTAAAAGGTGCTGCTTCCATGGGGGCTGAGCAGGGACCCTTTCCTCTCAGCTGACACCTCAGACCACACAACAACATGGAAAATGATGAATTAAAATACTGAAAGACAGTCCTGGAGCAGGGAATGACCAATTTCTGGCTGGAGGCAGGGAAAACACAGGACCTGTGCTGCTTTCAGTAAGCAATCAGGCCTGGGTGTAAAGGTAAATGCACGTGGTTTGTGTCTTGTCTTCAGAAGTACTGAACCAAGACAGGCAATTAGGCAGAATGAGACTGGACTCAGTGAAACAATTTGTTATTTGTTTATTATTCACTAACATCTGATAGAGACTCCACAGAAACAAAATCCCTTCCTGGAGGTCTTTGCCTTGCTTAGAACTCATTACCCCAGAGACTGGAGATATCACTGATGCTATTTTAATCCACTAAGCTGCTGTTGCTTAGCTGTGTGGCGAGTGTTATAAAACTCTGCTCTGCACAAAGCAAAATCTTCTCTCTCCTGGCAAGAAGTCCTTGAACTTGAAGGTTTGAATGTCTAGCAAGCCAGACTGTGGCAAAATGACTAGTCATAATAGCAGTGCAGGATAATGCCTGATATTTTCAAATTTTAGGTTTTGCTGTGCTGTATTAGTGCACATCCAGCAGCTCTTGTCACCAGTAATTACTATCCCACAGCAACTACACTAAAGTACCCACCAATTAACTAATTTCATTTTGACAGTTTTAGAAGCAGAAGAGGAGAAATATTGATGTCTCCAAAGCACAGTCAGCAGCTGACACACATCTTCTTCCTATCCAAAGGAGCTGCTGTCAAATGAATTGCTTGAGAAGGTATTTGAGGTGGTTCTGTAGAATACAGCAAGGATGCACTGCAGAGCCTTCTGGAAGTATTAATTCTTGGGGTGCTATTAATATTGGTACAAATGAAAAATACTCCTCACTGGCAAGAAATGACAACTTGAAAAAAAGCAGTATTTATAGATGGCCAGTATTTTAAAGGCTGAGTGAGTTTTGAGAATAGACATTTCCTCTAAAAAATAAAGCAAATCTTGACTTTTTCAGCAATATGCACTAAATATTTAATAAGGGATCCTGGAGCTCAGGAAGGTTTAAGACACTGTGTTAGAATATTGAACTAATAAGCTCCTCCAGTAAGCCTCTAAATACGTATAGTTAAACATTACCTAGTTTATTTTAATTATTTAACACAGAGACTGAAGGAGGTTAATGTCACCCAGCGGACTTGTTTATGTTGAAAACTATTGCCTCTCCTTACTCAAAAATCTGCATGCTGAGCTGCATCAGAGCACAGAGCTACAAGGGAGCCATAAGGGACAGAGGTTTACAGCTGCCTGCTAACACCAGGATGGGAGTGTTTGCACCAGGGCTGTGACTGTGTGCAGACATAGCCCATAAACAAAGCCAGGCCCATTAATTTTATTTACATCACTTGGAAAGCTAATATACCTACGTTAGAGGTATAGCTGAGAATGCCCTTGATGATGGGGGATATTGCTCGTTCCCAAAATTTAGTTTTAGAGATATAAAATCCCCATCATTTATTCTTCAGTTCACAAATCCTGATTGCTAGTGGTCCTTCTCTTTCTTCAGAATATGGAGGATATTTCACTTGGATCTTCAGCCTGGTCCTCCAGATAGAACAGGAGGGAAAGCTGCCTTCACTAAGCCACAGAAAACAAAGAAATAGCTCAAACCAGCCCAAAAAACTCGAGGATCAGAGGATAGGTGCTAAACAATATGGAGGGAAAATCAGCTTTGCAGTCTTCCACATCCATCCAAACACAAGGAGATGAGAGAAAGGCAACCTTTCCCAGCCCCAGCAGGGAAGGGCAGGGAATAATCCAGTTTTAAGGAATGCCAGCTAAGACCCACCCAGTGCATTCACCTAGACATCTCTTCTTTAGAAAGGCTAAAAGCTAGTCTTGCATAAGGAAAAAGGGCTTGAGTTTCATTTTAACTGGGTATCTCATTTATCAAAAGAAATGTTGTTCAACATTTGTTTTCATTTGTCCTTGGGAATGCCAGCACAAGCTGAGACTTATGTTCTTTCTTATACCTGGAATGCAAACTCATCCATCTCCTGCACATCATAAGGAGCCAATGAACAACACAGTTTAGTTCTGCAATGTCTCTGTTTCAGAGCAATGTCCAGAGCCATCAGTTTGATTCTATAAACTGGTATTTATAAAATAAAGGTTGTTACAGACTAAGGAGAAAAGCCACTGAGAGCAGAAGTCAGGGGACCCTCAGAGGATCAGCTGGCAGAAGGAAGGCACTGCAGTTCACTGTGCTGGTGGAGTCCTATGCACTCAGAAAGGAATATACAATGAAAATCTGGTATATGTATTTCCTAGAAACAAAGAATCCTCTGTGCTAGAGCAGTCTTATCAGCAGAGCCATGCACAAAGCTCTGTGCTGCTCTGCCATTGGAGAGCTAGTGGCTTAAAACTGCAGAATCCTGCCCAAAAGGATGAAAAACCCCTATTTCAGCTTCACAAGAGACCTGCTCTGCCACCTCGACCCTTTCTCACCACCACCATCTTCTTGGAGGTTACAAACATGGGTGACCACAACTGTGCTTTGTTTCTAACCCATTACTCTGCTTGAGTGAAAGGTGTGGTATTTTTAAATCTCCACAAGATCCAGGTGCCTAAATTCCACAGCTATTTTATTTCCAAGATTTAAATAAGCTGGGGTTTGTGCTTTGGAGCTTTGCCCTCTAGAAAAACAAAACTTCACGAAAATTACTGATCTCACAGTAAAAACAACCTGATTTTCAAAGAAAGCTGAGGTAAAACGATTGCAAAACCTCCAAGTAACAGCAACATCATTTTCAATCACCTAAAAATCTCAGTACTGGAGAAATCAGTGGGGCAGAAACTCATCCACACAAAAAGAATATAATAATTAGTGATTCAAATGTTTTATCTGCAAGAGAACCCAGGGGGTAACAGAGCCTTTTTTAACCCCAGTCCTGAATAAAAATAGCACACTTAAGTCTTAATTTTGTTGGCTTATTTTTCCTTTTCTGCAGGAATTTCATTAGTGCTTTCCTTTAAAGCTCTCCCAGGGCTCAGTTATGTGCCTGGAGAGTTTTTAAAGGAAAAACACTTGTTTGGCATCTCCTCCCAGCCCCTCCTAGCTCTAATTACAAGGTACAGATTAAAAATACAAATTAGTTTTATCATTGTGTCCTTGGCCTTTTGGAAACAAAAACAAAAAACCAACCAAACAAACAAACAAAAAAAAATATATAAACAAAACCCCAAAGAGTAAAAACTCAGTAGAGCTTCCAACCAAAGATAAAATGTTGAGGTCAGCAGCTTGTACTGGGAGGGGGGGGGCAGAAAAGATGAAGTCCAATTTTAAAAAGAATTCCAGTACAAACCTCACATGCCCATGGCAGTCTTGCTTGAGTACAAAGTAGTGCAGCATGCAGGTGACATAATTAGGTCACTGGGGGCAAGGCTTCTTAGAACTATTATATAAAGAAATCCATAAAAGTTCTCAAACTACACATCTTCCAGGTTTCAAGAAGGTTCAAAACAGCAACTCTGCAAGCAACCTGGAGTAAGTCCTTCCTGGCAGTACAAAGCACTGCAGTTATATGATGTGGCTAACCAGCTGCTTTCCATCATTATTCTGTTCTCAGCTTGCAATTATTTATGGGATCCTGCTAATATATTTTATAACTTTGTCACTGAACACAAAACAACATCAAAGAAATTAAAGGTGAGCTACTATTGGTGTTTCCTTGTCATTTGAGGATGAGGAATGACATTTTTCATGTAACAAAACTGACTAATAAGAGGTTTCTCAGGTGGGATTTTCAGAAGTGTCTACAGGGAGCACTGAAAACAATGACCTTTCCTGTTCAGCATTTGCTGATGATATCTAATGGATGATATTTAACCCAATGGATGATATCTAATGCATGATATCTCAAAGGGATGATATCTAATAATCAAAGTCTAATGGAACTGAAACCAAGTGTGAGTTGGACACTCACACCTGAGAGCAGCACAGGTAGTGCTGGGAGGGATGGACCCAGTGTTTGGGTCACAGTCTGCACTGACAACAATCCTGCTCATCCAGCACTCTCAAGAATTATTGTGGAGTCACTGACAGGTGGAGGCACTGTAAAATAACACCTGTCCTGCTCCTTTGGAGTTTACAATCCTTCAGGGCTAAGAGGTGTTTGAAATTCAAGGTGCACACGTGGTTCCCCTTTAGGAAAGCACAGTGAAATTCAGAGTGTCACCAAACTCAGCAAACCACAGCAATCTCCTGTTCTCTGCAGCAGCCCCAGTTCCATTTACTCTGAAGCATTTCATAATTAGTTCAGAACATGCTGGACTGTAGGATTGGCAAGTTTCATAATAATGAAGAGCAAACTGAAATGGAACCAACTAAAGAGATGCAAGTAACTTGCTTAGGACAGAAACCAAAGTATTGTTCTTATCACCTGTAGCTGATCCCAACACTTGGAACAAGACACCAACATCAGGATATTTTTAACAGCATCCTCTCTACACCACTGCTAAGACTACAGAAATCATCTTTCAATTATAATGTATCATTTCATAATGAATATACAGAACCAAACCCCAGTACACTTCTAAGTTGTGCCCTTAAAACTTCCAAACTCCCCTAAAACTCCCCAGTTTCATTTGGATTATTTCATATTTCTGCCAGCTAGAGCTGTTCTGTCCTCTCCATGGGTATTCCATCTTCTGTCACCTGGAGCATACACAGCACTCTCCCACAGGGCCAGGCACAGACCTTGATTATTAATGCTAATGAAATATCTTCCCTGGATGGCACAATTAACCCTAACTAAGGGACCTCCTTATTTTTTAAAAATTCTCCTTCAAAGCAATTTTTCCTTTAGGCTTTTAAGCCAACCAGATAAATCCAACAGCTGGGAGAGTCATGTAAATCAAACAGCCCCAATTTCCATAGTGCAGCATCAGATAATACATTCAGCCAGTGCTGGTTTTGATAAGTTTGAAACAGTTTTGTGTCACTGTATCTGCAAGCAAGTTCAGAAGGAGGTGAACAAGTTGCCAAAATCTTGTTTCATTCCAAGATTAAGGGCTGTAACAGAGGTCAAGTCTGTACCAGCTCCAAGCTTGCATTTTTTTTTTCCATAGAGCAATTTTCCTCACTTCATTATCTCTATATTCTTGCCTAGAACCATCACAACGACCTGTGGCTGGGATTAAGTCTCTTCTACATATCCAAAGGAAATACTGTGGATTTGCTATTAATAATCCAACATTTATAGCCCTGCTGTTCTAGGAAAATAATCAGTTCTGGTCTCATATTTCCTGCTTGCAACAAACAGCATTGTCCTTATTGCAACCACTTCATGCCATATTCATACCCCAGTAAACACAAGTATTTTCCCTTCAACTTAGAACAACCTCCAAAGAAAGCAGGTGTGTTAATTCCTAAAATATATCTTGCTATCAGCTACAGTATTTACTAATTAGACGAGAACAATTAAAAAACATACATTGACTCTCAACATTTAGTTGCATGAGACCAGATGTTAAAAATTTAAAAGCTCTGTTCTGCTGATTGAAGTTCAGGCTCTACCTAGATACCCAAAACTTTACTATCATTGGAATTTTAATTTTTGTGGGACTTCATCATGTTGAAGAGAGAGCCTTAACTGTACAAATCTCTTTTCTCTCACAGTACAGAGTCCACACACAAATAGCTAAAAAATACAGCACTGGCACTGAGGTGAACTGCCCACACTTTCATCCTAATAGATTGTTAGCCTTGGAGGTGAGCTGGATCTCATTTAAATACTGGCACACATATAAAGTATTGCAGGTCTGAGCACTCAGCATAAAACCATGACATTTGGTTATGAAACATTTAGTTATTATGTACCTCTATAACACGAATGCTAAACATCTCGATGCTACACGAGATGTTGTTACAAATTTTAAGAAACATCATTTACATTTTAAATAGACTCAAAAATTCAGATACTGCTTCTAACATGAGGATACCAACAGGAAGAATGTGGGACTACTCAAGGTCAAACCTAATTACAAAGCCTGCTAAGATGAGGATCATTTTTTAAGCAGTGGGAAATTAAATTATTTGTCAGCTCTATCAGGCAGTAAATACCTGCCTGTTTTAATTGCTGTTGATACAGCCTAATAAAACTTGGAAAGGAAATGCTCTGGCTCAATTTTATTTCCCTTCCCAGGTCAAGTTCTGCCTGAGAAGCAGCAGGCTGGGCTGGCCCTGGCTGCAGTGCCACCCACGCCAGGGACACGTCCCCTTCTCACTGGGGACCTGGCCCCCTGCTCGTGGAAAACCTGGAACAGCAAGGCACGTGCTGGGACACTGAGGAAAGACCGAGCTGTGCCTCTCCGGGATGCGCGGAGGCAAATGGAAGATTCAGCAGGGAGGAAACGCCGTGGGAATCTGGGAGAATGTTTTCCGAGTGGCAATGCTGGGACAGGAGCGTGTGGCTGTGACACCGCCGGGACAGGACCCCGTGG
>VZTR01023288.1:576230-653186 GCA_013400775.1 Chaetops frenatus | reverse complement strand
CTGTGACACCGCCGGGACAGGACCCTGTGGCTGTGACACAGCTAGGACAGGACCTCGCGGCTGTGGCACTGCCGGGACAGGTCCCTGTGGCTGCGGCACTGCTGCCATCCAGCACTGCTGGGACAGACCGGTCCCTGTGGCTGTGACACTGCTGCCCTCCAGCACTGCTGGGACAGACCGGTCCCTGTGGCTGTGACACTGCTGCCCTCCAGCACTGCTGGGACAGACCGGTCCCTGTGGCTGTGACACTGCTGCCCTCCAGCACTGCTGGGACAGACCGGTCCCTGTGGCTGTGACACTGCTGCCCTCCAGCACTGCTGGGACAGACCGGTCCCTGTGGCTGTGACACTGCTGCCCTCCAGCACTGCTGGGACAGACCGGTCCCTGTGGCTGTGACACTGCTGCCCTCCAGCACTGCTGGGACAGACCGGTCCCTGTGGCTGTGACACTGCTGCCCTCCAGCACTGCTGGGACAGACCGGTCCCTGTGGCTGTGACACTGCTGCCCTCCAGCACTGCTGGGACAGACCGGTCCCTGTGGCTGTGACACTGCTGCCCTCCAGCACTGCTGGGACAGACCGGTCCCTGTGGCTGTGACACTGCTGCCCTCCAGCACTGCTGGGACAGACCGGTCCCTGTGGCTGCGGCACTGCTGCCATCCAGCGGGGCGGCCCAGCAGAGACCGAGCAGGGCGATGGATGCGAGCGCTCAGCGGAGCCACGGGCACGGGGACCCTCCTGCACCTCGCTGTCCTTGCACAAGAGGAATAAAGCTTGCAGAGAAAGGAAAACAAGGCTGAATTAGAAGCCGCTGTAAGAGTCTGCTCCTTCCACACGAGGACAAAACAGGATCTTCCTGCCCTGATCCCTGTGGGGACTGAGAAATCACTTCATGGACTTGATCCACCTGGATCCTGCAGCAGTTTAGCTGCTCTAAGATGCTGGAGCTGACAGAGGAATCGTGACACAGGGCTTTGTAACGAGCAGGATCTTATCTATCTTATACCAGCACAAATTCCAAGTCTTCAAGTCTTGAATTTCATAGCACTTAAAATGGATGTTCAGCACCTGCCTTGCATAAAACCATTTGAAAAATCCTAGTGGCTGCTAATCTGCTGTGATAGGTATCTAAATATCTTGTTAAATCTGGCTTTAAAAGCCTGTATCTGTCTTGTTTCAGTACTTGGGGCTCAGAATATGCGTAGAGCAAAATGAGACTTTGATATTCTGCTATCTACTTATCATCTCCTCATAGATAACAGAGGGGCCCAGAATGTGTAAATGATAGCATAACGTTTTCATTATCAACATCATTACTTGTGGATGATGAAGCAGAGACAGTGACAACAATTTAAAGCCAACTCAAATTGTCAGGGTACCGTGTACAGGGCAATTTATGAAGAAGATAAATTTCTGATGCTAATAGGACTCTACAGCAAGACATGAGTGGCACAAACTCCTCCAAATTGAGGAGAATAGAAGGGAAGTAGGGGGAAAGTGGGCTGACTTGAGACCAGGACAGATGAGAAGACAAAGCTTTCCTCAGCAGTTTAGCTGCCCAATCTACTCTACTTTGTGAGACTAAGATGCTGCTGAGACAGAGAAACAAATGTCAATCTCTGTATTTTCCATACTTTCATATTTCCTGTAAAGTTAGTACAAGAAACATAAAATGATCATTTATGCACTTTTAATTTAACCCATCATTAAATCCCACTACACAGAGCTCTCCCAAAGAGCAGCAGTGGTATAGCAGTCAACAAAGAAGGGGATGATGATTTATTTTTGGTGTATTGGAGGAAACAGGTGAACTGTGACTGATAAACACCAGTACTTGATATTCAACTACTATATCACTGACAGAATGGGAGAATCATAATCCACATTTCATCTGGTTTGATTATCTTGGAGTTCATGTAGCAGTTGGAAAGCCTGACACATTATCCTACCTGTACTGTCAACCTCCCAAAAAAACAGGGGCACAACCAGAACTCCTCCACTCTCCAGAAAGTCCTGGGAACTGTAAATAACACTCTACTGGAGCCCCAGGCAAAAGCCAGAGCTGCCCTGTGATCACAGGCTGTACTTTGCACAGGGCACCAAGTCAGCTTTTACAGAGACTCTGCAGGTGTATCTGCCTTTGTTTGCTGCCATATGTTCAGTTCAGGTCTGAGTGAGACACCCAGCCCAGGACACTCTCAGTGCTTCATTGCAGGAGGATGCATTTAGGACAGTTGTGTTCTGTCAGTAAACAGATGTCCTTGATTTGCCTCTAAACCCAAAGCACAGGAAGCCCAGTTTACCTGGTAGAAAAGTTAACTGCAGCATTAAAGCCTGGGTAACTCACACTCCCATACAAACATTGCAGAAGCGAGACTTGCACAGCACCTAACATGAATAATCTCAGCCTTTGCACATTTCTACCATGTTACTTCTCAACTGCATTTTAAACTTCAGCACTTGTTTGGATACAGGACAGCAGATTTAACTGAAAATGTGCAATGTATAATTTGATTCTAGTCAAGAGGTTATGTAATCATTAGTGCAGACCTATTTATCTCCCTCTCATTTCATCATTCAGAAATTAAGATGTGGTTTTTGAATTTCAATTGGCTTATCAAGTGCTCAGTGGCATCATAAGATCCTGTCTCCACTGGAAGGTATTTCTGCCTTTCTTCTTCCTTGAAGACTCACATCCTGTTCACTCTGTCATCCAATTCTTTCACAAAGCAGAGAGCTTAAGTCATCAGATTTATGAAAAAAAACTAAGTATCTGTCCTTGCCCCAGAGAGCACTTTGCAATTGGATGCTGTTTTTATACACACTCTTACTGAAGCACCGTGTTTATCCTTGTGATTTTTATACTGATTTCTTTTCATATTCAGGATTTATTTGTTTAATGCTTTATTTACTGTGTGTTATAATGTCAGTGACCTCTTCTGTGCTGGAGTCCAGTACCTGCTGTCCCTCAGCTCCAGGTACCTTGGTGTTACCTGTGCCTCACACTGCATGAAACGAGAGTCAGCCAAAGGGGACACAATGCCTGTACTCCCACCTTACTCACCTGACACACAAAGACCGCATTTCTTCTCTCCCCATCCCCACAGCCAAGGAGCAAACCAGTTCCTAACCACCAGGCTAATCTAAGAGCTGTGGCAATTAGCAATATCTACTCAGTACAACCATCTGCTGAGGCTGCCACAAACCAGACATCTTTCCACAGCTTGTCCCCTGACTGAATTCATCATTTCACAACAGGCAGCTTTCCCTTGGTCAAGAAATGACCCTGCTAATAATATTTATTATCTAGCAGATCTCAGACTGAAAGGTCATGTCATATTTCACAAAAAAATATAGTGAGCAAAACCTAATAAATAAGAATAAATGTCCTTTCTTTGCAGTGCCTTTTGACCAACCCAGCTAACAGACTCTGGACCAAGAAATGCTGGAAATAAGTTTGGGAAGGAGCTCAGCAGCCACTTGCCAGCTCTGACAGGTGTGTACCTGTGCTGGCCAGCACAGTGCAATGATGGTATTTAAAGGGTGTTGTTTGCATGAATCACAGCCCAGCCACCAAGTCCCAGGCAAGGCAATCTAAACCTGACCCCTGGCTCTGTTCTGCAGCTGAGACCTGTTGGCTCCCAAGACTTGGAAATGCTCACCATGCACACAAGGGTTTCATCCCTCATCTCTTAAATGAGAATATTCACACTTCACTTGTAAAGCAGTTCGTGTTGCTGACACACACTTTATATTGCTTTGATTTGACTGCCAGGGGAGTCACTCAGCAGATCATTGTTTATTTAGGCTGCAGAATTTGGAGCAAAGACCCCTCTCTTTTTGGAGAGACAATACAGAGAAAATGCTGAATCACATTTATCCCCCTGATAAACTGGTCCTTCTGCAGCCACAGTTCTTTTTAATGCTGCTTTGATGCTGTTCTTGCCACAGCCAAAAGAAAAAATGGAAATGATTTTGCAAAAACCCCACTCAGGTTTTGGGTTTGATCCAGAATTCAGTCAGTCCAAACCCCTTGGTACTGGGGAAGGGTCAGGAAAATTTTTTCACAGCCACTGCTGGATTAGATTTGTTGCCCCAGAAGAGGACATGTTTTCAGAGTAAACTCTCTTTTCTCTCTAGCTTGGCACAAACTACCATGTGATACAGTCTGATAAAAAGATGTTTCATTACATTAGCATAGCAGACTTATTTGTCAGTTGCAGACTAATTATCCTGGCTCCTTGTTTGGGGACTGTGGCATCCCTTGCACTAAATTGCATTTTGCTGAGGGCAGCAATTTTACTCCATTTCTAAAGAATGCCAACACAAAGTTGTGTGGTCTTTTGTATTTCCAAATAGAATATTAAAAATAGTGTGTGGTAGAAGGAGAAAAATAGCCCGTCTATAACAGTATTTCTGAATGAAATGTCAAATTATTGCTTTTTTCTAAATAGTTCAAACAACACTGAACATGGGTCTGATAATAAAATCCACTATATTGTCTCCATATTTCTGAAACCTTGGAAGAAGAACAAAAGCTGAAAAATTAACTCTATGCAAGTAAATTATTAAACTCTATTATCAGCAGCCATTCCTAAAGGCAGACAACAGAGTTGGACACCCAGCCAAGCAAGTGACAATCCTAAAGAGCAACTTGCAGAGCAATCAGGCTTCTTTTTAAACAACATGCACTTAGAAACACTGAGAATAAAATTATCAGCTACATTTTTTCCTCAGTGACACAAGAGTACTCACTCCAACAGGGTGCATATAGAGAACAGCAAGGACCTCTTTCTACATTCACTTTTAGACGAGAAGTTTCAGTTGACTTAGTTTTGATTGGGTTGTTTTGTTTGTTTGATTTTTTTTTTTTCTGTTTGTTTGTTTTGTTTTATTTTTTTCCAGTTGGAAGAATACCAGCATGTGCTGAAAGGATTCAATGGACAGAAATCATTAGCATAGCCACAATTCATGCCAGACACTCGTGTTGCTGGGGTGGGTTAAGCCAACTGACATCATTTGCTCTTTTCTCAAATTATATTCTGACTCGATTTTAATATTTTCAGTCAATTATGTTTTCTAAAGACAAATCTGAGAAGTCTTAGGGGTAGCAAGTGTCACTGCTGACACACAGTCTTAAGATCTTTTTTGATCTCCTCTGAAAAGAGCATCTCCTCAACATGGCAAGCCAGGAGAGACTTCATGTCCCTTTCAGAGACAATTGAGGGACAGCACAAAGCAGGAAGGTCAGAGTCTGCTCTCTATCAGCCTGATTCCCTGGTATGTAGGAGGAAATCTCCTGAGAAAGGAAGCTACAGGAGAAGGACTATCCAGAGCACAAAAGGTTTAACTTTAAGGTTTTACACTCAATCTGAAAATAAAATGAACCCAAAAGACTACCTTGGTACATTTAGATTTTTGTGTTACAATCACTTAAAATTTCATTTTTGCTATCAGGCAAAACCAGCCAACATGATGCAACACCCTACAAACAGCTGTTAACACACCCCTGGTCTGCTAAACACAGATCCTGCCGTTCCACCCCAGCTAATTTGCAACAGTTTGTGCAAAGAAAAAAAAATAAACCACAGCAAAAGAAATCTGCTTATTCCCAAATACTCACTGCATCTTAAGATACTACTTGAAGGAAACACAAGTATAAAACAGAACTGGTATGAGGAAGATGCAAGCAGGAAATAAAGCTAAGAGAAATCTTGCCTCACGCTTACCTGGTCATTATTTCTCAAAATAACCACATAAATCAAAAGACTAGTGACCATCCATGGACTGCAAGGCATATGGATGATGTCCGTAACGGGGGGGCAAAAAGGTGGAAATAAAGGAAGGAAATAAATAAATAAAGGCAGGCCAAACACTAAGCAACAGAACTGTTGATCCTAGAATTTTCCACTCATAACTTCTGGCATCTCTGGAGGTATTGTTAAAGACTGCCACCCTGGAAGACAATGAATGTCAGGTGTAGCTTCCATCCCCAGTGTGATGAGGAGAGATTACTCTGCTGAAGCCTACAAGACATCTTTAATCTCCTGATTTAGAATCCATTGTCCACTATCAATTGTCACTCTCCTGAAGGAATGCAAGAATGCTGCCAAACACTGAAAAACAGACAGCTGCAGCCAAGGGCTACCGGCAGCAATCCCGAGGTGCTCTGCCAACAAAACACTTAAATGTCAGTGAAAAAAAGAAAAGAAAAATTCCATCTCCAGGTTCTTCCATTATTAATTAAATGTTTTCTGGTTCCCAAGAAGAAATGCTATGCCCAAACACGTCCTTGAAACCAGGCACATCAAACACCATAAACTTTCAAAGTTAATGTCCAGAGGCAGCTCACTGGAGGGGAGAGCAGAGCTGGGCCCTTCTGGGAGTCTGAGTGGACCAGGCACAGGTGGGGAGTGTTTGATGCTACAGCCAAGGATCACAACAGACTTCCTGCTCTTAAACACAACAGGAATATTTTGTACCCACTCACAGCCAAGTGGGCAAATGAAAGCCACCATGGAGGGTCAGCCCACCCTGGGCTGCCTCTGAACCACCTTCACCAGGGAGCACAGACAAAAACAGTCTAAATCACCAAATCAACAGAAACTGCTGCCCATCTCCATGGACATCTATTCAAGCCTGTGCAGCCACTCATTTGGGATGAAAGGCCTTACAATTATGCTGAAATGGGATTTTAAGTTTGGGACAGGCTCTGCCCTGCTGTCACAATCAATGTAACTGAAAGGCTGTGCCAAGGCAGCCCAGCCAGTGAGCACAGACGTGGTGATCAATAGAACAGGCCCTAAAACAGTTTCCATCTTTCAAAATGGCAGCAATTGCCAAGCTCTGAGTGGAGAATTCTGTGAGAATGGCTGGTTTAAGCTCTAATAAAATCATAGCTATGAAGTTTAACTTTTCTGCTGAGACATATCCGGAGTAGGCTGGAAACTAAATCACAGAAGAATCACAAACTCCCACTTCAGTGGGGTCAGGACTTCATCTTAGGCAGGTCTTTTAATCATTTCAGAGCAAAGAACTCGATGCACATCCTTTGCATCTCAATCTCTTGCCTTCATCCCTCTGGCATCCATCCTCCCAAGGACTCAGCCTGTTGACCTCCATGTAAACCCAGGACACAGCACGTGCTGCCTTTTGTTGCATCACTTCACTCAAGCGAACACCAAGGACAAGATCTTTTCCATTCTATTTGTGGATTTACACTTCTCCAACCGCTTCTTTCTCACACTGGCACAAGACTACTATTTGCAATGTAATTTTTTTTTTTTCTGTTATCAGATCTAAGTTTGGGAGAAGTAGATTTAGAAGAAAAGACACGGAGTAAAGAAAGCTTTCCTGGCTACAATTTTGGTCAATGGAATATAAAGATTATCATTTACTGCAGGTGGCAACTATATATAAAAAAAAAAAATGATGGTGTCAATGTAAAATGACTAAAATAAAGACAGTATTTTCACAAGCTTTCCCCAAAGGCTTTAAAATAAAGTCATTTTGATACTGCAGGAAAGAGCTTGGTATCAGCCTCCTGCTTTACAGTTTGACCCACTGGGCTTGGCCATTTGTATAAAATGAGACTCTGTCTCCTTTTTATTACAGAATTTCCCCCCATTTTTGAAACAATGACATTTGATACAGAAACCTGCACATTTACTAGTTTATCTGTAATTCTTCCCCTCCCACCCCTCAGCTCCCAGGAATACACATATCTTCTCATAAGCAATCACATTCCACATAGTTAAAATGTACATTCTTGGAAAATGACACCAGAAGCTACATTTTACCCTAAAAGACTAAATCAACACCAAATTGTTACTTACTGATAGCATAGCTATGCATCTAATTTGAAATCATTGTCAAAACCTGTCATATATATTAAAAGTACTCATTGTTATTTAAGGAAAAAATTTTTAAAAATGAAAATAAGAAATATTTCTTATGCTTTTTTCGTCCTCAAAAATAAATCTACCAGCAAACTTCACACAGAGAATTCTGCTCCTTTTTGTCTTAAAGGGAACCTATTTCTCAACTGAATTGCTTTCCCTACCTTATTACTTGAAGAGATTACAGTCAGGATTGTATATTGTAGCTACCCTATATTTAGAAGCTGGGTAATAAACCACATAAATAGCACACTGAATAAAACATTAAGACATTAAAGGAGTTAAATAGAGCAAAGGGCTAAAGCTTATTGTGCAGTAACCGTGTCTGACCCGTTGAAATACAAAGGATTCATAATTCTAGTTAGCAAAATGCAGAGTTGGGATTTAAATCAGGAGGAAGCCAGTGGTGGCTGAGTGCTGCAGCCCCTTCCACAGCCTTGCAGGGCCCTCTGCTGGAAATGGGAATTCATCTCATGGCTGCCCAACAGCACTGCCAGGAAAAACGATGCTTCATCCCCAAAATAAGGGGAGAACAAGAAGCCCGAGTTTTCCCTGTTTTCTCAAAAGTAGCAATATTTCTAATACAAAGCTGCATTTTTCAGCTCTTCTTTAAGAAGGTTAAATCCTGCAGCCTGTGTAAGTAAAGAGTTTTTCCTCTAACTCCAGTGGGGACAGACTCTGTCCATAAAGCCCTGAAAGCAGAGGGAAAAAAAAATTCCTTAAAGTTGTGAAAAACTGCAATTGATGTGGAACATTCTGCCCAAAAATTTAGACCCTTCAGCAAACCTGGAAGCATTACAGGTGAGCATCATCACGTAAAAGAGTCTGAGAAAAGCTGAGCTGCACCAGTAATTCATGGCAGAAACTGCTCAGCTGGCTGTGCCAGCTCAGGGTCTGCAGGGCCAGCCCTCACATGGGCTGACCTGAAAAAGTGTCTTTTCAATGCTTCTTCACTTGTGACTTAGAGCAGTGAGGTGGAAACAAACCTCTTCTGGTACTAAATGTATGTTGCTTCATCCAGCACAGCATGGAATTAATCATTATATTGGTATTAGGCACCCAAGAGCCTGAAATACTGCCCAGTTGTTTTTTCTTTAAGAAAGTAAAATTGGTGTTTATGCTGCCCTTAGCTCATGTCAGGGCAAGAGAGAAACTCCTCAGAAGGGAATTCACAGCAACAAAGTCAGATGAATATTCTCACCTGTCTTCTCCACACAGATACACAAGGAAGCTGCTGAAATAATCTGCACAAGCAGCATCTTAAACGATCTAATGGTGATGAGAAGGAACATTTCTCCTCCACCTTTTGCCTCTTGACTCTGCCAGTCAGGGCAATTGCAAGGAAAAACAGGCTGCAGCCTCCAAGCTGGATTCAGGATCCAAACTGCTCCAAGCCAGTGGCAGGATTGAACAGTCTCTCCCCTAACAGGTATTTAATTGTGGTGAATAGTTCACACAGCAAAAGAAAGAACCAGGTCTGTCTTACACTTCATTACAGTGAAGAGGTCTCCATTGTCAATGGGATTGCTCAATGCCTTCTCTCCCATTTTCAGGAACAGGATGGTTATTGGGTCCATGAGATCCAGTCTCTGTTCCTGCCTGAATAGGGCAGACAGCTGCCAAATGTCGTTTTTTCTGACACTGTCTAGCATGACCTAGGTCAATAATTGTCTTTTCCCAGATTAGGCTCCTTAAAAATGGTATTATTTTGAAAAGAAAAAGTCGATTCCCACTTTTCACCTTAAATTCTCTTGTCTGCTCTTAGCTAATAAAGTTTCTTAGCTGAAGCAGTAAACATTTATTTAAAGGTGCTGATGGTGTCAAGTACATCACTCACTTGAAACACACTGATTGTCAGGAGCAGACACAACCTGTTCTTAAAAACCAGCTCCTCTCAAGGCATACCAGGCTGGGCCCCTCATGCCTCCCACCTCAGCAGGTCCCTGTCAGGTGACAGCTGCTGGACCTAAGGGACACAGGACAAAGCCTTTGCTGAACCCAAAGCTTGGATTCATCCCTCTAATGTGCTTCAGGACATCTCACTTTGAAAAATGTGAATGCTGCCTATTGACTGCAAAAATTCTATCTCCATTGCTATCCAAGAACATGCTAATTTGTATGAAATAAATGAGGCTAATTATTTGCTTTCCACAAAACAGGCTCTGCTAAAAGCTCTGAATTATTTGCTTTCCTGATGAGCAAGGCAGCACCTTGCTCACATAATAGGTTCCATCAGAGATTTGATTATCCATTAGAAGGTCAATCTACGTGTTGTGTCAAGCAGCAAAGATCAGATGAGGCTGGGAAATGCAAGTCCCTTGAGGAGAGTCCCCCTAACCCTCTATATCCTCTGTGGGGCCAGGAGTCAGAGAATCAAAAATGGGATCACTGCTTCATCTACCACATGGAATCTAAGTGGGATGGGGATCACTTCAGTGTACAAAGGAAGGAAACTCACATTTGGGGAAGAACAAGACACCACAGTCTGAGGAAGTGCAGGAAGGCTCCAGCTTCAAAGGTATCCATGTGAAAAACAGCTCGACAATGGACCAAGATATTGATGAGGAGCAGAAGCTTCTTTCAGCTCACCAGAGAAGCGACAGTGCACAAATATGCTTAAAGTCAAGCAACTTGATTGTGTTTGTGGTACCTCTTTGATGTGGTGGAAAGGATTTCTGGTGTCAAGTAAAGGTAAGCACTCAAGCATTCTGAAATTTTATGTAAAAAATATTGGCATGACTTACATAATACACTGTGTTCATCATAGAAGCCCACAACACGAGATCACTGCTGCCTTAATTATGGTATTTATTTCCCTTAGGTACACAGGCAAGGTGCATCTGGAAAGGACAAAAATAACATTTCTTCTGCCAAGACCACTCCCCAGATGACAAAAGCTGCAGAAGGCCCTTCTCCAGGTTTTTCTGCAGAGTCAGCTCTGAAATGCTCTGCTATTAACTTGTGTACATAGACCCCCTTCCTCGTGGAGGGGATAGAGCTGATTCCCAGAACAAAGCAGCAGTGTGGGTCATCCTCCAACACTGCAATGTTGCAGTGGATTCACTAGAATCACTCCTTAGGCTTTTGCTGCACAATGCAGCTCTTCTCCATAAACTGGGACTGTATTTTATAGCACATACAAGTGTTGCACAGCCAGGGAAAGCAGAGCTGGTGGTGGGGGAGGGCAAGGAGGAGGTTTTGTAGCTCTCAGAGACACAGCAGCTACGTGCAGGCCAGTCAGCCCTGCTTGCCAGTTCTGCAGATACTTTGGTGAGCACAGGAGGAGCCTTCAGCTCCCACCTAGACAACCACTGGAAGCAGCCAGGAAAGAGATTGATAGTTTGTCTCTTCTGGAGGATGGAGCCTCTACCAAATGCACCCTCACTTCCCAGCCCTGAGGGGAGTAGATGCTAAGATTAGACCTTGAACCCACAGGAGCCTGGCCCAGAGCTAAGAACATCACATATGGATTTGAGGACTAACACCTAATTCAAGAACAGGGCCACACCACAAGGAGCAACACTTGCAGAAATCCCCCAGCCAGCACCAAGCTGACCCTGTGCTGGGAACACAGACCCATCGTGCAGTTGGCAGCCAGACTTTTGGCCTCTCCTGAAAAGCTGCACTGACAGGTGGCATTTTGTTCCCTCACTTCTCTCTCTAGTGGGATCAAAGGACTTAGCACAGCTATCCCATTTTATTTGGGATTGGCATGGATACCTTTGCATCAGCACTGGTACATCTTCATCCCTTCCTGCTTTCAAGCTGATGTGTCTGCAGGATCCTACTGCTACAAAAATCCAGTCTGGAACTCACCCCAGCCTGTTCTGAGCTTTTATAATATGATAACACATCGTGCCTGGCAGGTATTTCCCCACCACAATAGTACATCCCCTTAAATACAAGGTATTTTTTTGCCTCACTATGCCAGTTAGGAAAAGAAAGAGAGTATCACAGGCTGATCTAAAGCACAGGTCAGAATTTGTGTTAGTCAGTGAGAAACTGGCTAACACGAGTCTGAGGGCTTCGATTTATTGCCCACCAAAGCAAATGATACCACTGTAAAGTCAGTCGATAACGACAGGATTAAGAGGGTGAAGATAAAGATACATCTCAGAACGTCTTTGGATAAGGATAAAGCAAAATGACACAAACAAATCCCAAAGTCCTAGCAGTCATGAAGTCACTCCAAAAACCTCCTGGCAAGCTTCAGTACATAAAATAACTAGAGAAAAGCCATGAAAATTTACAATGACTCTTTTTTCCTTGTTGGTGGTGTATTTTTAACCTATTGCACTGATTATAACATGCTGTCAACAGCCTCATCAATTATCCATTGCTAGAAAGTGGGCTCTAACATGCTGCAAGTGGTATTAATTGGTCTCAGTAGCACATAATGAGTTTAAAAGCTCCTACCTGTGTGCCCCCGGGGATGGTGACTAGAGGCGGACAACAATTTACAGCAGACCATTAACACATAGACCAGAAAGAGCCAGTCAGACAGAAGCATTGATTTGGCACAGAATCTCATCCTGGAGGCAGAAAAGGAAGCAGTTGAGTGAAAGAACAATGCGAGTAGGGAATAACATAAAAATGATGTGGGGAAGGAAAAGCTGAAAGGACGCTGAGGAATAACTAATGTGGCTTATTACAAAGGCAACGCTCACAAAATCAACTTCGTGATTTGGTTGGGATCAATTTTTTGTTAAGGACATTTTTATAATTGGAAGTAATGTCTATCACACATCACATTACCCACAAACACATATTTATAATAATGGTATGAGTGAAATACAGTTCTGTGAATCTGAGATAAGGGATGGGTTGTTTTGTCTTTAAGATCCAGCCACACTCAAATTTAAATATACACATTTATGAGTTGTGCTACTATTTTTAAATTGCACCTCTCCCAGTGATAGGAAAAAAAAAAGTCATTTTTGCTTAACAATTCTCAGGACATATTTACTAAAGCTACCAACTTCCCTGTAGCCATGCACAGGAATTGGCTGGGTCTCCCAAACACACAATATTTGGGAGATTTCCTGGAGCTCAGCAGGTTTGCTGAGGGTAAACACTCAAGAAACATCACCTCAGTCAAATATGCAAGGGCTAACTTCTCTGCCAGGGTGTTGGAAACTGCATTACAGAAAGCATTTGCTCTAAAGAAGGTTTTGTTACTCTTACTCATGTTATTCTTGGAACTAAGATCGCAAATCCTCAGTAATTTTTCTGCAAATATCTACAATTAAATCCCTCAATAGCTTATGTTATGCCATTCATCATATAGAAAGGGAATCTAATCATATTTTTAAACTCAGTTATGATGATTTATTGCTTGTATGATACATAAATGGGTGTTATGTAGTTGAACCCTTAGATACCGTATTCCACATTTTCAGCAAATTCTGTAAGCAGGAATACATCAAATTAATTAAAGGCAATTTATAGATTTGCATAAGTTGAACCAAATACTATTTTCATGGCAGTGAGGTTAGTCTGCAGTTAACCAGCACACTGGGATTTGGGCAAGCCTATCATGAGTTTATTTGCACCAAAACGTTTTTTGGGAACTATTTCCCCCTGCAAATTCCAATTCTGAGTCTTCCAAGTATTTCCTAAAAATAAAAAAAATTATCTGTGTATCTTGAAAACACCTAAGACTATTCAGCTAATCCAATGTTCAAGTGCTGAAGAGATAAGTTTAAAAAAAGAAAACCCAAGAAACACATGTCTTAGACAGCTCTGCTGTCACAACCAGGTGACACACTTGGATGTTATTTGATATTTGATAAACATCTACAAATGAAACCAAAGCACAGGCCATGTTTTCCCATTTAAAACTGTTTGCACAGTTTCCCTTTGCACAATTTGCAAAACAACATTTTTTCTGTAATTGTAAACATTGCTAAAGTCCAAACAAATCAAAAATGCACTTATTAACATCAAAAGTTAAGACACCAGAAGCCTGCTGCACATAAGTATATTTCAGCAACAAATACTGGTTTACACTTGAGAAAGAAATGAGTTGGTTCAAACCCCAGCACCTTCAGCCCACAATTTTTTTTTTAAATTACAAAAATATTGCAAAAAAATAGCTTACCATGTCTACAGATTTCAGAAAATGAAAATTACATGTAAAGAAGCCACACTTTAAGGACTGACTTGGTAAAACTGTACCTTTTCTGGCTTTAAGAAGATGCTCTGTTTTGAGCCCAATACATTGCCACCCTGAATGCAGGAACAAACACCCTGATGGCCTTTTACAGCTGTGTATAGGAGACTTCTGTGAGCATGAATCAAGCCCAGAAGATAAAGACATCACTGCTCCTCACCTACCCTGTGAGTACCCTCTTCTGGAGCACTCCCAGGCTAATCCAGAGCAGCTGAACCTAATTCACCTCTTGCATCCAGCTGAACCACCTAATGTCACTGCAGCTAATGGGACTGAGTCACTGTGAAACCAGCAGAAATGCCACTATTGCTGTTGATCCACTATTAGCATAAGAAAAATGCCTGGTAAGTTCTGAAATCAGTGTACCATTTCAGGTTTTGGCCATCCTAATCTTTCCCAGGTAACTGAACATCTTTTATTTTTTAGGAGAGAGCTGAATTTAACCTTAGTTTTCCTGGTTTCTCTGTGAGAAACACGCAGCTCATGAACCAGTTACCACTGAATAGGATGTCCTCATCTGCTCAGCTTCCAATCCCATCCTTCTATTGCTCTAAATGCAAACCCTTGGATCTAATCCAGGTATCAGTGGAGACCCCAGCTCTGGTGTCATTCTGATAAATCACCATGAAGGCAGAAACCTTCCTCCAGGTTTCCTGAGGTGTGACAGAAAGCAGGATTTAGCCCATGGAATTGACTACCCCAGATCAGGCACTCTGAGCACCCCATTTCTGGTGGGAGTTGGTGGAAGGGACAGGTGTGATGATGGACAGGTCCCAGATCATGCACCTTGTGCTCAGCAGCTGCTGTTTCAGCACTTAAATGGACCCAGGTGTTCCCACCACTCCCAGGGCAGGAGCAGAACTGGTCTGAGTGGAAATGGTCATGTACTGACCTATTTTCAACAGTTTTCCCCAGCTGAGTTTGACTCTTTTGAGACATTAAACAAGGACTGTGAAACCAGGGCTCACCAGGGTAACCTTACCCCTTCGTGAGAATGTTCAAGACCAGGAATAAGTGTATCACTACAGAGCATCCACTTGGTCATATCCAAATTGAAAGGCTGCTAAAAGCATCCAGTGCCATCCAAATGACACATCTGCAGACTTTAGTCTGCCTTGCAGGTAGACAGGACACAAGTTTTCAGCCTGCTAATGTAAAGAAATACAAGGGGATCTTTGAAAAGGCAGAGAAAAAATGAAATTTGGCAGACAGATGCAGCAAGGGGTGCTGAGCCCTTCAGCATCAGTGGGCTGCTGCTTTCAGAAATGTCAAGCCTTCATTCTCTATTGGATTCAAGTGGATATTGTTGCTAACCAGAACAGCAAATCTTCAGTGTCATTTGAAAGATAAAAAGTGCTCTTACCTTGGGGACTTTGCAAGAATTTTGTTCCAGTCAAACACAATTATTTCAGTGTGTTTTTCATAGTTATTCCAGATTCCCATTTGCGGCAGCAAACAAGCCTTTCTGCATCTCAGAATTTTTCCTTCACTTCGGGGACCTAGAAAGAAAGCCACATTACACTGCAATTAACGTCTGGAATGATGCTGTAAAGTACATCTTTGTTACCAAAAATGTTAGTTTCACAGTGCCACCTACAGTGCAATCCAGGGCAAAAGGCAGCAGCTGTATTGCTCTTTTCTTTCTGAGAACGGGGAGAAGCTGTGGCGAGGCAGCCCTGAGCTATCATTGCATTCACCAAAGGCAGAGTTTGCTGTACTAGGGGTTGCAAACAGAATCTGTGCATCTCACTGGGGCCTTATCACCACGTGCCCTCCCACCACCCAGCTGCTGGGAAAGCTGCAAGGTCTGAGACTGCACCATAGTGCAAACCCATTTCCACATGGTTCCACAAAGCCTCCTGCAGTCTGAACCAGAGATTATTAAAGACAGTGGGGAAAATCTTCCACTCTCTTCATAAAGATTTGGCCCAGGGCCTGGAGCCTGCCTCAGCAGCAGAGGGTCACCTCCACAGGAGTGTGTCTGTGGGATCAATGCATTATTGCACCCTCTGAGCATCACCTCCCACACCCAGCCCAGCTGCACTTTGAAATCTCCATATGAAAACACTTCTGCAGCAGCACTGACACACGTTCAGCAGAATAACGAGCTCAAACACTCTGTTTTATAGACATTCAGGCCTCTTTGCCTTTGCTGTTTATATTTGTTCTCTCACTTCCATCCCTGGGCACAACTTGACCTTCTGCTATTGAAAACATGACACAGAGCAATTTGTGAGAGTAATAATAATGTGGTCTTCACCTACACAGCGATCACAATAACCTTTTCTCGTCCACCATTCTTTTCATTTCACTCTTCCTTTGATCAATTAGAAATTTGCTTTTAAGAAACACAAAATTACATCACCAACCATGTTGGAGGGCAGAGCATGTCTGGGGTCATAAAAGCACACAGGCAGCAGCTCAGGACAGGAAAGGCCCTGGCTCAACACACTCATAGAATCACACGATTCCAACCAGTCACAGGTTGGAAGGGACATTAAAGCTCCTCTTGTTCCAAACCATGGGCAAGGACACCTTCCACCAGACCAGGCTGCTCGAAGCCCCATCCAACCTGGCCTTAACAACTCCTTTTTTGTTCAGAATGCCATGAGAAAATAGAGTAATTGCTGGAATTAAAGAGGTGCCAGGCCAGCAATCTATAATTAATCACATTTTACTCTCTTCGCTTTCCAAGGTGCAGTTCCAGGGTGAGCCAAAATCAGCAGTTCTATCAAATCAGCAGTGGAAATCAAAACAAAATGTAGGCAAGGAGTTGTCTCAAGAAAAAGCACTACCAATCCTGCATTAATCCTTTCTTCCACAAATACACATAAAATAAAAAATAAAAAACCAGTGTGCCTCAAAAGGCCTATTAAGAAGAAGCAAACAAACAGGATTTTCAATATAACATTGACTGACTGAAATGGTTATGTGGTACATTTTTACCCATTTCATAATAGGACAGGTAGATAAATACATTCTTACAGTGCTCTTGTAGAAATCAATACTGCAATACACTAACTTGGGTTTTAGTGCTTATCTGTTCCATAATTTTTATTAGAGAGGAAAATAAAACCCCGTGCAGATGCATCTACAGGTAAATACAAATGTCAGTGTAACCTGTTCTGTAAACACATGTTAAACACTGGTAAAAGGCAAGGGAGTATTGATTAGTCCAACTCATTCTAATTAGGTGGATGCAGCGGAAGTGACAGATGATACATCCACCTGCATATCTCCAGGCTTTCTGATACCTTCCAGGCAGTGATATTTCTTCAGAAAATAGAGTTGTATGTGGGGAGATTAAGGCAAACTCCTGAAACCAGCTTCAGCTGGTTTATGTCAATAAAGGAGACAGATCAGAACAGAAACAAGAGGCTCACCTGGTTAATAACTGTAAAAGGAATTCCAAGCTTTTCATTGGCAAAAGCATCCTCTGTGTGTCTTTTGTGAACAGTGGGTTTAACTGCTGGCCCCTGCCTTGTCTCAGGGTGACACATTACTTTGGAAAACAGAGCTGCTTGTTGATTTCTATACAATAAGCTCCAGCCAGTGAGCAACTGAACCCCATCTCCATCTCCAGCAAAGAGATAGAAAAGAAGGAACAGGGAATGGGAGAGGGGAAGGGCTCCACTCTCAGTGTTTATGCATGGACTGGCCATGGGCAGTCCCAGGCACAGGAATTCCCCAGAGCCTACACCACTCCCTTGTGTCAGTATTTAGGGCAAATGAAGATTGTGGGTTCTGGGATCTGGAGGGAATTGAAATGGTCAGGTCTGCTGCACCTCAGTCCCAGCACAGCCTGCTCTCTGTGCCTCTGCACTCCAGGAAAATGGGTATAAACAGCATTTCCCTGTGCCAGGGAAGTGTTTCAAGAACAGAAACAATAAAGGTCTAAAGTTATTTGAAAACTGTATAGGCACTGTGTAATTCCTTTGACAGATGGAATAAGATAACATTTTAAATTAGGTGCATTTCCTACCAATATTTACATGTTGTAAAATGCTTTTTACAGCTACTTTCTCCAAAGAATAAATTACTAAACCATTTTATGCCATCTTTTATAATAAGCTATTAAATAATTTAGAAAACCTCCTTTCATTAAATATTTAAAAGGCCTTAATTTCTCCATTCTAAATAATTCCTCACTTAAAATACAGCTGTGCATCCCTTAAAGACTCCTCTTGTGCAAAGCAAGGGGTGAGAAGGAAAGAAATTTGGGGGCCATATAAGGTTCAGGGGATTTGCCAGCCTGACTTTAACCCAATTGTCAGCCTGGTCAAACTCTTATCTCATACTGAATAAAGGACAAAGGGAAAATAGAGTAATATCTAGTATTTCTTATAGTAGGGAGACAAGTATCTGGTCAGGTCACTGTGTGTATTTGGAAAGTGCTGCTGTTTGAGGGGAACTAGAGACAAAAGAGAGAGCTAAAGCAAAGACCTACACACTGGCTGCCTGACCCAGAGCCCCATTTTGGGGCTAGATCATTCACTATAAGCAGGGTAAGTATTCAGAGACAGTACTTGAAGGGGGCTTATAATAAAGAGGAAAAGCAACTTTTTACATGGGCATGTATTGACAGGACAAGGGGGAACAGTTTTAAATGAAAAGAGGAGAGATTTGTATTCAATGAAAAATATATGATTAGATAAAAGCTTTTCCCTGTGAGGGTGAGGAGACCCTGGCACAGGGTGCCCAGAGCAGCTGTGGCTGCCCCTGGCTGCCTGGCAGTGCCCAAGGCCAGGTTGGACAGGGCTTGGAGCCACCTGGGACAGTGCCAGGTGTCCCTGCCCACAGCAGAGGGTGGAATGGGATGGGCTTTAAGGTCCCTTCCAGCCCAAATCTTCCCTGATTGTGTGCTGATGTCGTCCCCCAGCACGGGGCTGTTCCAGGCCCATGGGTCACTGTCCCTGTCGGGACACAGGGGCCATGGGGGACTGTCCCTATGGGGGTGCAGGGGCCGCAGGTGAGTGATGTCCATGTCGGGATACAGGCCACTGTCCCTGTCAGGACACAGGCCACTTTCCCTGTCACTGTCAGGACACAGGTCACTATCGCTGTTGCTGTGGGGGTGCAGGTCGTTGTCACTGTCCCTGTCCCCGTGGGGGTGCAGGTCCCTGTCTCTGTCACTGTGGGGGTGCAGGTTCCTGTCGCTGTCCCTGTCCCTGTCCCTGTGGGGGTGCAGGTCCCTGTCCCTGTCCCTGTCCCCGTCCCTGTGCAGGGCCGCTCCCGGCGCTTCCCGAGGATCCATCGGGTGGGTGCTGCCCCCTGGCGGCCGCGCCTCTCTCCATGTCGGGCTTTGCCCGTTCCGGCCCT
Organism: Chaetops frenatus; assembly: GCA_013400775.1. Taxonomy (NCBI): domain Eukaryota; kingdom Metazoa; phylum Chordata; class Aves; order Passeriformes; family Picathartidae; genus Chaetops; species Chaetops frenatus. Next base: position 633,799 of record VZTR01023288.1, on the reverse strand, counting down.
GCCAGCGGCAGCTCTGGGGAATCTCCTGCAGCCTCTCCCGCACTGCTGCACCGCCCTCCCCGCTCCCTGCGCCCCGCCCGAGCCTGCCCGGCCCCGAGGGGTCCCGGCCCTCCCGGCAGCCGCTCTGGGGAATCTCCTGCAGCCTCTCCCGCACTGCTGCACCGCCCTCCCCGCTCCCTGCGCCCCGCCCGAGCCTGCCCGGCCCCGAGGGGTCCCGGCCCTCCCGGCAGCAGCGCTCCTCTGTGCCGGCGCAGCTGTCCGTGACAATTAGCGCCTGTCATTAATCACATTAACGCCTCGCTGTCACGGGGTTCGTGGGTTCAGCCTGCCCTCGGAGCGTGGGCACCGCAGGGATGTGCTGGCCTTCACCTCACTGTGACCGCCGTGTCCTCCAGGGGCCCCATCGGCCCCAGGAATGGGCGGATACAGGGAAATAACGCGTCTCGCATGCTGGGTTTCGTCCCTAAACCCTCACCCAGAAATCTCTGCACCAGCTCACGTAACTGCAGCTTGATCTGAAGGCTTTGAGTGTCAGTAAATCCACCTGGGCCGAGTTATTCCAACAGTTAATTAACCTCACTCTAGGCACTGCACCTTCCAGCCTGTAGCTCCTGACACACTCCGATTGTTTTCCCAGCTGGCACATCCCACAGCGGTGTGTCAGGCCCTTAAAGGCCTCGGTTCTGCCCGTCCTTACTCACATCAAGCAAGGGTCACACCTTGGTAGGAAAGCACTGAGAGAGGACATGAAGTTACCCATGTAGTACAATCACAGGATCACAGAATGGTTGAGGCTGCACGAGGGCTTAAAGCCCATCCAGTTCCACCTCCTGCCATGGGCAGGGACACCTTCCACTGTCCCAGGTTGCTCCAAGCCCTGTCCAAGCTGGTCTCAAACACTTCCAGGGATGGAGCAGCCACAACGTCTCTGGATAAGCTGTGCCAAGCCCTACCCACCCTCACATTAAACGATTTTTTTCCTATTATCCAATCTAAACCTACTCTCTATTAGTTTGAATCCGTTCCCCCTTCTCCTGTCACTTCATGTACTTGTAAAAAGTCCCTCCCCATCTTTCCTGTAGGCTCCCTTCAGGTACTGGAAGGTAGCACAAGACTAAGCTCCCAGTGCAAAAAGTGAAACTTTTATTGGGCCCATTCCCTCTTTCCTTTACTCCCAGAGTCAACATCAGCTCTTCTGCTTCCCTACAGGGATCTCTGAGGGATGGAGGTCTGGTCACATAGAGGTCCCCAGGGCAAAGTGAAGTGAGAAGGCTCTTTGGACCACACAAAAATCAGCCAGGCAGGTATCCAAAAAACCACAGGGGCACTGCAGCAGTACCCAGCCCTCTCAGACCCCAGCAGGCTCCCTACACACTTCATGGGCAATTTCTGAACTGTTTTTTTATGAGATCACGTCCCATTTACGACATCAGTCTCTGCTGGCAGCAGCTCAGTCTGTCACCCCTAGCCAGCCCTTTCCACAGGAATATTTCAAAATCTCACTTAACAGCAACTGGGGGAGGTGAAAGGCAAAAGAAAACAATGCCAATAAGAGTGAGAGGGAATAAACCCCACATCCTCCTGAGGAGGGAGAACTGAGCTGCTGTTACATCCACATAGCAGGAGGTATCAACCACATCAGCAGCCAGACCAGCCACAGACAGACAGACAGGCAGACATCCTCTGTGCCATGGGTCTGGGGGGAACTGAGTCTGTCTTCAGCATGGTTTGGAGTTCTCTAGGGTAAAATCTGTCCTCACCACCTCCTTTCAACAAAAGAACAAACCTTTTGTCTGCTGTGGGCAAGTAAAGATGATGGCCTGGGAGGATATCCTGCAAAATATGCCTAAATCACCCTAATTTTCTGGCCCAGACACCACAGACTTCCTTAGTTAATAGTGCCAGAGTCACAACAGTGACTTGGGTGGATGATCTGTTGAAAAGGCTTTTCAGGTGGACTTGTTTTTAGTGAGCGTCTGTGGCCTCCAAATTTGAGCCAGCAGAGCTCAGGTCACACAGAAGCAGAAAGAGCAGTGCACAGGATCAGGAAATAAATTCAAGCAAGGGACTGAGGGCAAGGAAAACCCTGGAGGGCTGACTGCCAGAAAACCCAGAGCCCACACAGAGGAAGGAGGAGTTTAAAATCAAAGCTGTTGCTTCCTCTGCTCTCTCAACACAAAGTGAGTTCTCATCTTTCCTCCAGGATAAGGTCCACCAAGACCAAGAGGACTGCTCAGAGAGAAAAGTGCAGCCATCCCGACTGTCAAATGGAGGCAGAATAGACCCTTTTCTCCATTCAGCATTATTTATTATTCATCATCACCACCCTGCTAAGGACCATTCTGCCACACTCCTGAAAAGGGAGGTACAACCATGAAGGTTTCATTTGAAAGGTTGCACAGACTTACCCATGTGGACAGCCAACACAGGAGATCTCATTACAGCCTAGCTTTTCAACTCTTTCAATTACCTTTATCAGAAAGAATTTTTCCTTGTGATTATCCAGGTCCTTTCAGTCCCTCACTGCAGCTCAAAATCTTTTCCACCCCCCTGAGCAAGCCCTGCTTAAGAGATGTGCAGGCTTCAGGCACTTTGTTCAAGGGAGAGCAGGAATTACTCCAACCCTGTTCAAAGAGGACACAGAGCAGAGACAGTGCCCTGCTCCACTCCCAGCTGCCCTCCCAGAAGCAGAGCAGTTCTCATCTAAAGCAGGCAGCTCACCAAAGAAAAAACCATAGAGAGAAAAGTCTTTGAAGGAAATCTCTTCAGCAGGATGTTTCAGACACAGCAAAAACACATTTTCCCTCTACTGTAAACTTTGCCTGCCAGGTAGCAAAGCAGTAAAGTTGTTGCAGAGCTTATCTTCAGCCATAAAACACTGCTTTCTGTACCCTGAACTGATGGAGGAATTTAATTTCTCCCATGGAAGGCAAAGATAACTGACCTGCTATAGAGCAGGTCACTCACCTCCCTTCCCTCTCACCAGGGACCCAGTTGAGCTGGTGGGTTGTTTTGCAGAGGTCACTCAGAGGAGGGAGGAATGGATGGAAGGGATGGAGGAGGAAAACTCGTGTCCATTTGTGCCTCTGGATAATGCACTGGGAGGCCCCAGACCTGCTCTGGCTGTGTGGTGGCCAGCCCAGGGCTCACATTCAAGAAGCATTCCTAAGGATGGCTGTTCAAATTAAGAACAAGAGGCAATCCAAGGGAAATAACATGAAAATTAGGAGTCAGCAAGTGCAGGTGGTAAGAAAAAGCAGAAGTAGCTGTATTTGTTTAGTCAAGAAAAGAGAGCTTGTTAGAGACATGTCAACTGTCTCCTTGAAAAGACTTGGTTTAGAGAAGGGCAGGATTTAAAGTTGTTCTCTGTAACTACTGCAAATAGCATAAAAATTAATTCAGTGTCACGTCAATAAATTGGTGTGTGCATGAAAAGAAACTCTCTGTATTTAAGGGAGGGAAACTAGTGGTACAAAGTGCTCAAAATCTCATGGAGCCTGGTTCCTGGAGATTGCTTTAAATTGGGTGAACACCTGTGGGATGGTCAAGGCTCCCCTCTCCATCCCCAGCATAGGATTAAAAAAACCACTGGGATATAAATGTGAGGTAGCCAGTCACTGTTCAGTGTCATCCTCAATGCCCTGGTTCAAGTCAGAGGTTACTGGAGGCAGAAACAAACTGAAAATGCCTCCTACACATGTTGGGTTTTCCATGCAGGCAGAGTCAGGGTGTGCTGTATTTAGATATCTTTCTGATGGTTCTTGGGGTCCTCATGCAACCAGGTTTGGTTCTTTCTGGTTCTACTGCATTAGAATATTTTATTCTCCTGTTCTTCCCCAAAACACCTCCCTCACAGTTACAGTATGTCACACTTCCATAAGCTGTGTTAGGCTCTGACAGCAACAGGGACTGTCCATTTCTCTGTCACCAATGTAACCTGGTCTCTGCTTTTGTTTCAATTCCTGAAACACTCCAGGAGGAAAGCACAGAACAGCCAGCTTTGCTTTTAGTACACAAGCATGTTTTATGAGCACTGGATGCACGTTGGCTGATGAAGAATCCCAACTGCCTGGGTATATGGGATAATTGTTCCACTTGGGACTCATCAGCTAATTATTTAAAGATTCTAAGGAAAAGCATTTCATAAATACAGCACTAAATTTCCAGAAGTGTAATTACAGCCTGAACACACATTTTTTAGCACCTGTGTTATCCACTCCATAAGCCTAGAGCAAAGCACCTTGTGGGGTTCTGTCCCTGCTCTCTGGCAGGCTTGGGGCAGGACAGGATAACTGCCAGGAAATTGGAAGGGAATATTTTTTATATTCCCACTTTAGTAACAAAAACAACACAGTCAGCTTGGAGTGGTTTAAAGTTCTGCCCCTAACATACAGAATCTCATTGATGAAGGATAAAACTTGCACAGTATGAGGGAAGCACAGACCAAACAGCCATAACCCAGATTCTTGATGTGGTTTTGTCACTTGACTTTGATGCCATGGGGTCAGCTTTTTACTCAGTGTTAGAAAATACGGTTTGCTGATCCATAACTTCCTCAAGTTACTTTGGAAAAATATTGCTCTACTGAGCAGGAGAATTCCAAAATAGGATTTCTGACCCCCCAGTTCAGGAATTGTTACTCAAAAATAAAAGGTGTCACATCACAGATTGCCAAAAATGAGGCATTTGTGTGGCATGGAAACTTGGACTTGGATCAGTGAACAACTGCATTTAAAGAAGAACCCAGTCTTGTCCAGTCTGGATTCTCATTAACTGAGAAAAAGCATATTTAGAACCAATCTCAGAGTTGTATTTGCTTTTCTATGTTTTGGCAACTCATGCTGGATGGAAGCCCTGCCCTTCACACCCAGTGCACCCACACAGTCTGCCTGTGCATGGGTTCTACATCCCTCCAGCAGGCCCTGCCTTTCTCCTGGTAACCAGAAAAGTTCCAGATATGAGCACATAAAGCAACACTCTCTGCTACTTCCATTTCCAGATGCACCAGGAACTGCATTCCCTTATGCAAGAAAATTTTAGAAGCCCCATAAATTTTGCTCCTCACTCCCAGAAGGAATTTCCTCCATCCTTTCCTACCTTTCCTCTTCCTGCCCAATCCTTCATGCTTCCTTTCCCTGCCCAATCTCAGCCCTCTGTGTTTCTTGCTTACACAGCCCCTCTCCCTGCCTCCTGTGGAAGCTTGTCCTGCTTGCCAGCAGCCCACGATCCCAAAAAAAAAAGGGCTGGGAGGCAGGGGAAGAGACCCCCCCTGAGGTACCTATTGATCAGTCATGAAGAAGGTCTCCCACGGCAGGTTAATCATCTGCTGGGTGCTCTTTTCATCCCCTCACAGGCACGAGGAAGCCACACAGAGCTCTGGGTGCTGTTGCAGTGGAAAAGGAGCAAACCTCTAAAGGTCCCAGACACCTTCCTGTGGCTGCACTACCAGGACAGGAGAGCAGCAGCCACAAAAAGCTGACAGTTGCTCTACAGAAACAGTGAGAGAGGTGCTAACACGGTATTTCCTTCTCAGGTACCTGAATTGTCAGAGGCTCCACCTTCCAGCACCTGTCACAGCTCAAAGAACAACTTACTTCCACACAGGAGGCTCAGCCAGTGACTCTGGGTGAAGTGTGACCCTGGCCAGGCTTTGAATGAGTAACATCGTGTCCTCTTCATGGCTAAGGCTAGAAACCTGCTTTTTTATATGGGGTTTTGTTTTGGTTTCGGTTTTTTTTTAAATAATAATAATAATAAAAATCATTTTCATTTTCACAAAGCTTAGAGAAGCCTGAACTTCAGTCTTTCAGTTCCCAGTCTGCCTAGGATGGATTTGTCTTTTTCTGTTCTTCATTCATGCAGAAGCCTCTTCATGATCATGTAACCCTGTGCATGATTGATGGCAAGAGCAAGGGGGAGGGTAAGTGGTATCATTTTGATTATGGTTTGAAATGCTTAGGGTTGGAAATGAAGTATGAGATTCCCCCCACTTCCCCTGCCTCTCTTGAAGGCAATTATGATTGCCTTAAAGATGTGAGATCTGTTGAAAGTAACAAATCGTTGATTGTTTATTTTCAGAGTAGACAACAATCAGCTTTTAATCAGCTTCTCATCACCGCTAGAGAGCTATTAACTCTCTCAAAAATAATTAGAAAACAGAAAAGAAAAATCTTCTCCAATTATTTTTATCCAGGAAACAGAGATTTCACGGGGGAAAAAAAAAAACACCTCAAGATTCAAAGAAAAAAAACATTTATGTGGTGGCACATTAATTTCTCTCTTTTAGCAATGAGATATTGTTTGCCAGAGGTTGGATTGTGCTTCCTGGGTTTGTATGAAGTTACGGATACTGGCACCTGAATAAGAAGCAGTATTTTCAGTCACCTTGGGTGGACACTCAGATATTTCTGCTAAAAGTTTTTTTAAGGAAATGGATTGCACGAGTCTTCCATTTCTCTGCTTTCTGACTATTCACAGAACTCTGGCTTCCAGACTCCCACAGTACACATTTTTTCCATTTTTGAGTAAATAGTCTGTGAATTTCTGTCCTGGAGGAAATACTACTCAAACTTAACTACAATAAAAAGAACAACTTCTAAATTTCAATTATATTGGATTTAGCAACAGGTATGAAACATCTCAGATATCATGAATAGTCATTTCAGCTCACATACAACTTTCTAGAAGCTTTCCCTACCAAAAATGCCATGAAAATATCCCCTCAATGTGCCTCATTTACTACTGCCACACAGACTTTAATAATACACTGCTTTTAACTCAAATGTAACTCAAATAAAATCAGTCATGAGCACTCTGCTGGGTCCTGAGACAACTGCTGCTGTCCTGCCCTGCAGGTATTTGCCTTTCAGGTGATGGCCAGGCAATGTCCTAGGTGTTCCTGAGGGGCAGTTACCCAACAAGGAGCCTTTGGTAAATTCTGGGGGACAGACAGGTTTTGTCACTGTCACATTGCAAAAAGGTAATGGACTGCAAATCCCTTATGGACTCTAAGGAACAGCTCTCTAAAGAGTGTGTGAGTGCTCAGCTAATGAAGTTCTCCCCCAGCAGGACCCCAGTGACTGTATCTTTTTATTTTATTTTCTCTATTGCCCATTGGAGTTGAATTGTGATGACTTTAAAAAGGGATTCTTGTCCATTGATCAGTGTTGTACCCACTTGACCTACTAGTGTCTCTTTACAGATTGATGAACTGGAACACAAAAGTGGAGCTCTCTCAGTTTAACTGTTCCCACCTGAGTTTCCTGCACTGTGAGATACATTTGTAAAGAGGCCCATGGAGTGGTTGCACCCGTGGTTCAAATTCCAGGTTTATTGTAAACAGAACTTCCACTGCCTGGCAAAAATGCCAGACAGCAAAGACATTAAAAGGTTTACATTAAAATCTGCTTTCATTAAAAATGTGCTGCACCTCAGAATCAGAGCAGGAATTTAAGTCTTCTGCTTTAGTACTGGTCACTAATTAAATGAGAAATGGCAACACTAATTTAAAAAAGTTATATATGGAAAAATTACTTATTGGATTTATATTTTTCCCTCACCAAGTGAAACTCCTCCTAGCAAATGACAAATGTTTTGATTAAGATTAGAAAGAGAGGTTCCAGGCAGCCAAACCTTCACTCACCAGAGGGTACCACCACATCCAAAAAGGAAGATACAGGTTTTTAATTTAGAGCTGTGCCTTGTTCTAGGCAAACCCCACATTTTACATAGTTATGTACTGACAATTTAGTCTAATACATCATTTTTAGACCAGGGATGAAGTCCTGTTCACCTCCATCCTCCCTTCAAATTGACACACAATGGCAAAAATTCACTTCTCTGCTCACAGAAATGGTTTGGTGAGCCAAACCCAAAGGACATTTTCCAGAGAGTGCAACCACCCTTATTTTACCCTCCTGGTCCTTTTTCTAGGCTGAGGCTTTGGGCAAATAGAATAGATACTCAGGTTCAACTTCATTCAGATTGTCTGATTTTGAGGAGGTACTTGTGAGTACAAAGTGCCTTGTAGCAGCTGTGTGTCAGAAAGACAAGAACCAACTAGGAACACTGATACCGCTGCACAAACCAGAATAAATGGCCAGTGGATGGTATGGTTTAACATTTTAAATTATTTTTGCTCTCCAGCCAAAGACAGTTGGTTTCTTAAAACATGATTTTATCCTTTCTAATTTGACTTTTCAATTGTACCAGAATTGTTAATTATTTCTCTGCTTGCAATAGCACCATCCAATTTATCACCTGAGAAGAGCAGCACAGCATAAAAAAATCTGTTGCCTTTTTAACCTGAAGGTCTCAGCATTTACTCTTCAAGAATATGAAAAATTTCTAATTTAATAATGGAATATCCCTATGATGGTCACCCTAACTGGAGAGTATTGCTTCCTGAAGTTTCCTGCTCTTCAGCCAGGAGAAGTCAACAGAGCTCTCTGAATATAAAGCCCAGCTTAAGCTCCATTCCAAGAGGCTGGACACAGCTGGAGCTTATCTGGGACCCCCTGGGACTCTCACCCAGCAGAGACCTCTGGCCACTCATGTCCTGAGGTGCATGTCCCAAAACACAAAACCACAGCCAGGTCCTTCCTGTCTGTGTGTTGAACAGTGTTGAGAAAAACCCTGAATGAAAGGGAAAATCCAGAGGCTGCTCCCCTGGCACAGAGGACTGGAACAGTCTCTGCTGTGAGTGGGTAAATTTCAGTGAACTTGCAGTAGGAACAGGATTTAAAAAAAAAAAAAATCTCTAGGAAAGGTCTGCTGAGTACCATGTAATAAAAATACAGAGAATTAATTTTACTTGGCTCTTATTTGCATCTCTGATTCTGAGAGTCTTGTTCTGGACAAGAAACACTGATTCCCATCCATTACTCCTAACAGAGCAAGATCCACAGTGTGGCACAGTGTTTGTTACTCCTTTCACAGGCACAAATATGTTTAATCAAGGGCTGAAGTAAGAATAAATGAATAAAACAAAGTAAAGCAAAGTAAAGCTTGAAGCACCAGAGTATCCCCAACACTCTGCAGTTTGGCAGGGCATTGCTGGGCAGAGCAGAAAGAGTAAAATTCGCTGCCCAAATCACACTTTATTGTCAAACCATCCTGTGGGAGCTCTACAGAGAAATCCTGCTCAAACCATGTCCTGCCTGCCAAGCAATGTTTTACCCAGAGATTTTATAAAATCTCCCCAACCCCTTCCCATTGTAGGTATGCCCCACCAACAAGCTGCCCCTGCTCTCAGCACCCAGCTGGGACACTTCACACAGGACAGCCCTGAGCTGGGAGAAGGCAAAATCTGCAGATCTTTGTGAAGCATCTCTGTCTTACCCTAGAAACCAAACAGAGATGTCTAAAAAAGGCAGGAATAACGGAACTCCAACCCAGCCATTGGACAATGCATTTGCTGTGAAAGGCAGTGACCCAAGGGCCTGAGGCAGAAGCTCAGCCGTGCTTGTCAAGTGATGCATTCGTAGCTGCACCGAGGTTTGAGATTCAAGCTTGAAAACCAGCAGGACCTGTGAGTCCCTCAGAACTGAAGCACGAGGACTGTGAGAGGCTTATTCCAGGTGCAGTGCCATAGATAGACACCATTATTCCCACCAGAGAATCCACCCGTGGGACCTGGGTGGGCGCCTGCTCCATTAATATGAGAGTGAAAAAACCCCCAAGCGTGAGACACAGAGGAGCCCTTCCAGCACAAGGCTGTTTGTCTCCTCCTTTAATAACAGCAGCTACCACATCTTAATAGAGCAGCTCCTCCTCACAGCTCCTCCTCCTCCTCCCTGTGCACCCTGATGGTGCCTCCTCGATATTAAGAGCAGCGTCGGATGAGAGACGGAGGCCCCGAGACGTCCCTCTTTTCATCACGTTTAATTTGTAGAGCTAGTCAGAAAATAGCAAGCAATTTAGCCTGGAATTTTGCCAGCTGGGATATTCACAGCACATGTGATCAAACAGCAGAATTTGCCAGTCACTGGAAAAACAATCAGGCTCTGTAACCTGACTTCACCGCCGAGGACAGAGCCTGTAAACATCACTATTGATCAGGGCAGAACCGTTTTCATCGGGCTGCACCACTCTGGACATGAAACATCTGCAGAGTCAACGCCTGCACAGCTGAAGTTAGGGCAGACAGCTCCAAGAATTTAACATTCCTGAGACATGAGCCATTTCCAAAAGAATTAGCGACCAAAGACACTATGGAATTACACTGAAATTTGAAGAAAAAGATATTATAAATGGATTTTATGTAAAACTCCGGGTTATGGTACAGCTTATTGACATATACAACAAATTAAAACAGCTAATTCGTCTTACTACCTTCCACTGATAATTTTTTAATTAAGTTACTTATCTTTATCTACATATTTAAGAATGTAGATCTTTCATTATTCATCTCTTAAAGAAAATCAATGTTGCCCTGATTTGCTACAGCTCAAACAAGGGAGCAGTTTTATCTATGCTAGGACTGACTAATAGAAAAAAAAATTCATTAACTTTATTAGCAAGCCTTAAGAAAATGGTATTGAGCAAATTTTCATACTCTAAAAGTCTGAATTATAAATCAAAAGCTTAAAAATGTCCAGTATGACTAAAATACACATCATGATTTTAAAAAAAAAAAATCTTAGAAATTAAAAAGGAAAAAGTAGAAAATTACTAAAACAATCTAATGTAATGTTTTAGAAAGTTGAGCCCTAATTCTGGGTTATATTATAAAAACCACTAGCAAAAAAGCTTTACATTCTGCTTTTTATTATTAATTATTATTCTGCATTTTATTTATTACTAAGAGACTGGAAGCTCATCTGTAACACTGGTTAGATGCCAGTGTCTAAATGCCTACCCACTACACAGTTTTGAAATATTTGCACATCAAAACAGACTCTGGTTTTACACTTGGGACTCTAAAGCTTTATAAAAGACACCATGAGGAGTAAACTTTGAATCTCGATTTCTGGAGGAAACAGACTTTTTCTAGTCATCTAGAGTGTCCTTTTCTTCTCAAGGTGACCTTAAGTTTCAGATTTGTAAAATGGTTTCCTCTTGTGTTCAATCCTACTGTGTAATAAGTTTTAAAAATGACTATTTATCTTCTTTAATATATTAGTCATATAGAGCAGGAGAAGCCTCTGTGGGATTTTTTGCTATCGGGTTTGCTCAAGCCTAAGTCAATGCTGATTTAGAAAACATAACTTACCCTTAGTAACAAACAATCATGGATATATTTATTGGAATAACATCTGCCCATTCTCCTCCTGCAGCGTGTTTGTTTCTCAGTTGCAGTGCTGCAGATTGGGGGATATTTACAGTGACCAAGGCAATTTGAAAGTAATGCTTTTGTGTTGCCCATCTTATTACAATTTTACAAGCCTGAATCGCTGGCATTTAGCAAAACAAATGGATCTGATGGTTCTGAAAAAATGTTAATGAAATGCAAATTAGCCAGGCAGGTGTAAATTATATTTATGTCAGAGAAGCGAGAATTGGTGCTTTGCTCAGAAGCTGCCCCTTGCAGAAGTTACATTTAATGAAGTTTAATTTTTTTTTAGATTTTGCCTTGCTAATCATGACCTCGTCTGCCTGCACCATGTAATGACAATAATGAATAAACATGCTGTGCTTATGAAGAACTAGAACCTAACAAGCTGATCAATTGTTAATTCTATAAAGTGACTAAAACGTGTCTCCACTATCAATAAGTAAATCAGCTTCTATTTGCAGTACAAATGCACCTTGTACATATCCTCCAGCTATCCTGCCCTTCTCTGTAATAATGTAATTATCAGTTTGGTCATATTTAAGTACAGCCTGAATGAGATTTGATATTATTTTTGTCTTGGGGGTGGAAAAATAGGAGGGAAAAATTGTTTGGATATTTAAAGAGACACAATACATTTATTTGGAGGATGCAGATTTTCCACTTGCCCTCCAATTAGTTATGCAATATTATTCATTTGAAAACCAATTATTTTACAACATTATTCTTAAATCATAAAGGCTATTATCAGACAGACATTCCAGAGAAGAAGGCCTTTTTCTTATTAAAGCCCTTTTGCTCTAAGCCTCTGTAACAAAGACTTTAAACAAAAGACAACAGTGCTCATTAACTGTAACAGAAGATGTTTCTTCTGTAGGGGAAAAAAAAAAGCATTTAAAATAAGACTAATTTGGCTTTATTCTTCTTCTTACATGAGGAAAACACAGAAGGTAGATCAGCTCTTTAGCTATAATACAATTATGTATATTCCAAATATGTTAATTACAAATAGCTGACTGTCTCCACTCCATTTCCAAACAAGATTTAGCAGAAATAGTTTATCCATTGCTGAAGAACAGGTTCAATAGAAAGGATATTTAACACATGCAAAAAACGGGGGTTTTGCTTGAATTATCTGTTTTCCTTCTCATTCCTAGGGCTGTCTGCAAAGACCCTGGGAGGAAGCAGTTCCCTATTCATCCCCCCAAAACCACCACCCACCTCAGGCTGGGATGCAACCAGTGAGGAAACCTCACCTGGAGCATTTCACAGGTGAATGATACACACTGTCAGGGTGAGAAATTGCATTTAAAGTGGCTGCACTCATTGTTAAATTAGTGGCTAAAATCAGTTAAAGTGGCTGCCCCTTTTTCAGAGTTATAAACAATAATTATTCTTAAATGTTTACAGCTTCTCTGATTATTGTCCTATTGTTAAACTGAATTATATGTCACAAAAATACATTAGAAACATTGCAAGGAGGAAATGTTCTGGAGGGAAATGCTCTTAAGTGTGTAGATAAGCTCAATATACCAATTAATTTCTAACACTTAACCAAGTGTCATTTCTCAGGTGGAAAGTTACTGCCAGAAGTTGTCCCACTCTACCTCAGATCCATCTCTCCACGACAATTTGGTGTAGAAAAGGAGGGACAGTCTTTTTTTACCTGCTACTCTCTTAAATTAAGACAATCAGCACAGGTTTTTAAAAGGTGTTGGATCTAACAAAATTTTTTTCTTTCAGTGGCCCCTAAACAGAAACGGATCTATTGTTAAGCAAAAGCAGAATCAATCACTTCAGCAGCACACCAAAAATAGGGGGTAGTTTAGTACTAAAATAATGATTTTGTTTTTCCCTCCTTCAGCCCCAGTTAAGCCCATACACCACATAACTGGCAGGTATTTCCACAGTTAAACTCTTACTCCAGTAGTACTTTGCAGTTAAATAACCCAATTTCAATTACTCTGTGATGTGCTTCCAAATAATGGATATTAGCTCAGAGGTTCAGAGGCACTGTTTCACTGAGTAATGTACCAGGAATGCACACACCTGACAATCTCTTTGTATTCCACAAAATGACAAATCCTTTTTTGAGATTCAGTGGCCTGTTTTATGGGCAGGTCCACCCACTGCTGTAGAAGCCGTGTTTGGGGAAATTTCCATAGCCCTTGACTTCTAACCAAGGTGCTTCAGAGCCACTAAACTGGCACAAGGAGTGACACAGTCAGCACCAGCCCACCAGACAGCCAGGATCAGGCTTTTACACCTGCCTGGATCCACACTGGGCCAATTCCAGTTGCATCCCAGTTTTCCTCGGGGAGCAAGCAATGCCCCAGAGCAGCCACAACACTTTCTGTCATTAAGATTATAAAGATTTCCTTCACACTCTTATTTTTTCTAGGAATAAAGCAAATGGGTATCCTGAGTACAGCCCTGGCATTGCCACAGACCCTGGCATTGGCCAGAGGGAGAGATAACAGCAAAGGGAAAAAGATGAGGAGGCCTCCTTCCTCCCTGGTAATCCTGTCTGCTGAGCATTTGCCAGGAATTTGGAAAGAAACCAGCAAGGAACATGGGCTTTCTGAATGCCCAGTGAAGAGACCATCACCAGCAACCAGAGGTTCTCTATTTTCTTTCCAGAATTATCATAGAATCATAGAATGGTGTGGGCTGAAAGGGACCTTAGAGTTCCAAACCCCACCATGGGCAGGGACACCTTGCTCCAAGCCCCTTCCAACCTGGCCTTGAACACTTCCAGGGTTGGGGCAGCCTCAGCTTCTCTGGGCAACCTGTGCCAGGGCCTCACCACCCTCACTGTGAAGAATTTCTTTTCAATATCCAAACTAAATGCTCTTTCAGTTTAAAGACATTCCCCTTTTTCCTGTTACTACAAGCCCTTGTAAATTATAGGGAACAGAATCCCAAAGACTGATTTAAGCAGGGCACATTAACCCCCCTACTCCTCTCACAGAACCATATTTCCATTAAATAACTCACCCACACCTGTTTAATAGTTTAACTGTAACAAGAAGCTCCATCTAGGAGTCCAAGCTCAGTTAATTTTGCCAGGAAATTGTAATATGGATGCATTATATTAAATTCTGAAACATGGCATTTCTCTTCCTGTCTCCAACATTATTAGCATCTTACAGAGGCTTGAATTAAAAGAGAAACATTTATTTTATCACCCCGATATCAGCCCGCTGCAATATAACATTTTTTGAAACAGGGAAATATCACAGCTTGGCATCATAAATTCAAAACTGCAACAAGATAAATCCTTCCCATTAATGTAAAGCGCTGTACTTCCCAATATATCTGCATCTGCAACACACTTGTGTTTGCTGATCAGACTATCATAAACACACATAACTCTCGGTGAATAATGGAAGCAGCAAGAAAATCCGAGGGTAACTGCTCTCCAGACTAAAGCAGCCACAGCCTGGTCCTTCAAACAGATTCACTCATGCAGGGATGTTCCTGCTTGTGTTCAATAACGTAAAATACCATCGTCCTCACCTCTGGAATCCACACAACAGCAAACGACACCGAGGTGCAGTCACTCCTTAATTACACGTGCCCAGAATGGATGCTGGAAGCTTTATTAGCTTGCAATATATATAAATCCCAGAGATGCACAAAGGAGAGATTGGGTACCCTATCAATTAAGAATTTCTGAATTTCTCACTGAATACTAAAGGTGACAATGAATTGACACGGAAAAAAAGCAGAAGCCCATTTAATTTTGTCGAAAAGAAAAATCACTGACTGTTTAGTGCTTCCTACAGCAACTCCCACCTTTTCCCCTTTACACTGAGATCAATACTCTGAAACTTGAGCCAAATGGGAGTTTGGCACACAGTTTACAAAATGCAAACACATGAATTAATAACCTGAATTATGCAAATGCGAACCTGAAATTTGCAATTTGTTTTAAAAAGCTGAAAGGACTCCTCTTAATTGGTTTATCCATGTCTAGGCATTACTCAGATGGTTCTGGTTTAGCAGTTAGCAGCCTCTTGCAGGCTCAGAACAAAAAGCCTACAAATATTTTAAGAGCTGAAGCACCTGAGTTCTGCTCTCTCCTCTGTAAGGAAAAGGTTTCTTGATTCCAGAACCAGAAAGTCTGAGCTGATTCCACGTTCTCCAGCTCAAAGGGATGTAGCTCATGGCTGGGTCATGCTTGGCAAGAGGCTGGAGAACAGAAAGGGGCAAGAGCTCTGCACTGAGGGCTGGGGAGTAAGGTCTTTAACCATCTTTTACCATCCTGTAACACCAAGGGTGGGATATATGAATATATTTATCCTTGTTATACATCACAGCACGTGTAACACAGCTGCTGTGGAAGGAGGGAGGAAACTTGTACTGATGCTGTGCAGAGGAAAATATCCTTCTAGGAGAAAGACCTGACCCCAGCAGAGTTTTTATTCCACAGATGTTCCCTGTAAAGTGTAACTGAAATTGAAACACAAGAGAAAGGGGAATAAAAACAACGGGTCACCTTTGGAGTCACAGAGATACCTGGTGCTACTTTCCCTCATTTGAGCTTTACTCTGGCATAGTTGTACCAAGTCTGAGAAAATCAGCCTTTCAGCTCACAGCCTTTCCAAAATAACTGCTGGAAAATATAAAATAGAGCAAAACGGGTGAAATCCGCAGTCCTTTGTTCCTCCTTAGAAGCCTCTTCAGAATAGCAAAGAGGCTTCGGTGCCACAGTCCGATAGAAATCCCGGTCCTTGCAAGTGCTCGGGATGCTCTGGCACTGCAAAGCAGCTCAGCCCGAGCTGCCTGACCCCAGGTGAAAATGTGCTGTGATCTCCTGATCTGCAGGGCTGGCACCGCCTTCAAAGCAGCCGCCTGCCTGATGGTTATCGCATTTTCAAAGGGGAAAAGAGAAGCTGAAGGAGTTCTACTAGACCTTGAGAAAAGGAGTCCCAGGGCCATAAGCTCTGAGAGAGAGACAAGGAAAATCCAATACCTTGGATGAAAAGTATTTATGTAGGAGAGATCTTTATTCTGAGCGTGCTTCCAAAATCCAGGACAAAACATCATGCTCAAGATTTTCCTCTAGAGACTGGAATGAGGCTTAGGACTCAGAGGTATCTTACTGCTCCATATTAATATTGCAAATGAGTTTAAAAGAATAAAAGATTGGTCTTAGAGAGTTATAAAATATTGGTAGTCCAAACAAAACCATTTTTTGCACTTACAAATTCAAGTTTAGTTCTAGATTAAAAGCTTATTTTTTCAATGGCCAACAGAGGTAGGTGACATTACAAAACCACAATAATTTCAAGATGCTGTAAGAAATTTTATTTTACACAAACCTGAGAATTAATTGCTTTCCATCGAATATTTTATTATTTACTTCTCCACGTACAATTTTTTCTAACACTTGAGGAGTACTGGCCAAATTCTGCCCTTTTCACTCACAGCCCAGTCCTTAATTGGGAAGCTTTGCCTGAGAGAGGACAGCAGGTGCTGGCCTTCAATTGATAAAAGATTGGCATGGGGAGATCAGGGGCTGCTCCCAAGTACCACCGAGCAGTTGCCAATTCAGAGCCAATCCAGAGCAGTCACATCTGGAAGGCAACACCAGGTAACACCTTCACAGGAGAACTGGTGGACTCTTAGCAAGTTATATAAAATTCAGAGAAGTCAGTGTGAATTTTTCTGTGCAATTTAAATGATATTCCACAATCACCAATCTGGAACAGCCTTCTAAACAGCAGAGGAAAAGGGCTGTGGAATAAGTGGCATGAGCCCAGACAATCTCTGTACCCTGGAGAGGCAGAAAGCTCTTCAGTATTGGACTAAAATCTATCACCAAGACTCTTGTTTCCTTTTGCTGTGTTTTTCTTCAATAATTGGGAGCTTTTAGCTATCAGAGTACATCAAACCTGTACCTTCCACAAGCACTGAAGTCACTCAGACTAATATATCAAACATCAATATGAAACTAGAAGGGGAAAAAAAGAAGAAATCTGCTACAGCATCATCTAAACATAAGACACTAAGTAATAGCATTTAAAAAAAAAAATCTATTT
This sequence comes from Chaetops frenatus, assembly GCA_013400775.1. Taxonomy (NCBI): domain Eukaryota; kingdom Metazoa; phylum Chordata; class Aves; order Passeriformes; family Picathartidae; genus Chaetops; species Chaetops frenatus. Next base: position 616,480 of record VZTR01023288.1, on the reverse strand, counting down.
CACACAGATTAAAATCATTACTGTTCTCTAGAGACCCTCTCTCTCTCTCTCTGCAGCTCCCCATGTCATTTCCTAGCTGGTAAAAATGTGCCACAGGATATCAAAAGACGGCAACGTTCTTCTAATTTTAATATCCCTCTAATCCAATAATGGCTTGTTTACTGCTTTCTAATTTAAAGGTAATTCATTAGATGTATCCTGTCACGTCTTATTGGCAATGAAGGCATAAGGATCTTACACACAGCTCTGAGGCATGTCAGTCATATTGCTAATATTCTGTCTGGGTCCCTCAATGCAAAGGGCTATCAATGCAATGGCACTGATAAGGGACTCTGTGTGTATACCTACATATAAATCACAACCAAAAAAAAAACATTAAAAGGCTTCAGGGATGAAGTCTGGACCCAAAAATTTATGTTTTAGCATTGAGAATTCTAGAAAACTGAAATATAAGTGATTTGAGTGCAAATATTTGTGATAGTGACAAAAAGGATTTGCACAGCCTGAGGGGGAAGGCCCTGCCTGACCTGCAGGGAAATTGGATGAGTCTGCAGCAAATGATGAAGGTTAAGGAAACATTAGACAGAAGAGGCAGCCTGAACTCTAAAATGCACATTTCAGGAGCCAGACCATGCCAGGCAACATCTGCTGTGATTCTCCAAAAGCCGCACAGAGTTACTGAGTAACCCTCGAGGAAAGTGACAGGAACTGAGGCCAAGGGCTTCAGACCCTGCCCCGAGGTGAGGGTGAGGGTGAGGGTGAGGGCACGGCAGGAGCCACGGGCACGGCGGGGCACGGCGGGGCACGGTGCTCTCCTGCCTCAGCAGCCTCAGCAGCCCCCACCCGGCCGCACCCTGCCCCTCCTCGCTCCCCTGGCACGGGGTCTGTGCCCACCTCCACGGGAGCAGCTCCTCTCCGAGCAATCAGGCAGAGGAAAGCAATTTACTACAGGTGAAAGCACTGTGTGCTCAAACACGCTGCTCAGGCAGCTCTCCTGCCACCAGGGCTGGGGACTCTCGGGCTGTTTACACCCTGCCAGCAGCCAGCCCAGTCACACCAGCTCTCCCTGTGCCAGGGCACTGATGTGCCCCTTTTCAACAATCTCTTCCCGAAAAGTGAAACCTTTAACCAGCCAGACTAACACCACGCGTGTGGCTGCTTAATGAATTGTGGCTGTCTCAGAGGAGGACCCGGGGCTGGGAAACCTCGGCGTGTGCACACACTGGCGTTATTCCCCAGCAGCACGGCAGGATCACCACTTTGGAGGACAGTTTGGGTCAGTACGTGTCCGAACCCACCCCCTCATTGGCTGTCGGTGATGTCATGGCCGTGCATTAATCCCCGGTGACTGCAGGTTTAACATCGCACCTATCACCACATCCTCTGCTAACGACAACGACCGCGCGCCTTGGAGGAAATTACTCGAGCAGAGGACAAAGCAACTTGTTGAAACAGGCAAAGTCGCATATCTTAAGTGATTGTTTCCAGCTTTTCTTTTGTCAAAGTGAAGTTGCTGGGGTCAGGAGATGACACGTGCCTCGCTGAAAGGAGTGGGTGTTGTTAGAGCTCTGTTTTAAGGAAAGTAAATCCTCCCACTCAAAAAGGTGAAAGTGCCAGTGGTGGGAAACCAACTGCTCTGGGAAATGAAAGTATTTCAGGAGCTATAAAATCGGTAGCTGAAATTACAAACACTTTTTTTAAAGAAAAAGAAGAAAAAAAGAGTGATATTTAAAGAACAAGCTTGGCCCTTTGCTGTCAACATCCTCATCACTGGAGTAACGGGGCAGTAAATGAATTTAGCGCGCTCACCCCAGTACAGAGATAGATTTAACTCCAGAACCAACACTTGGAGTCTTCCGGACTGACACTCACACAGTCACTCTCCCGGAGCCTGCCCAGCCCGAGGGGCTCGCCACAGGGCTTCTGGGGAGCGTGGACACCGCAGGCACTGCCGGCACCGGGGCTGCCCGGTGCGGGGGATCCCGGGGTGTCCGGTCGGGCAGATCCCAGGGTGCCCGGCCAGGCAGCCCCCATGGGCTCTCGGGGAACAGATAAATCACTGTTAGCCACCACACGCCCGACACTTGGGCTCCGGAACACAAGTTACATCGCAGCTGAAGAGATGCTTCTCTCCCAGCTCTTTCCCGCGGTGCGCATCACGCACCCCCCCGCCCGGGACCGAGCACCGGCGCCGAGAGCCGGCGGGGAGCCCCGGATCCATCCCAGCCCAGCGCCCCTCGGCTCCGGCCCGGCCCGCACCTCCCTGCACCGAGCACCAGCCCGGGCAGCCGGAGGGGAGCCCCGGCCACAGCCCAGCCCGGCCCGGCCCCGCTCACCTGGCGGCCGTCTCTCCCGGGGAGCTGCTGCGGAGGCAGGAGCAGCGTGCGGGGAAGGGGGAATCACTCACGGGGGAGCGGGGAAAGCACCCGGCACTCAGGCTGCGAGGAGGATGCTCCGCACACACTCCTGCACGTAGCGGCGCAGCGCCCAAAGTGGCTTTGGAACTCCCCTCCCACTCCTCCTTCTCCTCCTCCTCCTCCTCAGAGCCTGGGGAGGAAGCACGGTGTTACGGCTTTGGCGTTTCTCCCACCTCCGCGGAGCATCCTCCTCCCTCCCCTCGCCCCGGTCCCTGACTCCGCCGGGCACGGGGAGCGCGGAGCCAGAGCTGCTCGGGCGAGGTGCCCTCTCCTCTCCTCTCCTCTCCTCTCCTCCCCTCCTCTCCCCTCCCCTCCCCTCCCTCCGCACCGGGCAGCCGGGGTGCTGCCGCCGGGGAAGATCCCGCTGCCTTCCGGAGGCAGAGCCTTCGCTCAGCCCGGGTTTTTAATCTCCTGACGGAGTCCTGACCTTATTTCAGCATCCGAGAGGTCGCTGCTCAGCCGAGGGAAGACACGGGAGATGTTTCCCAGCTCGCAGCCGGGCCGGAGTTCGCAGCATCTTTCGGAACAGCTGTAACTTGAGAAGGGAGAAGGGGCTCAGGCCGTAACCTCCCCACTCCTCCCACCGCATGTACGCAGTCCTGCGGGTTATCAATAAACCATCATCTTCACAAATTTGGTTTAAATGTTCAAAATGAAAGCTGGTGTTTCCCTGGCTACAAAGTCGGGGTCACTTTGCCTTTCCAGCAGCCACCGGGAAACCGAGTGTCCTTCTTGCTCTGCCACTGACTCTCTGCACAACCTTTATCACCCCTCTTCACACCCGCAGATTCTCCCGTAGCTCTGCTGCTCACCTACAGAGTGACGTCCAAATAAACGCTTCGGTGGCTGTCAGGCATTTAAATATGTGTAGAATCGAGTCTCATTTCTGTGAGAGAGGGCAGTGTCTCACCGTAGGTAACCACAGGGCTCAGTGCAACAGTAGGTTGTTCTCAGCTGTATTACCTAAATCCCGTTGTGATACAAATCGTCATCCTCCTGGACAAACATGCCTTAAATTGGAAGAAAGACTGAAAAAATCCCTTATGGAACAGAGTGAGCTACTTTTATCACAGGAAGGCACTCACTGGCTACTGCTGTGGAATTGCAAATTGCCTTTCGAGTTGTCTTTGTGCAAGTTCTCTAGTGCACGTGTGAAAAACAGTAAAAATCTCAGCAGCTTCTGCACCACCATTGACAGTAAATTAATAATCCAGAAGTAGACTCCCACATCCTGGATAAACTCACTTAGCCTGGAAGAAAGGGTCCCAATCCCCAGCCTTAGCTCTCCCTCATCTCATGTTAGCACAACTCAGCTATGCTCTTTCAATCAGCAGGAGTTGCAATATAGTCAAAACAGAAGGGAACAAGCCCACGATGTGAGATCACATCTCTCCATCTCATTCCTTACATGAGGAGCTGTCACCTTTTTGCCTACTGCTCCTGACATTTAATAGCCCTCCAGACCTCCAGCGAGCGGGGAAGAGGGGAGAGAGAAAAGGCAGAAGCAGGAAGGAGCCCCAAGGTTGCATAAAGAAATGTGAGAAGTAGATCTGGGTAAAAGGGAGGGAACTGGATGTACTGATGGGAAAGGGAAAGATTTAGAGGACAGGAGACACAAATTAGCAGGAAAAAAGGTCTCATCTTGCTGGCTGGGATACAGTTTGTTGAAAGCAGGCTGCTCAGGACATCAGACAGGGATTATGTAGGATCAACAACCCCCTGATATGTGTGGATGGAGCAGTTCACCAGCTGTGGGTGCTTTTACTGGGCTGCTGAGCCACGGGAGATGGGAGTTCACAGCTTTCCCTGGCCTGCTGCTGTCCTGTGCTCAGAATTCCTTCCCATCTCTTAGCCTCAGTTTTCCCATCCAGACAGCAGAGACAGCCTCATTTCTAGCACTGGGTTGCTGTCAAAACGAATTAAGAGGTCCAAGGAGTACTTTGAAATGCAGATATTATGCTCACTAGTTTTAATGTCTCCAAAGCGGTCTCCAGATATCTCTAAATCCTCAACATATCCCTGATCAATTCCTGTTTTGCATATGAGGAAGCCAAGCAGAGGGACAGAGGCTTTAGTCCATCTCTTTTATGTTGTGTTCTGAGGGTCCCCCTGACCTTGCCATGGCTCAGGCTCCCAGGTTTTGTCCCACAGTTTTTGTCTGATCCCATCCAAAGCCACATTTTGCTGGTGACACAGAACAAGCTCCATACATGCAGAGCCTCCACACCTGATTATTAATTACTACCCTGTTAGCAATAGATTATTACCCCCCCCATAAAGCTATTTCCTCTGACAAGTCAGTGCCCAGGCTCGGGCTCACATCCCCTCCCTCACCCTGGAATTACACCCACATTTCTGGCATCCACTGTGCCCTGCAGGACCCTCCCAGAAATCTTGGGTGCTGTGGGGCTGGACTAAATCTCCCCCTGTATTTTCCTTGGCTTTGCAGGTGCACTGGGAAAGACCAGGACACGGGAGGTTCTGGTCCCCAGGCCTGTGATCAAATTATCTCTCCCTCTGTCACACATCCTAATCATCACAGCTGGCGGCCATGCCAACAATATTAACGCTGCTGAGTAGCTTTCAGTTTTGCAATTAGCAGGGTTTTCTGCTTCCCTCAAATAAAAAAAAAATAGGCTGGTGCCTCTTAACACTGCATAAATGATACAGAGACATTCAAGGCCCACGTTCCTGCCTTGTTGAGATGAAGCGACATTAGAAGTGCTGGAGATATTTTTAAGTCTTCTGGAGATTAAAATGGTTACAAAGCTTATTATTTCTAAACATGTTTATCCTGCCTCTCTTTTTTGTTTGCAAAATTAGGCAAAGCACAGTTTAAATAAACAACAATTGTACTATTAAACATTGATTAAAGAAAAGGGTTCCATTTAAATTATTAAGTGGTAAGATAAAAAGCATCCCTTCTCTTTTGTACGCTACTTTATTCAGAAGTCAAACTTCTGTAGTCTCACTGAATGCTAATGAGCAGCATAATAATGCACAAGGGCAAGAGGGGGCTGAGTAATTAAAAACAGAGGCCAGAAATCAAAGGGCTTGAAATACACTTACGAAAATAATTCAATTATACATTAGAAACCTGGGATAATCAAGACACATCCCACAGTTTCATTCATCATTATGCCCCAATTTTATATCTCCACAGCTGTACACAGGAAGCAGCGATTGGGACTTTCATGTGTGATGCCTCAGCTGGAGAGACAAAGGCACCGTGCACTCAGGTCCCATCCTCATCACTGCTCCTTGAAAACAGCTTCACTTGAGTGAGTAGAGTCTCACTTATCTGATTCAGGGAAATATTTTTGGTCACAAAGTAATTCTGTATTAGTTCTATATTCCTTTTCTCTGTGGCTTTGCAATTAATTAACCCAAGTCTCCACACCCACCATTCTATCTTCCCTGCAAATCCATCTCCCACCACTCTCCTTGGCTTCACCTCTTCCCAAGGCTTCAGGCTTGCCTGGTTAACCACAAAAATCTGTGCCAAGCAAAGCAGTGAGTAGGTTTGTCCAGCAAACCCTGTATTTAGCTGGGGTGGCATCATGAGACTCTGAGGTTTTCCCGTAACAGAAGCTGGGTCAAGAAGTCCTGATGTAGCTTTGCAATGTCACTTTTATGGGCCAAGGAGTCCCAGCACAGCTCCTGGTGTCCAGGACAGCAAAGCAGTCTGTAACATTTATAGGGAATTCCAGTGCCATGTGATAAAACAGGGAAAAATCAGACAGTTTAATGTTGTACAGTGACTTTGGAGATCAACAGAGGATTTAAGTGATTTTGCCTTGTGCAGTCTGGATGCAACAAGCAATTATCAAACTTAGAGTCATTGCACTGACTACAGCTTAAAGGAGGGAACTGTAAGTGATGCATTGTCAGGAACCGTGGAAAAAACAGAAAACTGAAAACAAGAGTTTCCATTTGACAAAGGAGAGCACTGTGTTCACAAGCTTTGCAGATGCACAAATTGTTACCTCCTTTTGGTATGTAATTAAGGCAACAACAGGACAAAAATGTTGGAGACAACCCAGAAGAGAAAAAATAATGAATTTTCAGCAAAACCAACACTCAGTTGCATATCAGCTTCCTGAGAAATCAGAGTCTGATTGTCTCATTAGAATTTTTAAAGACTGAAGCATAGAGACAATGAGTTGTCTCTAGTGAATAATGGAGTCAAACCAAACACTGCTGTGCTCCACGAGGCCAGAGGAGCCCAGAGTCCAGCACAGGTCAAACCTTTGAACAGTGAAAAAGGGAAACAAGAACCTCAGGCTAAGTTTTCCAAAAGTAGGGGTCTCAAAATGAAGGTGATGACTCCAGCAGATGGGGTAGTTCCAACAATTCCTGAGCTTTGCTGCATCTTCCATCCAGGAAAAAACGAGAGGCTGCTTGAGAAGAGCCAATTTCCACCAGTGTATGACAGCAGCTAACATGGCTGTCTCAGGATTTCCCCAGACTTATCAGCCACATCTTCCTCAATCAGAAATAAAGCTCTTTTTGAGATGATTCAGCTTGCCCAACCAAAAAAGAGCTTGCACACTCACTGGTTAAATAGGAGATCATTAAGACAAATCAAGCAGCTCATAATGTGAGTGGAGCAGTGTTTGCCAAAGGTGGAGAGGGAAATGTGCAAGTTAAGACAGACGTTAAATTTCAACCTACACTGAGGTAGAGAGCAAAATATCCATTTCCCCCCATTTTTTTCTAATGAGGAATTTATTTTTAGAAGAGAAGAGACTGATAGAAAATGCTGCTTGATTTTGCAGAGGGAGTGACTAGAGCTGGGGAGCTGCCCCCAAGGGCAGAGCCTGAGCCACAGAGCAGCCCCACTGCTCAGTATTTGTTTCTCAAGTTTGTGGTTGAAATACTCTAATAGATATCTTAGTGACATCCTTTGCTGAGGAACAGTCTGGGGCAGTAATTCTGACAGGACAAGTCAGCTGTAATGAATCTCTTTCCTCAGCACAGATGGGGCCTCTCTTTACTCACATGCATTGCTCCTTCCCCTCCCTAAGACTACGTGGAGACAAGAGAAAGTAGCTCTGGCCTCTTATCTTACCTGCCTGAAACAATATAGTGGCAATCAATAAATGAACTACATTTTCTTTAAATATGCATTTACATGGAATAGATTATAGAAGTGACAAAACCCAGAACAACTCCACAAACACGGAGCTGGGCTCTGATTTCTATCAATACAAGATGAAAGTCGTGTAGTTGCTCATTTACAGCTCAAAGCTGCATTATTTTCCCTAACTCAGGCTCTATTGGTAGTCAGCTGAACACTCTAAGGCAGAAATACCAACTCATCTTGATATTCCTTCCACAGTAAATAATGATTTACAAAGGAAGGGGGGGAAAATCTCCCTTCCCCTCCCTCTTTCAATTCATTAAGCTCAACTGTGATAACCAGTGAGGCGTACAGGAAAGGGTTAGGTATCTCTGCCTCTGAATATTTAATTTGGGACTAAATGTAATGCACAGCATCCTTGCACCCTTGGGAGTTCAGCAGCCAATATGCCAATGAATATGTCCTGACAATAGTGATTTTTTCTGCACTTTGGAGGCATGAGTGACATTTGCTCACCACATATGTTACATCGGATGCTGAGGTCTACACTTGTGAGAAATTAATCAGAATCCATCTGTTTCCTTCTCATCCTGGACAATTTCATTACAACTTAACCAAAGATTATAGGATTCCCATGTCTGTGTCCCCAGCCCCCAGCCCAGTCTTGGTGTTTCGAACGATTAAAGCTGCTTAGTTTAAGTCAGGTCAGAACCAATCTTCCTTCCTGTGGGGAAAGGCATAATGCTCATGGGCAGGGTCCAAAATCTGCTCTAAATTACATGTAGGTAAATCCAGAATATCCCTACTGAACCAAAGGGGGTTCAGATATATCATGGAGCAGGTTGAGGACCTTGATCTATCAGCATGTATTTCTGGTGGCTGATGTTGATGGATATCGGGCTCAAAATGGCACTAAGTCAGTCACTGCAGGTCCTCTGTCACATTTTCATTTACCTTACCTGGTGAAGGGGGATGGCTCAGCCCTCCTGTGGGGCTGGCAGATACTGTGCCACTGTTGGGAAAAGAAAGTGCTCTGGCTTAAAACACTGCCTGTACTTACACAGGCAGCTTAGAAAATATTTAGCTTATTTTGTATTTACTGGTACCTCTTTAATTCAATGTAGTAGCAAGGGACTCTGATTTATAATGCTAACATTTGCACAATGATGGGTGGAGAGCTTAAAAGTGAGGATCTCTAGGAGTTCTTTGGACAAGACACAAATAGCTTAACAAGGCCAGAAGCAGAAATATCCATGAGATCCTGGTACCCAATTACTGAGTGACACTTCCAAACGTGAGGCTTCCCAAAAGACAGAGAAGCCAAAGCTGTGAACCAGAAAGAGAGGTTTCCATTACAGAAACTGCACAGAGAAACACAGAGTGGGAGGCCTGGGAAAGCCCAGCAAGGAGGGAAAAGAGCTGCAGTGACAAGGAGCTGAGGGGCAGCTGGTACAGAGGAGCCAGGCTGAAGGTGACAGGCTGCCCACAGCCATGGCAGGTCCCAAAACCCTGTTGCCACTCAGCTGTGACTGTGGCAGAGAGACCCCAAGCAAAGGAATTCACCCAGCAGTGGGGAGGTGGAAGCTGAAGGAGGGTGGGGTGTGCAAAGCAAACACCACCAGCCCGAGGTGGAACCGGGAGAAGCAGCTCCCTGACCCTGCTCGGAGCCCTGCTGCCTCCCCCAGCTCTCCCAGCCATTATTCCAGCTGCCTTGCAGATACCTGATAGTTATTTTTGAGATGAAGGTGCGTTCAGATCAGACTGCCACAGCCTGTCTTTTCAATCAGGAGTTACTTGATCAGATGCTTTTTTGCTGTAACATAAGCACAGGATATCAGGGCTTGGAGCAGGGCCTCTATTCCAGCTCCGGGGCTGGATACTGCCTTGCCAATAAGATATTGACACATTGGGAGATAACTGTAAAAGAAAAGGAAGATCTTGCATAAATTAACTTGTGCTATTTATAGACATGGAGAGCAGTCTATCCATGGGACCATCTGCTAATCTATGTCCCATGGCAATTAAAGTCAACATTTCACTATATCTTCTCCATCAAGAGCTGAGATTATGCACTGAACTCCTCTTCTTTTTGCATAACACTAACCTTGCATCCGTGCTGTTTCGTGTCTCTTTCCAACTTTCCATGTCACTTCCCATGTCCATTCTCTGAGTACCTGCTGCAAGTTAGAAAAAACTCAAAGGGATGATTTTTATCGATTTTTTAGTGAAGGGGGGAATAGGTTTCTCATGTTTCTCAAGAACTTCTCTGTTTGATAATAAGAACACAGGCATTATGTACTAAATTAATGAATTTATATATTTGATACAAAGTGATCTTCAACAGTTAAATCTTATCAGTACTCTTTATTACCAAAAAAACCCACACAGATTTTCAGAAGTAACTTATGATAATGAACATTATGGTTTTAATGTTACAACCCAAAAATGCTTCCAAAAATTATCAAAATCCAGAGAGTGGACCTCTTTTCTTCAGGCCATCTCATTTTCTTCAAGGAAAGCTGAAACCCTGAAAAATACAGCTTCCAAGCATTTTGCTTTAGAACACATGTAAAGGCAAAACCCAACTGTAGTTACTGTTCCATTTGTCCAGATTATAGATATAGAGAATATTCCGAAGTAACTTAAAAGCTTGAGTCTTACTGCCTTGTCCTGTATCTTTTTATACACAACATATTTTTATTGCTCCATGTGATTTTAATGATTTATACTGGTACCATCACTTCAGCAATTGCATTCACTACATTTAGCAATAGGAGTTTCTATAACAGCAAGGAAGAAAATACATGAGATTTGATTAGCAGGAGGGTTTGCAGAAAGGCAACCTTACAGCAGGACTGAAGGCCAAAGATAATATTTTACAGAAATAATTACAGAAATACATGTTTCATGGACACTAATACATTTGGTTAATTTAAAAAAAAAATAATAAAGGCTTTCTTAGCTAGTGAATTGATCGATTACACAAATAAAAACTCTAGTAATGCTCCACCTCTGTCACAGCTGATATCATAGAAAGCTTGTTTCTCCAGCTGTGTGGGGATCTGTGTGAGGAGGGGAAAGAAATGGAAACATTAAGCAGTGACAGAACCAAACCCTATCCCATTCTTGGTCTGAAAGCTCACTGCAGTCACAAGACAATTAGAAGCTGTGTGGGCACAGAGCTTTCCACAATGTACTGTGGCTGAGCCCCTCTGTGGGGAGTGATCACCTCCCACATCTCCCTTCCCTCCCCTCCCCTCTGGTTCCCACTTTCCATCACAGGATACAAAAACTGAGCTTTACATCCACACACAACTGTCTTCCCAAAGGGCCAAACTCTCAGCTCAAAGCTTAAAGGTTGTTATGCAAAGACCTGGAGGAGAGAACTGGTGTAATACCTTCCCCCAGCAGCTAAAAAGACATAACAGACCATTACTGGCTACGGATATAACATACACAGAGTATACCAGGGCAGAGATGTAAGTATTTGTGGAGAGGCTTTAAAGCCATTGTTGTCCATTTTTGCACATTAAAACCCACAAATACTTTTATTTAGAGCACTAAATCCTTTCATTTCTCTTTGGCTAGATTTTTTTACTGTTAAAATATTCATCATGCACTCCAAGAATCTCGATGCCAAGTGTTTATTTTATTTTTTTACAACCTTTTAAAATAGTTTCTTTAAAATATCTTCAGGTGTGCATATTGCTCTTAAAAAAAACCACTGAAAAGAATGGTTAATTGTAAGACAGAAAAGAGAGGAATAAGGCAACAGTCACAGCTGAGACCACAGTACAACAAAGGGTGGATTCTACAAAGTTCAGTGCTAAGAGCAGACAGAAAGGGCATTTCTTCAAAGTTGAAAGTTTTCAAAGTTAAAATTTTTCAGGTTTCACATAAGTAAATGTAACTTTCTATTGCTATTGTGGTGGGGGGTGGAGGAAATCTTCTTTAAAGGGGATATTTGTGTCCAAGGCTTACATTTACGTTTCCCTTCAGATGAACAATATTTTTTCTGAGGTGGCTGGCACTGAGAAAAATCTGTATTTCCTGTCTGAAAACTCCCCTCTCACCTTGATGCCCCAGAGGCTGAGCCCACCTGGTCCTGTAACTTTTGGGATGGTGGCAAATCAGGCACCTTCTGCCTGGAAAGACCCCTTGGATGGAGGCTTTGAGAGAGCTCAGGCAGGGCTGGCTCCCAGCCAGGGCTGTGCTGCTCCTCACCCTGCAGCCCCCGCAGCCAGGGCTGCTGCATCTGATCAAATGCAAGCTGGCAGCTGTGAAGCTCGGTTACAAATGCCTGGGAAGAGATTACCTTCAGCTTCCAGAACATTTCTTTTAATCTGAAGAGAAGCAGACACCTCCCCTCTCCTCCCCGTGAAGCCTCTGCTTTATGCATGGAGCCAACCTCATTCTCAACACCACAACTGGAACCATTCTGCTCCCTTCTCTGTTCCCACCTGGGATTTAACTTCTTCCACATGGAAAAAAAAATAAATTTAACTTTCCTTCTTTCTGTTTCTTCTTACAGAGGGAAGAGTCAGAGTGAGGCACAAACATGAGAAATTATCCTACACTTTTAACAACTGCTTTGGCACCTCCTCCAAGAGCTCTCTGGCCACTGGTGCTCCTTGGAGGACACAACAGCATCTCCAGGTGATTTCACACAGAATTTGGGCCATTTCTTCTCGGTCCAAAGGGCTTCCATTCTGCATCCATATAAATATAAAAAGCAGAAGATGATGTTTACCAGCAATTGTCTCCAAGGAGCAAGGGATGTTCTTGTACATAGTTATTCCACCTGTTTTGTTTTCTCTCCCAGACACCAAGATTAATGAAAAAAAGGCAAGGCTGCATTTGTAGACACTGACTACACCATTACTGAACACAGAACTTAACACTGAACATCTGGGTCATTTAAAAGGTGACCTGCATTCATGAGAAAAAGCATTTGGTTTATTTATGGACAACAGATTCACTACATCATAGTCTTCCCAAGCAAAATGCTCCAGTCAAGGCAGAGTAAGTGAAGATATCCCACAACTGGGGAGGAAGCTTGTTCTTTTCAGCAAATTGCTGGTTCTATGGCATGTTAGGTATCATTAATGGATTAAATAACTTTTATGAAACATGACCTGCTATTTCCACAAACAAGTCTTTTAACTTTACCACAAATATTTCCTCCAAACTCTTTGATTTTCATTTAGTGTCTATCTAAAAGGCTAAAGACCCAGGCACTCCACTCAGTTGCACTGACATTATCTTTTAATTAGCAGAGGTCACTTAATGCTTTTAGTGCAATCAACAGTTGCTTTCTTTCCATGATCAACTACAAGAGCACCACAGTTAATGCAGACTGATTAAAACTTGAAAATCCTTTCGTGTAGAAGTATCTCAGGACAAATATAATCAAGCTACTGCCTGTAGATCATTTTCCTTGACAGCTCTGATTGCAGCACCACCAGGAAGAGCAATCCAGGAGCTGTGGGTAAAAGGCTTCTCTTGTCTCGTGGGTCCCACTGAGCCCTGATAAAGCCATGGGTGAAATTAATCCCCAGGGTTATCTCCATCTGAATGTATTGGACATCCATTGAGTGCTTCCAACACCCTGTCTCAGCAGGGGGAAAACTAAAATTAGGGCTCACATGTCATTGATAAGTGGTGAGTAAAGCCCACACTGGAGAGATTTACACAACTCATTGTTTGGCTGAGAGCACACATGAAAATCTGGGACCAACCATAAAATGTCTTGCAAATGTAAATCAGGCTCCTATACGTAGATGAAGATGAGATCCTTGTCTGATTTAATGGAGAAAGACTTATTGGGTATTTGGTAGTGAGAGGTTGGTCTGAAGTGAGCAAGTTTTTTGGGAGTAGGAACCACGTTCAGTTCAAGAGAGTGGCAAGTTTTCTATTCCAGAGTCACCTGCCCTTTAAAAAAAAGGGTTTTAAAAGCAGACAGATTGGGCTATTGTCTCCAATACCTAATAATTCTGTTAATCCTTATTCTTTTGACCCATGCACAAAGAAAATTATTCCAGGAAGCCAATAGTAACCATTCCTTTTTAATCCCTGCATTATATCTGCTACAGAGGTTGCAAAGTCAGTAAAATAAGAGGAGCTCTTACCATGCCAGTTATAAATTAACAAAGGTTTTCAGTCTTGGTAGCTTTTCATTGCTAGACAAGGAGCATATGTCAGAAGACATATCACAAACAACAAAACCAGGATGAACCAGACCAAAAAAATAGAGCAAGCATGTCCATTTAAAAAACAATTACATAGAGCTCCCTTGGAATGGCCATATACATCCTCAGACCAGCCACTTTCATCTCCTCTGCTGCATTTAGGTTATGAAAGGATTTAGTTTCCCAAGAAAAGAATTTGAGACACAAGGAAGGCAGAGCAATTTTAAATTAAACAGCATGACTATGGTAACATCTGCAATAGATTGGATGCCCTAAACACAGTGCAGGAGAGATCCGTCGTCTTATCTACGGTTTGGTAAATAATTTCTCCCACTTCAAGGGTCATTACATCTTCAGCTCTTTCTGTCATTTGTGATTCCACTGAGGGGCTGGAGAATAAAGTCTCTACAGGTGCTTGTGGTGCAAGTGAGCAGCTATAAATAACACCCTGGAGTTGTGCTGTGCGGGGTATAAAAACCTCATTCCCAGCCTGACGTGCCTTCATTAGGCACCGACTGCCAGCCCCACAGATCTCAGCATCTCCTGACATTGAACCTGCCAGGTGGTCACTAAGCAGCAATATGAGCCATTAGGGAAAAGGTTTTTATGTTCACCCACATTCCCAAAGCTCCACAGTACTCTCCTGAGAGAAATGGGGGTGGGGGGGACATCCTGCCAAGTGGCGTGTTCCCAAAAGGGTGATTCAGCACCAAAACCTCCCTCTCCAGCCCTAAAGCCTGAACTCCTTAGGTGAGGGATGACAGACCGTGGGGTGGGAGCAGACCCCCACCCTGGGGTTGCTCTCCCACATCTTTCCCCAGGTGGGAGACCCAGCCCAGCAGAGCCACCCAGCCATAAGCTGCCCCAGAGCTGCACACCCCAGCTCCAGTGCAGGCTGGGGTGAGCTCAGATAAACCCTTCAGTCTGGCTGGAGACTGCTGCTATCCCTGGGGAAGAGATTTAAGGCCAGGACTGGTGCAGCAGCATCTCCCTGCTAATCCCTGGAGAGACACAGGCTTGGTCCTGCACCAGCACGAAGAGGAGCCATGGAGAACATAAAGGCTGTGGAGGGGTTCTCATTGTAGGGGTGCTGGTTTTTTGGAGAGTGCCAAAAATAAGAGTCACCCTAATTAAAGAGAAGGGGGGAAAATCCCAACCAGATTTCATGTGCAAGGTATTAAAAGTAAAAGGGCTGAGGAGAAGGTGAAGGGGCAGGCAGAGCTGGACACGTAAGCAGGGCCCAGAGCCCTCATGGGGCAGGGTTAGGACAGAAGTGACAGCTGGTCTGAAGAAATAACATTTTAAGATCCAAAACTCCGTCAGGAAAATCCAACCGTGCGGCCAATAGAGGAGTTCAATAAGAAATGGGCAGGCAGAGAAAGGACACAAGGCACATAAATACATGCTTATTCAATAAAGCAAGAAATGGAACGGCAAAATTGAGCAAACAAGGCTGCCTGGTGGTGGGAGACAGCCTGATTTATTTGCCTTGCTGAGACACGGCAGCGTGGAAAACACAGCGGGGAAACTGTGTTGTCTCGGTAGGAATTATTCAGCAAAGGAGGGTTAGGTCATGGCTGGAGCATCACAAAGAGCCTCTGCAAGCCAAGTTTCCACAGGAAGAGAAATCACACGGGCCATGCATAATTGATGCAGATGTACCAGGAGTGCTGAACGCTCTGGGGGAGGGGGAGGGAAATTATTTAAAAGAAAAAAAAAGAAGTCAACAAATAGTTAATAATAAAGCAGGAGTGACTTCTAATTACCTGTACATTGCTGCCTACAGCCCATGCCACAGTGACAAGCTGTTTCTTAGCAACTCAGAGGCAGCTTTTGGAAAGGGCTCCTTCCAAGGAGGGAAGCTCCCACCTCCTGGGGACCGAAGTTCAGCAGTGAACTCTGACTGCTCCATTAGGTTTTAGGGGTTGTGGTACATTGTAGTGGTGTATTTTACCTCTTGTAGGAAAAGAGCAGGCATTAAAAAAAAAAAAAAAAATCTGGGAATGTGGACAGGAATGAAGCAGCCCTGTACAGGAGGTTATTCAAACCATGGATCTGGCAGAGGAGGGGTGCAGCATCACCTGAGTCAGCAGCACAGAGAAAAGTGCCGATTCTCAGGGCCAGATGGTTTCACCCAAAAGCCCTGCAAGAAGAGAGCAGCAGAGCTGCTAGCACAGAGATCCCCTCCCGTTAACTTTCTTCTTTGAGAAATGCTCCAGACAAATCCATTTCCCAGCCATGGTTTTTTTTCCTTGCAAGAAAAGCTGATTGTTTTGGGAAGTCAGCAAGAATCACACTCACCTTGCTGAACAGCACATTTCTACAGAGCAAAACTGCACCTTTCTGCAAAAAAAAAAAATCTGAGAATAATATGGGAAAATCATAACAAATTGCATGATCTTTGAAATCATCTCAAGAACATGCACTGGCAAAGGTCTGTTGATGAGCCAAAATATCCAGGAGAGAGGGAATATTGCCATGGCTCAAGAACTGGTTAGGAGACAGGCATAAGTGATTCATTTTTAAGTGGATCAAAGACCTGCATCACCATTGATGTTTAATAAATTAATGAGATGGAAAAGTACACAAAGAATAAATGTCAAATAGCAGAGAGAAGCTAGGAAAATTGCAGGGGTTCAGGAAATCTGCATGAGCAGGCATACAGAAAAATAAACACACCCAGGGTAGCCCTGCTCCTCAATAGACATGAGGATTTTAATTCACTGGAAACTGCTCCCAGTGATAATTAATAGTGAAAAAGAACAAAATTAAATGGAGCTGCCTACAACAACCCTGCCTAAACTTTTCTCTGTGGAGTGCTTGGTGGGAGAGTGGTGAGCAGAAGTGTCCCCATCTCCAGTGACATCAGACCTTCCTCTCATGCAATCTTGGTGCCACTGAATTCCCAGGAGGGAGGAGTTGTGGATTTCAGTGTGGGCAGTGCCAGCCACCACTCTCCATCTCAGGCTGATGGCAAAAGTCCAAAGGATAACCAAAAAATAACATCAAAAAAAGCAGCTGGGGTCTGGTTAACTCCAAGAGTAACAGAATATACTGGAGGTTAACTGACACTTACCCCCAAAGGAAAGAAACTTGGAATTTCTTCTCAGTAATGAGAAAAAGGGAAATAAAACAAAAATTTTGAAAAATAATTTGGATGCCAGGAATTTAAAAGTGATGGAAAGATAAGCTGGGGGACAAAGAAGCTGCATGGAACATGCTGTACTTCACAACAAGTCAATGTCCAGCAAGGCCTCGGCCACGGTGGGATTTGCACAAGGATCTGCACAGGATCTGCAGTTTTATTGCTTTCTATCCTCCTTCATCTAAATGTTCCAAACACAAAATTTGATAAGCAAGTGACTGTACTGATGCACTGAGGAGAAGCCCTTCTCACACAGCAGTGCTCTGATGTGCATTGCAGTGCAAATATTCTCCTGAAAGACACTTTAATAAAGCACTCTATTAAAAATAATCTGCCAGCAGAAGAGCATTGACTGTGTAAATATGATATTGGAGAGCTGGGAGAAGGTAAATATGGGAACAAGTAAACACTGTTTTGTCAGGAGGGGGCAAACCCCCAAAGCCATAGAAATAAGGAAAATTGTTTATTGTTTGCAAAACATAAGGTAGAAGCGTTTAGCCAAGCACTGAATCAGTGGGATCTGGGATGTCCTCAGCCAAGTCCCTCCTGCTGAGAACAAGATCCTGCCATGCAGGGATTGTGCTTCCTCCTGCTGTCCCCAAAGTGACAGCAGCACCTTCAGCTGATGTCATTGCACAAAGCTAATATTAAATGCTTTCAAATCTGATCAATAGAATAGAACTTACATTAAATGGTCAGAAAGCTGTTGGTTCTGTTTTTCAGTCCTAGACTTTCCCCTGAGTTTCTGACTCAAAAAGAAAACATTGTGGCTATTAAGTCAGTAAATCTTGAATTATCACACAGAATTTGAAAATGTTTTCCTTGAAGCATGCACTAACAGGTCAAATATTCTCAACTATTTCTTTGGCTGGAATGTTAAATACATTGAATAGAGAGTGTCCGGGGCACTTTTGCAAGCAAGGCCTTAAGAAGGAGGTTTGGAACATCTCTGTTCCTCTCAATTTACTTAACCTTTATTTCTTTTTCTTGAGGGAGTACTATAATACTCTAAACTGAGCCGTGTACCCAGTTTTCTTTTGTTGGGGGAAGGCAGTGCTAGGAACACGACACCTTCCAGACCCTCCATTCCTGGCTGCAGACATTACCCTCGGAACCCGGGGGAATGGCACATTTGGCAGCATTTCAAACACCTCACCCAGGGAGCAAACAGATTGCTGCAAGAATTCCAATCAAAGCGTCGCTCACACTTCACAATGTACAGACTCGTTTTTCAGCTGCAAATGTTCCTGTTGACAGCTATCCAACTTTGTAATTAGTGACAAGACAGGGAATACTTTGCTCTCCAGGTGCACCTCCATCAAAGGCATCCCCTGCCTCTCACCAGCGCTAACTCAGACACTTCTGCAGGGTGGGATGAGCTGCCAAAATGGATTTTCACCGAGTGCCAGGAGGGGGACTCCAGGCCCCAGCAGGAGCAGGGGTTCCACCGCCCCAAGAGCTGCAGTGCCCCATCCTCCCACCTTCCCTAAAGTGCCACTGAGCCACTTTTCTCTCTCGGGAACTCTGGGGCCTCCGAGCAGCACATGTTGGAGCATCTCTTCAGCACGGCCCCGAGTGCTTTGCTGGAGCTGCAGCACTGGAGCTCTGGCTGCTCAGCTCCTTCCACTGCCCACCCCTTTCCCTGCCAAGCCCCCTGCTCCTCCCCGAGCAGGGGAGCTGGGGTGGGTGCAGGAGGTGAGGGCTGGGGGATCAGCGTCCCGCCCTGCCCCTTGCCTTCCCTGCTGGAAAGGTGCTGACAGGACACACAAATAATTGAGAGCATTAAGGTACCAGGGAGGAGGGTGTTTTGTAAAGCAGAACGCAGACTGCTTAAATAATGAATTAAGAGGCATCAAAAATGCGTATGTAAAAGGACAGGGAGGGAAGGGCTGATATTTTAGACTATGCTAGACCACAATGAATAAATTATAAGAAAGGCTGAATACTTTACCAAGTATAAAGATGTCTAGCAAAGGAAAAGTTCTTACTCCTTTCATCCCCCACTGGGTCCCAAATGAAGACCGAGCTGAGAGGGCTCAGCTGGTCCGTGAGGTTTCCTTTCCATGTTCATTTTCATCTGGATGGAGGCATTTTTATTTAACAGCATCCACCCTGCCTTTAAGCCTTTCACACCAGACACAGGCTTGCTTATTTTTCTGACGCCGCTGAAGTTCTCCCAGTCATAACAAACCAGGAACACCCAGCCAGTGTGACAGAGATGAAGTGATGGGTAGGAGGCACATTTCACTGAGCTATCAAGGCCTGGGCACGGTAATTGGTGAGGAAACAATTGGGAGCTGTCAGCTCGAAGCACACGCCCTGGTGCTGACTGCTGAGCAGAGCCCTGGCTGGGTAATGAACGATGGCCAGTGTGGCCACCACTGGCCTCTCACTGGTGCCAGGCTCCCCCCAGAGCCCCGACCAGCACAGCCATCCCCCCCCAGCCCCTCACAGCCCCCTCAGTCCCCTCCTGCCTGTCCCAAGGGCCAGGGCAGGTTCCTACACCTGACACGTGAACAGGATGAGGATTTTAATTACCTGCAAGATGCACAACAAATCAAATGCCAAACAGGAATAACACCTGCTGCAGGCTCCAGCAGAGCTGCCCACACTTCACTGCACGTTCAGGATCTGTCCAAGTTCCTCACCTGGCACAGATCCATGGAGAATGGCTGAGAGATGATGGATTGTACCAGTCATTCCCTGACCTTCACTGCCCATGGCAGCCTTCCTCTTCACACAGGATCTGCCCACCAGCCAGCTCTGGTGTTAGAAAAGATCTTTTACATCGTTGAGTCCAAGCATTAACCCAGCAGTGCATCAGTGAAAGCAAAATGAGGGTTTAGGTGTTTCCTCACAAATGGGGACTCCAGAGAGCCCTGATTCAACCACCAGCGCTGACCTTGCTCTTGCATCACATCAGCCTTATTTGAGTGCTACAAACCTCACCTGCTTTCCACACTTCTTGCATGGCAACTCAAACAATTCCTACCCTGTATCAACAGCTGTATTACAGCTTATTTTTATTTCCAGCTTATTTTTATTTTCAGCTGCCGAAAGCTGTGGATCAGATGTCAGGCAAACAAATCATCTCCTCTGGCTTTAGCCAATGCAAAGGGATAACTCTGGACACCACAGCCCTCCTTGGGCAGCCAGAGCCCTGTGTCAGCTAAAAGCTTCCCAGAGCTGAAAAGGCAGGTCAACCAATCCCATCCTTAGTGACCAGCTGGGGGATAGATTTGGGAAGGGGGCAATCTGCAAAGCTCAAGTATTTTTCTTTAAAAATAACTATCTTCATGGGAGTTGCTTTTTAAAAATAAGCAGAATAAAAACTCCATCATTTTTCAGTATTTTCTTACTGTTTTTCAGGGGTCAGTGGTCCATATTTCCATGACACCAGGTGCATGTGCACTGCATGCACTTCCCAGTGACCTGCACTAGAGAAGTAATTGGGTAGTGGAAGGTGCAGGATATATTGCATGGCTGGGTGATGCGTTGCAGAAGTGAAAATCAAGACTTTGCAGCAAAACACTAATTGCATTAACTACTAAAAAGTGACAGTCTGGCACAAAGTGGTTTTAGAACAAAACATGAAGCAGGATTTTGTTACAAAAGATTAACTGAAAATTATTTTTCAACAGCAACTCAGCTGCTTAAAGAAAAACTGAAGGAAAATATACCGCTATTATAGCATCTGAATCATCCTAGGCTAAAAGCTAAAATCTCCATGGATTAAATTTTTGCTTCTACAAACGGGAAGGAGGAAAAACAAAACCATGACTGCAGGAGCGGTTGCTTTGTCGTCGGTGAGCAGGTTCTGCATCTGAAATGCGATTCCCTCTGAGCGATGGAAAGGGCTCTAGTGACACCTACCGCACTCTGCTACAATAGGTGGCAAAGCTCTCCTGCCTCACCTGGAATAGGGTGTCCCTCCAAGGGAAGGGGCATTCCCAGCCTGCAGAGAGACCCCCGGGGCAGCAGCAGCAGCAGCAGCCCCGGAGCTGAGGCTGGCAGGGGGCAGGGGGACCCTCTGAGAGCAGCCCGGCACTGAGCCAGCCCCAGCACTGCCAGGGAGCCAGAGGCAGCAGAGGTCAGGCTCTGAACCCGTCCTTCTGGGGATGATCTGTGTGCAATCACAGAGACTTTAAAGTTAGAAAAGAGCTTTTTCATCGAGTCCAGCCCTTAACCCAGCACTGCCAGGACCACAAGCAAACCGTGTCCCCTCCTGCCACATCTCCGTGTCTCTTAAACACCCCCAGGGATGGGGATTCCATCACTTCCCTGGACAGCCCCTTCCAACACCTGACAACCCTTTTGGTGATAAAATTTTCCCTAATAACCATTCTAATCCTCCACTGGCACAACTTAAAGCTGTTCCCTCTCCTCCTGTCCCTGTTCCCTGGGAGCAGAGCCCGACCCCCCCTCCCTCCAGGGAGTTGTGCAGAGCCACAAGGTCCCCCCTGACCCTCCTTTTCTCCAGGCTCTATCAGTGAGGACTGATTTGGTAAAATTTCACCCTTTTCTGTACGTTTTCTTTATTGAGGGTATTTGTACTCGACGGTGACTTTATTATCAGCTCAATCTAGAAAATAACTGATGCATTCTCCACTTTCTCTTTTGAAATCCTGATTGAACGTCATCTTTTGTTCAGCTTTCAACAAACCCAGCCCTCAAACACCTGGCAACCAAAATTAACATTCCTGACACTGTTTTGTTCCCAAGTGATGGGGGAGCTGAGCTCCAGACAATTGATTTCTCACCCACTACTCAAAAGCTTTATGCACTTTGTGTACTACATTAATAAATAGTTTTCTAAAGCCTAAAAAAAGGTATGATTTTTTAAAAATCCAAGGCAAAAGAACAATACCCCTGTAGAAGTTCTACATATTCAAAACAAATTTATTCTCAGTAATAGTGCAATTTATCTTATTTTTCTACTTCTCCTCCTTTTTGATTTGCCTGGAATGATTGGAAAGGGAAGGGAAACCAAGAAAACATAAATGAAATTAAGAGATAGTCTGCTATTTAGTTTTTAGTTTTATTCACTAATCCAAAAGATAATTGTAATAACATAAATGTTTAATATTGCAATAAATTATGATATTGTATTATTTATTGCATTTCATTTATGTATAAAGGTTATTTTTGTATTTTAGCTATATTATTATAAAAATACTTCACTTTTCTAAGAGAGGAGAGCAGCCAATAAAAAATTACACCTGTGATTGTGCTGTCAGCTCTACCCAACTGTGGCAATGCCCCCTCTCAACCTCCCCTGCCCTTTCCCTCCTCTCTCCAGCACAACTCCCAGGCCACCACTGAGTTTTCCAGCCCTGTCCCTTCTCCCCACATCCCCCTGGTCAGGGATGCTGCTCCCCTCTCCTGGCTCAGACTCAAGGGAATTCAGGACCTTTTCTTTCCCCCTCCTGTACCTGCCCACACTTTGTGATGTGAATATTTTCACTCTCCTCCTTTTTGGCTCTGTCCCAACAGAGTTTCCACACATTTCCCTTGATTTGTAACCACATTCCCAGAGGCCTCCTGAGCTCCAGGCTTGAGAAGGACTCTCTGCCTGTTTCACCCATCTGAAACCTTACACTTGTTCCTCCCTCCTCACCTCTCTCTCCCCCAAACACAAAATGCTGCTTTCAGCTGCTCTGTTGGCACAGTTCAGACTGGGCTGGGATGAGCTGAGCCCTGGCACTGACCCTGGAGGGCTCCAGGAGCACCCTCACACCCAGCCTTGGGTGAGGACCTGAAATGCAAGAATGAGGAGAGTTCATGAATGAGCAACAAAACCCCAAACTTCTGTGGCCATTTCAGGGCCAAAGCCAGAGGATATTCAATAGCAGTTCATGTATTTCAGGCAAAAAGCCCAATCCATGAGAAACCTGTGTTCAGAGGAGTGGAAGTAAGAGCTCAACTTAAGGCAAACACTGCAAATTGAAACAATTATTCAGTGTTGAAGTCAAACATTTTACCCTTCTGAGCACATAAAAAGGTCTCAAGGAGAACGTTTTCCTCAGTTTTTCTCCTTTAAAAAAATTTCAAGATTAAGAGAAATGCTAAACCCTGAGTTATCTCATTAATGGTACTGGTAAGATTAACAGCAAAAATTAAACAATTCCATTATTACTTAATGGATTTTAAAAATGTATTACCTTAATATTTATAATCAGACTCTTAAGATTAATAATGCTGATTTTCCACCTCTCTTATCACAAACCATTTCTCACACTTACCCAACTTCCCAAAGAAAAAAACTGAAATTCACCTTCATGACTTCTGAAGTAAAAGGGAAGAAACCACAGGCATCCATAAATTATTTTTTATTCCAAATCCAGCTCTTGGTTTACATTGTACATTAAACACAGGCAATCCCAAAAGCATCCAGGACTGGTAACATTACACAAAGTCCCCAAACTGAATTCATCACACTGATGCCAATGAGCCACTTAGACTCTAAATGTGGGTAAACTGGAGAGATCAAAAAAAAAAATTTAAAAGAAGTAGCAAGGAACAAGATTCCTGTGGTCTGTTAGGAAAACATAACCCAGAGCTATATCCTGCCTTAAGATCCAGTGGCCCAAAAGTCTCATGGATTCCCTCAAATTCCAACTTCCAGACAGAGCCAAGATGGTCCAGATGCTCTCTAAGTCACAAGCCAGACCTCTGCTGTTGTCCAAACTCCCACAGGATTTATTGGGAAAACCCAAAAATCCCACCAAACCTCCTTCTGCTGCCAGGAAAATTTTGTACTATTTGTGAAGTTAATCAACACAAACATTCTTTTCATCCCAGCAATATTAAGCCAGAAAGGCTGAATAACATGTTGGCCATCAACTGTTGACACTGCACTCAAATTTGCTGAAAGTGCTGAGTGTTGGCAGGATATTTTGCCCTTGGATTAAGTCCCTGCAGCCTGTCCTCCACACATATGTCCACCCATTTGTTTTAGTGATCACTTGAAAGAGCAGCTCCTCATTAGCTGTTTCTGTGCAGACTCCAGCACTCACTCACTGCCTTCAGCAGCATCACCTGCACCACAGGAAGTTAAATACATACACAGATTTTCACAAACCAACCTTCAAGTGCCCAGCACTAAAGCCAGCAGTGCAAGATGGCAGCATTACCTCTGAATGATTCCTAAATAAATAGACCTGAACATCACTCCGGACCTCAGAACATCAGGCTGGGAAATGCAGAATTGTGACTCCATGCAATCAATAGTATTCAAAATATTTGCCTCCAAAACCTGGCAAACTATCACCAAAAATTTTACACTTTTTTTTTTTAATTCAAAAGCTTTTTATTAAAAAAATTATGTGCACAGTTTATAATTAAATGTCTTTTTTGACTTGGCTCCATTCAAACACAGACATTTTACTGACTTAAGTTTTCTACATTTTTTTTTACTTTAAAAACCCCACAAGGTAAAAACCCCAACAGACACATACAAATACAGGAAATGGTATTGCTCAAAAAAAATTTTTTTTCCCCCTCATCTTAAGGAGTGCAACTTTGCTTCTATGGTCCTTTAAAGTGAAACAGTTTTCTCTCTCAGTAAAACAACACTCTCCAGGAAGAATTGCACCACATACACAAAATAAAATGAAGGTCCCAACTCTACCCAGCTTCCCCTGTGCACTGACTAGGGTTGTGAGAGATCTATATGAAAATTGTGCTTACAGTCACTCATCCCTACCAGTACAGACAGGTCAGTAAATGCACCCACACTCTGTGAGATTGCTGGGGAAGGGAAGTCAATACCATCTACAATTAAAGCAGTGAAATATTTGTATTTACCAGAACTCTCCTGCTTTTCCATACAAATGTGGGCCTGCTCCAAGCCACCAGGACTGTATGGCTGAACTGCAAGTCCAGCACGGGGATACATTCCCCAAAAATCCATAATTTAACACAGAACCCTTGGGTTTTATCTCACTGAACTTGATTCTTCTACACATCCTTCTGGCCCCACTTAAGACAACAGAACAACTACATTTATTTTCCCCACTAGAACATCTCAGCTCCAGGGGGAATTTCAAAAAGAACTCAGCTTTGGCTTAATATTCCCTTCACTGAAAACAGTGAACTATGCTACTGGCTTTGGAAAGATTTCATTTAAAAAGTTTTCTGGATTAACTCTTCAACATTTTGAGGAAACAAGAATATTAAAAATTAGGTTTTTAGTGACTCCAAGAGCAAGGTTCCTCATCAGTTCCTTTCCTTTCAGCTGTAGCTGAATAACACTGTACACATCTTATCATCTGCCCTTAAAAAAACTAGAAGTCCATTCCCTTTAGAATCCTCAAAAAACTCAAGTTTTATTCCAATTTGCTCAAGTTTTCTAATGCAGCATGATGGTTTATGTGAAAAAGAAGGAAATGCCCAGGTTACCTGAAATTTTAAGGATTCACTTAGGAAAATATTTACCTGCTGTGAGACACAAAACTGACTGAACCTACTGTGCAGACCCCTTGTATTGGAGCATTTATAACTACAGGGACAAGAGCCAAAGTTTATAGTTAAATGCAAAATCATAAGACTGTGCTCTCTAATGTGAAAATGTTTCTAAATTTAAAGTAGAAGCTTGCAGTGTCTGTTGACCCTGGATCTACCCCAGAAAACCTTACATGAAATGGCTGGACATATCTTTGTATAAAGAGTATTTCAGAGCCTGGAACGTAGAAATACAGTGCAAAAAACCAGAAATAGTCTGAAAAATAGTTTTTACATATCAAAACCTCCCAGATTACAAAGGAATTATAAAGGCAAGGTACTAAGAAGTGTTCTGACAAATTACCAATGGGTTATTTCCCTCATAGGGGGAAATTTATTTATTTATGGGCATGTAGTAACAGAACAAGGGGGAATGGCTTCAAACTGACAGGGAGTGGGTTTAGATTGGATACCAAGGAGAAATTCTTTGCTGTGAGGGTGGGGAGGCCCTGGCACAGGGTGCCCAGATTTGCTGTGGCTGCCCCTGGATCCCTGGCAGTGCCCAAGGCCAGGCTGGACAGGGCTTGGAGCAGCCTGGGACAGTGGAAGGTGTTCCTGCCCATGGCAGGGGAATGGAATGAGATGGTCTTTAAAACCCCTTCCAACCCAGGCCATTCTGTGATTAATTAAAAACAGTATTTCAGTCAGAAGTCTAATTTAGAATTCATCATGTTTTACCCTAAATGGCCACTTCGAATGCTGTGAAACATGATTTGCAGCCAGAAGCACCAAATACATAAATTCTTCCACATCAAAGGAGTAGTTTGTAAATTTTGGATGTTCTCCCAGTGTTGGGTGGTGTCCCTAGAAAAAAAAGATAAGGACTTTTAGACAGAAAAAAAAAATCAATACATCTTCCATTCAAAAAAACAAGAAAAAAATTGAGGATCTGCCATTTTAATTTATTATTTCTGATCCACTGATCTGTTCTGAGGCAAAAGAATCAGCAAAGTAACTGCATAACAGCCATACTATGAATGGTTAATGGCCAATAATTTCATTTCTCTTCTTTCCTCAGCCATTAATGTCAAGTGATTTCTTAACAGGGAAGAATTTGGCCTGAAGAATGAAAATCACATTTCAAATACCAGAACATATGTAGGTAAAGCAGGATAACTGTGAAGTCCTTCAGTTACAGCACCTCACCCTTCCAGTGTGGCCATCATTACCTGATCTTGAGGGAATACTTTATTCCTTTTCCTCCAGGTGATGTAATGAATGCCTCTCAGCCTTGCCAAATCCAGGTAACAACGTTCATCTTCACAATTGTACCTAGGGACAGGCAGGAAAAACATATTTACCTACAGAGATTGTGCTGAAGTTTACCAGGATGAAACATGAAAAAATTGAAATGTCTCTTGTCCAGTTCTAAGGCACCAAAACCATGGACAACTTCTGCTCCAGTGAAACAACAACCAGAGCTGCCTTCTGCTCTCAAGATGTGGCCTTGGAGGCAGTTTGAGGCACATCTGCAGGTCAGACATGTCCCTGTCCAGCTGCAGCAGCTCTTGGACATGTGAAAAACAACCCCTGGGTTTCTGAACTTATTATTTGGAGGCTGGACAATACATTCTCAAGCCAAGACTACACTGCAAAACACCAGTTCTGCAGCCTTCCCACAGCAGAATTTCCCAGGAGAGAATTCAGGACTCTTCTAACAAGCATTCTGGATTTCTGCTTGGTTCTGTAGGACTGGAGTGTCTGCTAGCACCCATACTTTGTGGCAAAATATTTTCAAAAGGCAGCTACAAGAGAAGTTTAGGCAAAACACAATGACACAGGGCTGACCTCAGCCAGCAAGCTGGTGCTCATGTCCTGAGCAGGAAAAGGAGGATATGAAAACCTCCAGGGGGTTGCTGGGACCCTGGACATGCACATAATCAATTCACCTGGATCACTGAAACATCATTAGATCTCAGCCTCACCAGGCAGAACCTGAGCAGTGAGGTTTTCTCATTGTTTGCCATTTCCCCATTATATTTATACCATGGAAGATTAAGAAATCACAGGCTAAGCCTGTATGATATAATTGCACTGTATTTTATAATGAAAGCTCTCTCTGTTTTGATCCCCAGGAGCAGAGGCTGCCAAAACTGAACTCTAAACAAGGCTGCAAGACAAACATTCATGGTCAAACACCAGGAAGGGAGAGGTTTCATCAGCACACAGCAACAAACAGGAGCAGTTGTGTGTGCAGTAGAGGGGAAGGAGAGACAAACAGACTTACAGCTCAAACACAACAGCCCAGTCTGGCAGAAAGAGCAGGTGGGTCAGCCCAGCTCCATGAATCCCAATGAATATATCAGAGTTGTGGGTAATTCTCAATTGCTCCGAAAATTCAAGTTCCCTGCAGACAATGCAGCAAAAGTGGTGATGATGTGGCAGCTCTACCCACCCCAGCAGAGCATGGGGAAAGCACAAAATTGGCTTAAGGGAATACTGAAAGAGAGAACTGGTTTTTCGAGGAACAGGCCTAAGAATCACAAATGCTTCAGCCAGCAGTAACTCAGCATGGAATTAAAAGAAATGCAGGTAGGTTTCAAAACTTCACAAGAACTTGTTTCAAAAATATTTTGTCAACTTAAAGTTTCTGTAAGTTTAAGGGGTTTTCTTTTTATTTACCTTTAAAAATACGCAAAAAAACCCTTAAAAACACCCAAAAACTAAGAAAAAAATGCCCCAAAAAAACCCTAAAAACCCAGCACAAAAGACCTGTTTCTGAAATGCATTCAGTGTAATGTAAAATACACAAATAAACTTCCTCCCACTGTCTCTGTTTGGTCAGAACACAGATCTCTCAGTGCTGCTTCAGTTTCTCACTCTTCCTGCATGATACCTGACAGCTCCAGGTGGAGCTGCTGCCATTTGGGACATGCATGCACTGTTTGGGAACTTCATCTCTTCCTGGCACAGTGCCTACTACACCTGGCACCACAAACTGACCTCAGGTGGTGTCTTCAGGGGCCACCAGAGCAGCAAATAATCAGAGTTATTATTGATTACTAAACTAAGGCTCATATAAAATAAACCACTAACATCATACAGGAGAAATCTCCGTTAACACAGTTGTTGCAGAGCATTAGCCAATGCAAAAAGGTGATGGGAACACAGCTGGCTTTGGGAGAGGGAGCAAACGGGATTTCAAACCTTGCTCATTGTACAGCAGCTTTAACCTGAGCCTACTAAGCCTGAGCAGTGCATTATGGAAAGGGCGTGCTCCATTACCTCACCCCACACTTTTCCTTCCCAGTCCTTGGGTTTTGCCCGGGTTAGAGCTGGGGACAGGCACAGCTCTGCCTCCAAACAGCTCCCAGCAGCCCCAGGCACCACGAGCTCACCCCAGTTTCCACCCCAACTCACCTGTATTTGTAGTCCACCACTCTGACCTCCAGTGTTGACACTGTTTTCAAAGCACTCACAAGCTGAGGAGAGTAATAAAAAGACAATGATTTGGTGTCCCCCTTCAGTTAATTGCTCCCTTGCACTCCTGGCCTGGTAAAGATCAAACCAACTTCTCTCTTTGCCATTCAGCAGGACACAAACCACGTGCAGCAGTGGAGGCATGAACTGAGGACAGCCCAGCAGATAAAGCACAAATCCTTCCTCTGCTCTGCCACTGAGCTACTGCACTACACGAGCCTCAGTTTCTCCCTACGTAAGGTGAGGATGATAATCCCAATTCATTTTTTTCAGGCACT
Organism: Chaetops frenatus; assembly: GCA_013400775.1. Taxonomy (NCBI): domain Eukaryota; kingdom Metazoa; phylum Chordata; class Aves; order Passeriformes; family Picathartidae; genus Chaetops; species Chaetops frenatus. Next base: position 587,447 of record VZTR01023288.1, on the reverse strand, counting down.
AATAGCAGAGAATGAAAAAAGGCACGAAAACATTAAATATTATCATTTTACCATGAAAGAAGCCATTACACAAGTCCACGAAGTTGCATGATTCAATAACATAAATCAATATGAAAATTCATTATGTTTTGAGTGCACAAACTCTGATACAAGGGCTTGTGCATTCCAGTCTGCAGGCATTACAAAGGGTTTTGTTAGACTTCAACACTGGAGATGCTATAAATAAAAGGAATAATCTGAAAGTGAAATAATTTAATTTTATCAGAAGATCTGCAGTGTCTGTTTGCTCAGAGGAAATACTTTTAGCATTACATTTGTAGTCTTCCACTGGATATTTAGAAAGGGCAGCAAGGTTCAGTGTCTAGGGTACAGAAATGGAGACTGCCTAAAAGACATTTTAGAACAAATTAATATAAACATTGGACATATTTGTCTGAGATTTGCCAGAAAATAGATGTCTTGGCTGTACCTGGTAAAAAAAATAATCAATCCAATGAGCAAAATTTAACTTCTAATAAATCTTTTTTAAAGATGAAAAGGACCACACCTCATTCTGGTTTAATATTTTCCTGTAATCTGTGCTGCGTGCGAGGATGGTGACTCGAATTTTCCCATCCTAAAAAGAAAGAAGCAGCAGTGTATTAGCTAAGAGGCAGCCCTCACAAAAAACCAGTCCCAAACTCTTCCATATTTACTCCTGGCAACTATTTGAGCAACTAAATATGTTCCTTCCACATGTAATAAATAGATGATGTAACCACCTTAAAATTCACATAGTATTTTCTGACAGATCCAAAGCATCAGAAACTTGGTGAAAGTCTGATTATTAACCAAGAACTAAATATTTTCTGAAAGATTTCTTTTATTCAGTACAAAAGAGCCTTTGTATTACACATTATATGGCAGTTCATGAAAGCAGGAAAGCAGCTTTCTGGATGGCTTGTGCACAAGTTCCTTGGGAAAAAAAATATTTTATTTCTATAACAGTTCCTCCTTTTACCTCTTTTAATTAATTGGACTCACAGGGGTGAGCGTTCCAAGTGAAATAAAGAGATTTAACTGCATGACTCCCATTAGTGTCAGCAGGAGAAGCATAACTAAATGCCTGTGCAGAGCTCTGAATGTGCCCCTCAGCAATAACGTGTGGGCTACTCTCCAGCAGACACTTCAACCCCAGCTAGCCCAGAACTGCCCTGGCCACCAAGGCAATGTGCAAAACCATCAGTGTGAGCAACAGAGAAGCCCAGACCAGAGAGAGGTGCTGGGCAAGCATGGAAGGAGCAGATTCCAGAGTTTCCAGCTCTGATCTGAGCTCAGCAGTATCCAAGGGGATTGATACAGGCCAAGCTCTGCTCTGTGGGATCCCCACTGGGGCTCCCTGGAACATGTGTCTGACTTAACTAGGAAGGACTCAAAGCACAGGGAATGGATACAGGGATGAGACCCTAAGGTCAGAAAGAGAATGTTCTAAAGTCTGCCATACAGAAATAAGACATAAGGGCAACTTCCACAAACTTACACAAATGTTTCCCAAAGGCCTTTACAGGAAAATAACAAACCCTAAACACCACAGGAAAGGGCAAAAAGTACCCAGGTACACCCTCCTTCCCCCACTGGGCTCAGTTTGCTACTGCTGCTCTCTGGCAGGAGCCACCAGCTCCAGATGACAGTTGCATTATGCAGTTCTCATACCTTGGGTCCCTCCTGTGTAATATTTAATCTGTGTAGCACATGCTGGGAAAACGCTCGGAACAGCCCCGTGCCGTGACAGCCAGAGATCTGAAATTAAAAAAGGCAGTTGTTAATAGGGGAAGTTATTTTGCTCAGAAAACTGAGCTTTGTGATCAGGTTTTTGCCATTCTTGTGGAACAAAAGCCCAGTATCATGCACTGTGCTATTCACTGCAACACAAGTGGCACTTTCATTCAGAAAGAAATATAACTCTCTCTTAGTGCTAGAGCCTGAGTGTGTGAGCTAATACCCTCAGGGAAGTCTGACTGTGTTCAAGCTCTTGTGCTCTGCAAAAATACCAGTTAGCTCACAGTGCCCACCCATTAAAGAGGAATAATATGCACCCCCTGAGCTGTGACAGAGGAGACTGCACACAACCAGCTAGAGTAACCTTAAAATCCCAGTCTTTGGGGGAGATAATTCCATTTGGAGTTGGAACCTCCGCTGCAGTGCTTTTCATGATACTGGAAGGATTCCCCAGCTCAGATTCCACCCTGCCACACCTCTCCCCCAGTGAGAATGGATGGAGAAAGGGACTCACCAGAGGTGTGTTATAGAACAATCCATACCTCATCCGAGGCAGCAAAGAGAACACGGCTTCTTTAAAGCACACCTGGGAAGGGGAATCACAGGGAGTCACACCCCACTGCTGCCTTCCCCCGGCCCATCCCCTGCCAGCCCCGCTCTTAATGAGCCGGCAATTAGTGCTCCTGCCAAGGACAGCCTCACTGCCTCGGCTGTGCAAGTGAATAGAACAAAGACAATCCTGATCCCAAAAAGAGCTCTCACTTGGGAGGCTGCAGAGAAAAGTGTGGGAAGAGGTGATGAAAACACCCCAAAACAGAACAGACATGGACTAAAGAGAAGGAAACCAGTCTGAGGTCCCAACTAGATTTAAGAGGTTAAAATGAGCTCTGAATGAATGGATATACTTTTTTGGTGTAAATTTTTTTTAATGGTAGGCAGCAGTAATGCCAATTGTTACAGGGGGAAAAAACGCTTCAGGAGGAATCAGAAGACTTTAGAAAGACCGTTTGAAACCCCTTAATTTCAGTTGGGATTCCTGGAGAAGCAAAAATCCATTCATAAATACCACTTCACAGGACATAAAAGTTAGGACCATCTATACAAAGGATAGACACCACAGAATCAGGTGACAGCTCTGCCTCTTGTTTCTAAGGTAGGATACTCATATTACACAAATTAAACATGCATGGAAAGTATCAATGTTTTCCTCTGGAACACCCATAACCCCAAGCAATTTGAGAAGTTGTCATGTTTGCTCCCTAGTGACCATAAATTAAAACAAAATTTATAACTCCATACCCTTTTGGAGTCAAAGGTTTTCAAGTGAATTATTTCATAGTCAGTAAATGCCTTCCATGTCTCACTGAACAGGTCACCATAGCCATATGAGCTCTAGGAGGAAAGCAAAAAACACAAGGGTACAACAATTACATAAATGCATATTAGAACCTCTCTTCATGATTTACAAATTCTGTCTATGAGTTTTAATACAGTTAATATGTGCAACACCACCACAGGATCCAAGGCAGCCTAGCACAGAGCACAGCACCAAACTCTGTGTTTGCACTGGCAGGTAACTCAAATTACCTGTCAGGTAGTTAATTTTTAATCAAAACTTCTATGAATTAGCAAACTAGACAATTTCTTCAGTAGCAGATTAGAATTGCTAAGTTAGGAGTGAGAATTACTTACTACTTTTCCCAGAGACAACACAACACCAGTTAAATTTGAAGTAACACAAACATAGGGATGGGTAGAAGGCCTGAACCTCAACTCCTGAGATTTAAAAAAAAAAAAAACACCTGGGAATTCCAGTGCAGCACTGAACTTTGAGGTAAAAAGTCACAACAAGCTTTGTTTTGGGATTGTCACTTGCATAGGGCACATGTACCACAAATTGAAGGCAATGTGATGGAAGAAACAGCTGAGAGGTTTCTATACAGAGCACTAAAAAACTTTCCCCTTTGCAGCAACATTCTGTGGGGAACCTTTAAAGAGTCATCTACTCCCCACAACATTATCCCAGCAGCAGGGGCTCCTGCCTTCAGTCTGTCACCTTTCCTACACATCCCAGGGCTGAGTCACCACCTCTTGCTCTTTGATTGCAATTAAATGTGCCCTCATAGCCCTGGTGCAAATTCTCACTAAAGCTTCCTTTCAACTCCAGGCCTGGCTCAGGCTGCTTGGAAAGTTGTGTGGGAACATTCTTAATGAGAAATTTGAAAATAAGACTACAAATGATAGCAGGAGAGAACAGATATCTGCTGAAATGTGAAAGCATCTAAAGGGCAGCAGATTTCCTTCAGTTCAACAGGCCTTCCTCTGCCATTAGGGTTTAATGAATTTTGCAACCCGGACTCCCTTCTGGCCATGTACCACAAGAGCTGCTCTCCCAGATTAGAAGTGGAAAACTGATGAAAGCACCACTTTCTAATCCTCTCTGCTCTCCTTAAAAGTGCTTTATAAACATTTCTTCCCTGCATTCACAGAGGATCTGCACACCAACACCCAGTGGAATTCCTACTCATTTTCTGCTTTGTTTAACCTACATCTAAGGGCATTACTCTTTAATAAGAACAGTAGCTAGGAAGTATGGCCAAATCTAATTACATCAAGGAAAAAAAAAAGAGAGAATGAATAATAAGCTCAAGTCCACCTTTTGATGAGCACAGACAGTTCATCAGCAGTGGACTGGTGCCATCACCTGGTTTTACAGAGCAGTGAACTCCAGCTGCCTGAGCAGGTAATGCTCATCTAAAGTGATAACAGTGTGCCACTACTTTGAATGGTGCATTTGAAAGAGTTACTTGATTCTGCAACATGATATAAGACAAAGAGTTGCTTTTCAAAGTAATTTGCAATGCTGTCTGACACCTGATATTTTCAGAAAGCCATCAGAGCTGGATTAACAGGTCCCTGTACAACACCTAGAGAGCTCACTTATCTGACAGATGGCACTGATTTTAGCTTTAAAATGTAATAGAATTGGAAAAAAAGGATTTCTTCCAGCCAAACAGGTTTCTCATTCAACAGCAAGCAGGGGATATTTGCAGTTCTCTACTGAAGTTTAGTTGCCCCAGCACTAAATGCTCAGAAAGAAAACTCAGCACTTTATGATGAAAAAACAGGTGTGGGACAGTGTCACATTCAAGAACTGTTATTTCTGGACCTGTTTCTGCACCTTATCTGGCCTATTATAAATTGCCCAATTTTTTTTACTTAGTTTAATACCCTCCTACACAACTTAAATACTGTCCAATAAAATTAATATTACTCTTAAACACAGTCATGGTTTCAACTCAGCAGTACAGCAGAAACAGCTCCACTTAAACATTTGTTTTATATGTTATCATGGCAATGTGAGAGGTGATTGAGGGAAATGACTGCAAGAAGGCTACTTAAAGGAATTAAATATTAAACTCTGTTTTAATATATATAAGGATTTAATTTAGCTGCTTTCTTTACTAAAGGCTGCACATTACTCATTTACGAACATGCAAGACTGCATTTTTTTTTTAAATATAGAAGAAACAAAGCAAATCTACTTCAATATTCCAAGAGAAAAAAAGTCTACAAAAACCAGTTAAAACCTCAAATGCTACAGATTAGAAACCCTGATCAGGTTACTTGTGAGGTCACACCAAAAAAGAGGCATAACTATGTACTAGCAAAGCTGAGCATTCCAACAGCACATGGTTTATCACAGAAAATCTGTTCCCTAACTATTACTCATGCACCTGTATCAAAAGGATCCAGAAGTTTATCAGTTCCACATGGTTATGGCCATGAGAGAACTAAGGATTGGCTATGAAAACCTTCAGAGCCTCTATAAAGCAGAAATACAACCCATCACAAATATGTTAAAAGCACAGCAGACTTACAGTGTCCCACATGACTATGTTGACATCAGTACTGAAGGAATTATTGATATGCTGGGTAATGTAGAGATTGACAAAATCACAGAAGTGATGGTACATATTAACACCTGAGAAAGAAAGAATTGTTAGCAAAACACTGCATTACTCACTCCACTTTTATTGGTTTATGCATTTTTTCCTTATTAGCATCCTGCATTCTGTATTAGCTTCCCCTGCTTCTGACTCCTTGAATCTTCTTAATTCACCCTAAAAAAAAGGAACCTCTAAAGGGAAAGAACCAAGGTAAGAAATCTGAGGTAAAACATGTTTAAAAAAGAACAGAAGAGTTAGAAGAGTGGCCAAAGGAAAGAATAAGAAAAAGATGAGCTTCATGTGCTATTTCTCTTTACAGTCTGCAGCTGCTTTCTGAAGGACATGACAGGATCTCCTGCTTTAACCCAGCCCAGTCAGACATAAGGAAATATGAAAACTGGCATTCAGCACAGGTCTTGGTTCTGCTTCAGTGGGGCTGAGGGAAGCTCTGTCTGTGGGAGCACAAGACAGAACTTGTACTTTCACACAAGCCAAGCCTCTCCTCAGGTCTCCTCTCCTGTTCGTGCTGGGTGCACAAAAATCTCCCATGAAACAAAGGAGGAAACACAGTCCAGTTCCCTACAACAACTCTGTTTAAAATGTCAGGCAGTGGCAGGGGAAGAGGAGGAATTGGGGTCACAGCTCTGTGTGTGCCACAGGGACAGAACCCAGCACACGAGCACCCTGCTCAAACTCAGCTCACCCCGCTGCAGCTGCTTGCTGTGTCCACATCCTCAACAGCCTCCTCCATCAGCACTGGGCTGCAAATGGTGCTGCACCCACAAAAAGGCTGGGGAAGCCCAAAAGCTGTCAGATTCCTAAAGGTGGCTGGGTGCTGCCCCTCTTGGAACAGCACTTCTCTTCCCTGTCACCCAGTGCACACAAAGCCCTGCTGCTGGGCATGCACTGCTCACCATCCTGTGTGTTCCATGGTGTGAAACCTGCCCTGCAGAAACACAGCCTTTGGCACAAAGCCAGACACTGCCAAACCACAGCCCAGAGGACAACTGTGCAAGGCAAACAACAGGAAATCGTTCTGATTTTTTTGTTTTTTAAACCATCTGTGGGAAATAAGATTTTCAAATTTCGGTTTCCAAGTTTGTCACTGATACAACACTAAAAAAAAGGAATGAAAAAGTTACATAATTTTTCATATTACAAGTCAATTTAACTATCACAAAGGCATAATGTAGATGGGCAAGTTGAATATGAGGTTTTTTTACTGCAGTACAAAAAAAAATAAACTAAAGATACCAATTACCTGCATCTAATTTCATGAAGTATGTCGGCTTTTCAATAACAATGTCACACTTGTCATCTTCTAGAGGCCTGAAGTCTAATGCAGTGAATGTCTGGAGTTCTGCAAACCTAGAAAGATTCAATCACACAGAATATGCTTTGACATCAACACAATTTAAACAAATGTACTTCATATGTCTCAGGTTTAGTAACTGCCCTTCCAGTCCATTTCAGTTAACAGGATTGCCAAAAACTGATAGAGTCTGACAATTAAAATGATTTGAAATTATAATGGAAGGTTCTTCAGGGCTTCTAGAGGTTAAACACTGCCTTTGATCTCAGGAGTGAACAGCACCTTTGATCTCCAAATCAAGGCAGCAGGGATGTAACAAAGAGCCTCAGAGCCTGGATCTGTGGCTCCATCCAGCTTGATCTGCATTGCCAAAGACACTTGAGTGAGATTTCCATGCTTTGGTTGGAATAATGAATGTAGAGGCAGTATTTATTGTTCCTGGATCTAAACAAGGGTGAGCAGTTGTGATGACAATAGCAGGTAGAGGAGAAAAGTCTCCTTCCTCTGCAGCATTTCTTGACTTAAATTAAACATCAATGAAAAATGGGGGAAGAAAAAGAAAACACAAGCAAAGCATAAGAATGAATTATTATATGGACCTTAATGGCTCCTGTTCCTTCATCAATTAACTGGCAAGGCAGCTTTGAAGTGCTAACATGCAGACTGTGATGCTCTGCACTTCCTACTCAGCCTGTGGTCTCAGCCCACCTCACACTCCCAGCACAGGCTGCCTGGGAACCAGTGTGAGCTCACATCCAGGTCATCCTCACCTGGGAAGGACTGTGTGAACTCACACACAATGCCAGCTTCAAGGCATCTCACCACAAAACAATTACCCCTTCTACAGATCAGGCACAGCACCAGCACCTTGCCCACAAAACACCTCAAGGTTAGAACTTCCAATTGGAGGATGTTTTCACATCTTTTGCTGCTGCAAATGAGGCAGGACACAATTACACACAGTGGGGTTCAGACTTTCTGCAGAGATGTCATTATCAGAGGTTTCCAATATCAACTCTCAAACTGACCTTAAAAGGAGCAAGTCTTTCCTCAATATGAAATCCCTTACACTCAGCTGCTAATGCCAGTGAGAAAAATCAAAAATAATTAGCAAGTGAACTTGGAAGCAGCCTTGACAAGAGACTCTTACCAAGACTGCAGAGGGCTCTTGCGTTGACCTTCAGCCAAAAAAGCTTGAACATCGAGGGTGCAATGACCGCCAATTTCTCCCTTCTGGAAAAAGTCTTCTTTGAATCTAATGCAAATTAGAAAAAGTCCATCAGCTTTTGTGCAACAGTTCCACCAGTGCCCTGCAATCTCAATTACATACTCAAGCCAGTGCTACTTAGCCTCAGTTCAGCAGGGCACTTCAAATATATTTAAAACCTGAGTATTTTCCTCAATATACATCAAAAATTTCCCACAAATCCCAATAAAGACAGTGGTGTCCTTGAAGGTCTAAACATCACCTTAGCAACACTAATCCACCCACAATGTTATTAAGAACTATTTACACATACCCAAATGACTAATTTAATTAGATTTTGCTACATGACAGTGATGCATCACTGCATGACAGGAGCAACTGTGGTTGCAGTTTCTGTCTGTTTTTAACAATTTTTCACTGAAATTTACCTCAGATTTCACAACTCAGTTTGCTAACCAAGGATTTTATATGACCTATGAAGAGTGAGGTGCAAGAACAAATTTCCTGAAAACAAGTTGCCAGCTAAAAGCACCGTCCAGCTTTCAGGACAGCCTGTGATGATGACAAAACCCATTCTGAAGGGTAATGTCAGCCTCAGTCATGAACCAGATCAAGACACTGACTCCAAAGACAAGGCAGAGGGTCATGCCAGAACCACTGGCATGGTTTTTTCATCCAGTTTCCAATATGTAGCATTTTAATTTGGGATGTGGAGGATCCAGGTTCAGATCCCTCCTCAGTCACTCAGTATCTAAAAATGCAGCTCCTGGATCTTGTATAAAGGCACAGGAAAGGTCTTGGTTCCTCAGACAAAAACAACTGTATTTTGCACATCATCTGATCAAGGAAGGACATGACTGAAGACACAAAAATGTCTTCCTCTCCTCCATCAGGGAGGATTTCCATCACCCACCATCACTCCACAGAACTGAGAACTTGGGTTTTTACACCACATGTGCTCCTGACAGCAGCAGCCAGCAATGAGGAGGTGCAAACCTTTACAGGGCTTAAGCAACAAGCCTCTGATCAGCAGTAAAACACAAGCAAACCAACTTTGTTAAACTAATTCTCAAATCCTTTTCCCTGCCATCCCATTTTTTGCTATAACACAGGCAAATCAGAGACCTGTCGTGGTTTCTCTTTACAGCTCGTAAATCAATGTACAAGTTTGTTGCTCTGCAATGCTGAAGGTACTGGGAACAGGTCAGAGATGAATCCCCCTGTTAAGAACAAGTAGAATTCTGTCAATAACAAAAATTATTTTTTAAAAGCAGGTGAAAAGTATCACATCTGTCAGAAATACCTACTGTTGCTGCAGGCTTGCAATGGGTTTTCATTTCACTGAGCCTCTCTCTAACATATCCAAAGTCTGCTTGTTTCCAGAATATCTGCTGAGCTGTCTCGATGTCACTTGCCCTGATGTGTGAAGGAGAGGAAACAAATCAAGATTTGTTGCTCAATTCTAGTAATAACTTCAACAGATAAAATTTTTCCACTGAAAGTGGAACAGAAGAACCAGCTAGTTATTTTATTGGCATTTAAGATGCCAAAACAGGAAGCACTTATCAGCTGCATGTAAGTGAAAACATCAATGGCAATTTAAAGCTATTCTCCCCTAAAAGGGTACACTTTTTTTTCCCACATTTTTTCCTCTGTTTTTAAAGCTAAGTAAGGAAATGCAGTTATTTTAGGAATCTGAATTCAAGGCTAAATCAGAATAATGAAAACATGCTGGCAGGAAGCATGTCTAACAGTGTTTTTCTTCCTTAAAAAGTTACATATTTTAATCATGTTGAAAGGCTCATTATGCATAAATACATACATTTTATATATATACACAGGTGTCCACAAAAAAATCACACTTTAAATTCTAAATATCACAATCATGTTTACTTCACAGCTATATCAAAGTGAACACTACACTCTTTCTTTACCATAATGTACAGTAGGCTTTTAAAATTAACTTACCATCCAGTTTCAACATAATCACACACAGGGTAACTGAACCTGTTCTCTGATCTGCAAGATTTCTCATAACCCCAGCAGGATTTTAGTTTCTTCAAGTGTTTCTGCAACACAGAATGACTGAATGACTCAGGTTTTACAACAGGAAAATGGGAAATGACTGAAGTTAGTTGTTAGCTTTTAAATGACATCTCACTCATAAATCTTGCATAAAAGGCGTTTGGTTTGGTCTGTTTTCAAAGAGAGTTTGAGAAGCAGCACCCAGATTCTTCATGCACAGCAGAGGCTCCAAAGAGGACACAGACAGTTACTCCTGTCTTTAATATGTTCTAAGACAAATCCTTTTCCTGACTAATTGGCAAGGAGACTAATTAATCATCATCTTCAACTGCTACAACTCTCAAGAACAAGCAACCCCAACAGGACATCTGAACAACCAAAAAGAAAAAAAGAAAACTTACTTTATATGGGCAAAGAGCATCCTGCTTACAGATGTCAGCAACATGCTGGTTATTGTGCAGAAAGTAGGGGATATGCTCATCTGGCAAGTTGATGGCTTTGTAGCTATAGAGTGGCTCTTCCCGAATGTTTGGGAATTCAGTTGGATTTTCAGCTTGGGAATTAGCCAGAATTTCTTGCAGTAGCAATCCAAACACAAGCAACATAAACATGGCAACCTGTGAGTTCTGTACTTTATAAATAAAACAGGGGGGGGAAAAAAAATGACATTAACGCATCTGCAGCATTTCAAGCACACAAGACAAAATTCAGCCAGAGTCAGACACGGAGTCAAAGAATTTGTACTTGTATTTCTGGGGTGGTTTCTTTTTCCTGTAGAGACCAAACTTTCACTGAGAGGCCAGACTGCACAGCCTCAGGATTATCTTTGAATCATTAGTCATTGAGTGTTATTACGCACTACAAACTCCCAGTCAAGCTAAAGTGGGTGTGTTTACTTTAGCTAAATGCCAAGGGATCCTGAGAGCTCAATGTGGAAACTAAGTATAGAGCATGTAATATCCAGT